>JAUNZM010000509.1:600000-939387 GCA_033459285.1 Clamator glandarius | reverse complement strand
GGCCTGTGGGTCATAATGTTCAATATGCTCCCAAATACTCTTTGTCTCCCACTCGTTAAGCCTTTGCACCTGTAATATGCAAACCTTGATCCTCCAAGGTGCGAGTCACGAGTTCATATAGCTGCTCCACACTCCCCTTATACTTGGCAGCCAGCAGAATGTCATCCATGTAATGTAGGATACATGCATCAAATGCATGTTGTTGGATGCTGTCTAGCGCATGAAATACCATTATCTGGCAGATGGTGGGAGAATTCTTCATGCCTTGTGGCAATACCATCCATTGACATCGTTTAGCCGGGGCTTGAAAATTAGTACTGGGCACTGTAAAGGCAAATCCTTTTGAATCAGCAAGGTGTAATAGTATATAGAAAAAAAAGTCTTGTACATCCAAGATGATGATTGGCCAGCCTTCCAGTATGATGGATGCTCGAGGCAGTCCAGGCTGCAGTGCTCCCATATCTTCCAATTGAGCATTCACTGCCCGGAGATTGTGAAGAAATCCCCCCTTTCCTGTGTCTTTATTTCTATCATAAAGACAGGTGTGTTCCAAGGACTATTAAATGGGACTATATGCCCGTGATCTAGTTGCCCCTCCACCAAATTTCACAATGTACCCAATTTTTCACTCGTTCAAAGTTCCAATGCCTATTCCCATTGCATTTAACACATCACTCCCCCACAAAATTAGTGGAACATGCACAACTAAGGGTTACACTAGAGCCATTTTAAGATGTTCTGGCTTCCCACTTTTGTGTTAATATTCACTTCAACATAAGAGTCTGAGTTTGTAGGGTCTAAGCCAAATGTATTTCAGGGATTCTTATGGACTCAAATCCTTGTGAGCCATGCTCTACAGAGTCAGCTTGGAACACAGCTGCTTTGAACAAAAATAAATACACTATCCGTCTCTCCTTTGGTATTAATAGTAGTGGAAATGGTGTTCATAACTTCAGTGGAGAAAGAATGCATATCCTTGCTTGAATGATTCCAGTACAGCCTGCATCAACGACCTCAAGTAAAACAAAGATTCCCAACTGAATTATTCATAATCATTCTAATTACAAGGCAATAAAGCCAACCCCAATGGTCTATTTACGTTCCATCTTATTGTGTGAAGGGTGGACGATTGCAGCACTACTGCGATGGTGGTGATCACGTCTATCTCGGAGATGCCTCTGATTCTTACTCTGAGGTGAGAGCTGCTGCTTGCTGTGGAGGCATCTGTGTCGGTACGTGCCTCTGAACCGTGCTTTGCTCCTGGTTTTCTGACAACACTGTCCTGTTCTTATCCCATGTTGATCTACACCGACTGGCAAAATGTTTACCCTTTCCACACCGAGGGCAGATTTTAGGCCCTCTATCCTGGCATTGCATGTGGCAGTCTCTTTTAAAATGTACTTCCTTGCCGTGTCTCTAACAGAATGTATTTCTGTCCCAGATTACAGTCAGGGCAGCAGCTACCAGCTGTGCTTGATACATAAATGATCCCAGCTGTTGTAGGAGTTGTCAGACCACACCATAATGTTCTATAGTTGTCATTAGTTTGGTTTTTTTGGGGTTTTTTTGTGTCACAGATTGCAAAATCAAGGCTTCTGTAACTGCTCAGCACATCCTTTGATCTGTCTATAAACACCATATATGGATCACACCTGTCTCATTATAAGAGTTTGACAAAACAAAAAGCCGCAGCTGTTGCAAAATTGCATTATTTAAACTGTCTTGATTTTTGAACTGCTACCAATGTTGTTTAATTGAGCCATTTTCCATTGCATCTGCCAATAGTTCCCTCTGCAATGCCGAAACTGTCCGGGCCCTGCGGTGGCAGTGGCGAGCAGCCCCCCCTCAGCCCAGGGTAATGTCCCCCCGCCACGGCGAGCCGCTCTGAGGGAGCTGGAAAGGTCA
Organism: Clamator glandarius; assembly: GCA_033459285.1. Taxonomy (NCBI): domain Eukaryota; kingdom Metazoa; phylum Chordata; class Aves; order Cuculiformes; family Cuculidae; genus Clamator; species Clamator glandarius. Next base: position 937,482 of record JAUNZM010000509.1, on the reverse strand, counting down.
GGGCGGAACCCCTCAGCCAGGCGGCTTGCTCTGGAGCAGCCAGCATGCTCTCTTCTGCAGCTTTTGGAATTTCCTTTATCACTTTGTAACTAATTAGTTCCCAGTTCAGACTGCTGTCAGATGCAGAAATCAAAGCTTGCAGTATTTCAACTTCTTCCTGCTGCTGTGCCTCCCTCCTGACTTGTGCTCATTGGTCAGAGGGACAGGGGGAGGATGATCAGGCTCCTTCTTGGTGTCTCTCGGACCTGGATCAAAAGGATTGTCAGCCTTCCTGTCGGTTTCAAAGTGACACACCACTGCCTGGGGCTTCCAGCCCTAAGGCAGCACATGCTTGCTCTCTAACGGACCTTTCCTCTCTCATTACTGTTACCAATTTCATAAGTTTTCCTACATCCTCTAACTTCTCCCCGGAGCCAGACAATGCCATCTCCAGCATCTCCGGCTTCGCTGCCTCCCACATAACTAAACAAAACATATCTGTTGGCTGGTGAATCCAGCCCTCCCGCTGCATCCATAGGATGATCGAACGCACTCACGCAGATTTCACCCGCACATCCGTACAGCCACTGTATTCCTCAGGGCCCACACAACCACTTCTAACGTCTTCTCAGCCATGGCTACTCACACTCCCGATGCCAGTCGGGGCTGTCTGAGTATCACATCGAGGTCACCACTTGTTGCATCTCAAAAAATACCCCCCTGTACCGGAATCTCACTCATCCCCGGCGAGGACCATTGAGACGCAGACTCTAATATACTGGAAGCTCAAATGGCACTTTATTGATTGTGTAGTTTGGTTTTATAGCCCTGTCCCACAAGAGGCCCTCCTTCGTGGGTGGTCCCTAACCTCTACCGTCAGATCCCGTGTTCTTCCGCATCACCATCCCTAATTGTTGACCTACTCCGCCCACATGTCACTGATGTCACAATAGTCACAGTCATTACAGACATCACAGATATCACTGTCACAATATTTACAGACATCACAGATGTCACTGATGTAAATATCATCACAGACATCACAGGTGTCACAGATGTCACAATAGTTACAGATGACACAGGCGTCACAAGTGCCACTGATGTCACTGTTGTCACAGTCATCACAGACATCATAGATGTCATTGAAGTCACAATACTCACAGATGTCACAGAAGTCACTGATGTCAATATAGTCATAGATGTCACAGATATCACTGACGTCACAATAATCTCAGACATCACAGATGTCACAAATGTCACTGATGTCACAATCGTCACAGACAACATAGATATCATTGATGTCACAATCGTCACGGATGTGATAGGTGTCACTTATCTCAAAATAGTAACAGACATCACAGATGTCACCGATGTGAATGATGTCAAAACAGTCACAGATGTCAACAATATCACTGATGTCACAATCATCACAGTCATCACAGACGTCACAGATGTCACTGATGTCACAATAGTCAGAGATATCCCAGATATCACTGATGTAACAATAGCAAGAGACGCCACAGATGTCACTGATGTCACAAAGGTAACAGACATCATAGCTGTCACTGATGTCACAATATTCACAGATGCCACAGACTTCACAAATGTCACTTGTATCACAATTGTTACAGACATTGCAGATGTCGCAGATGTCACTGATGTCACATTACTCACAGATGTCACAATAGTCACAGATGTTAGAGAAGTCACAAGTGCCAAGGATGTCACAATATTAACAAACGTCACAGACATGGCAGATGTCACTGATGTCATGATAGTCACAGATGCCCCGATCACCACAAATGTCACTGATGTCACAATCATAACAAACGTCACAGATGTGACAGATGTAACTGATGTCACAATAGTCACAGACATAACAGAGGTCAGAGAAGTCACGTATTTGGCAATAGTCAGATACGTGACAAATGTCACTGATGTCACAATCATCACAGACTTCACAAATTCTGATATTGACTATTTTGAATGGCCCAGCCCATCTTTTTTACCACATGCCACTATCCCGGATCCATGCACTCCTGAATCCTGTTCCCAAGCCCAGCTCTCTCCTGTTGCTGAGTCCAGCCCAGGACCTTCCCTCCATGCCTGCTCTGAAGTGTCAGTGGTGATGGAGTCACCCAGATGGGGCAATTACATATTTGTAAATTTTTAAAATTTCCTTATTAAAAATATTTTCCTTATTATTGATGTTGTTTCATTAAAGATGGCTTAGTTTCTAACTCACAAGTCCCCTTCTCTCATTCCCCTTACCCCGAGCAGGAAGAGAATTGGGATCCACAACTGCTTGTGTTCAGCTGCAAATAAAGCCAGACCATGATGAGCTGGAAGAGGCTCTCTTTGACCTTCAAACTGCTCTCTGCACTCCTCTTCTCTGCAGGGCTGTTATCCCATGGGATTCATCCAATCAGATTCCAGGTCTCCTGATCAGTCCCCTGTTTACTCATGTCCAGCATCTTTTATCCTCTTTCCTCTCTGATTTCCCATGCTTGTTCCTCCACAAACCACCTTGATCCCACCCTTTCCCTGCCTTTGGTCCTTTCCTGGACATCCCCTGGCAGCTCTTGCACAGACCCCAATCCGCTTCCTGGTTTCCCATCATGAGTCCCAGATCCAGAGGCAGAAACCCCGTCCTCAGTTGGCAACATCATCCTGGAAGGCTCCCACTGACCCACTTGGTGAATCTCTCACACAGAGACATTGGAACTTGCTTTGAATTAATATTTCAGCTTCTGGTTTTGAATTCTTTCTCTGAAAACTTGGCAATTCATGTCCTAGAAATAGCAATGCTTTTTTTTTATGGGACTGTTGGGAATCAGGTCAGATTAAAACAGGTAAATGATTTCTACAGGTCTTTGCAGGCCTGTGGAGAAGAGGTTGGGGAGATTAGAATCAAGGAATCATAGGATGGTTTGGATGGGAAAGGACATAAAAGATCATCCATTTCCAGAACCTCTGCTATGGATGGGGACATCTTTCAGGTTGCTCAAAGTTCCTGATCTTGGACACTTGCAGAGTTGGTGCATCCACAACTTCTCTAGGCAACCTGTGCCAGTGTCTTGCCATCCCCATCTTACTTATTTTTTCCTTAGATCCAATCTAAATGTCCCCTCTTCTAACTTAAACCCATGGTCCCTTGTTCTGCCAGTTCTGCCTTGGTAAAGTCCCATTCTGTCTTTCTTGGCCTGTGACGGCTATGAGTTAACTGCAAACACTCTGGAGGGTGTCCAGAGATCTCCCAAGATGGGGTTTGGAGGCCTCGAGAACATGACCAGTGGGTCCTGGGCTTAGTGATGTGGAGACTGCAGACACTGTAGGAATTGCCTGAGAGTGACTGAAGGGTGGTTCAAAGGGTGGTGGAACTTATATTCATGTGGAAAAGAACATATGAAAGAAATAGTGCCACAAAGTGTATCTGGGGAGGTCCAAGATGGAAACAAGGGGAAAAAATATCAGTCCAAGGGCTGCTGTGCTGCCACATGTCACCCAGAAGGTGTCTGGATCCTCACAGGGCTTTGTGTCTCAAGGAAGAGCCAGGGAGGACAGAGAATAACTGCAAAGGAAGTTGACAGCAAGGTGAGGCAGCTGGGGAGATGGCTGCAGCCTGCAGGGCAAGATGCATGGGTGATAAAAGCCCGTGGGGCAGTCGGTGGTGGAGAGGACAGAGGTGTGTAGGAAAGATGAAAGCTCCCTAACAGAGTAGCCTTTTTGTGACTTTGGTGATGATTGCTGTCTCTGACACTGAATCCTATGAGGAGATGACAAATCCTTCCAACCCTGGGGCCTCATTGCCTCTTTGTCCATTCTTAGGAGAATGGGAAGTGTCGTACCATAGTTCTGCCCTTGGCATTGCCCATCCCCATATCCCTCTGTCCCAAGATGAGCCTCAAGGAATGGGTGAGAGACAAGATCTTCCTTTCCAGGGACTGGGGATCAGCACTGGCTGTTTGGTAAATGGGGTCAAGGCTTGGACCTTTGGATTAATGAAACACATCCAGGTTGACTCAGCATCAGAGACACCATTACCTTGCTTTTCCCAGCCTGTCATCACTGCCTCCAGTTTTCTGCTCTAACTGGGCCCTGGAGATGCTTTCTCAGCAGTGCCCTCAGTGGGACCAATTAACAACAAACTTTGGACTCTGAATCTGATATTATTTCATTGAGAAGTTTGTACAGCTTCTTCTAAGGGCAGAGGTTCATGGACTCAGCATAAAAATCACCAGAGGGGTAATTAAAATGCCCTGGGCTGCTCCTCTGATGCTGAGCTGCGCTCGACTCCTGGGATGGAGGGAGCTCCTGACAACCTGGCAGCACTACAAAGAGTGAGCTCTGACCAGGAGCAGCTCCTCTGCAAAACCCAGCAGGAAGACGGAATATCCCAGCATTTCTCAGAGAGATGAGCAAGGCGGAAAGAGTTTAAAGGTGGTCAGGAGGATGACTGGTAGCTGACTGGAGGAGAAATCTTGCAGTCCTGGACATGGTAAGTGTGGGTGCATGGCAATGCAGGTGTAGATCCTGGCAGCATCTCTTAAAGCTGCCACAGCCCCAGCTAATGGGATCTGTGAGGAGGGGGCTCTTGTGAGGCAGTTTAGAAGGGCTGTAAAGTCAGAGATTGCAGCACATGTGCCTCTGGCTGTCCTTGAGAGCAGGGTTCCTGCAGCCCAGGCTCTTGGTGACAGAGCAGGGACTCTTCTGTCTGCCCCGGGAACTCCTCATGGTTCTGTGGGAAGACACAGGGGTGTGGGAAGAAGGAATTCCTTGCAGGAGAGGACCTTCGGCTGCTGACAGAGTCCTGTGTGGGTCAGGGCTGCTCATGGCTCAGGGTCACCCCAGGATATTTCTGAAGGGAAAATTCTTTGGGAAAATCAAGGCAGGGATTATGTTACTGATGAGGAGCTTTCCTGAGTTTGTGTTTTCACTCTCCTATGCTTGGAGAATTTAGGAGGAGAATGGGAACAAACGGCTCTTATGTTTGAAGAAATCACTGAGACTCCTGAGCTGCACTGAAAGGTTGGTGTCTGTGAGGGGAAGATCAGAGACTGGGAATGGAAATGCTGTCTGCGTGCCCAGCTGTCTCTGCCCTGGCCTCTTGCAGCCAGACTCTCACTCCCTTTCTCCCTTTTCTCCCTCTGACTCTGTTCTTGCTTGTGTTCTCTTCTTCTCCCTGCCAGGCTCCCTGGGGATGGGAGTTTCAGCTGCAGAGTTACCCACTGCCCTGGTGGCTCCTTTCCTGCTGTTTTGTTTATGAGAACCCGTGTCCTGAATTGGCTCTGAGCTGTGGGGCTGTGGGCAATGCAGTCAGTGGGGCTGGGGAAGGAGCAGAATCTCCAGCAATCAAATGCCATCACTCGGCTCTCCGTGAGGTGTCCTTCCAAGCTCTGAGCTTCCATCCAGGATGCAAACCTGTCCTATTGCATCTTTGTGATACCTGAAAGAACCATGGAGAATCTCAGAGATGTTATGAGAGAGAAAATGCTGTTGGGTTTGTGAAATGAGCCATGTGTGTCCTGAGCTGAAAGTGGGTGCTGAGACCATAGGGGAGGGTGAGGCATTCAGTGGTGTGAGGCGGGTCTCTCTGATCTCAGCAGGGTCTGGTGACTTTTAGGGTGACATGGGAGTGTGAATCCCTCCATCTCAGAAAGGTGCAAATCCCGGACAAGAAAAGGAGCAGTTACACAGGACAAAGCTGAACCCCAGCAGTGTCCCCTGTCCCCACCATCCCCATGACCCCCTTGTAGAGCAGGGCTGACTCCTTGCAGCCAGAGGGCAGAGCCCCTTCTCCTCCCGGCACATTCAGCTGGCACCAAGCAGGGCTCCAGGCACGGAGGTGAAGGAAGGGCTGGGAGAGAAGGGACAAGGTGTCAGCAGCAGGGGAGGGGAATGAGAAAGGGCTTTGATTTGACTCAGGAAATTCTCCCCTAAATTGTCACTGTCATTTCCTCCTCTGACAGTTCCTCATGGCAGAGGTAGCAGATGTCCAACAGCAGCTCCATCACCCAGTTCCTCCTCCTGGCATTCACAGACACACGGGAGCTGCAGCTCTTGCACTTTGGGCTCTTCCTGGGCATCTACGTGGCTGCTCTCCTGGGCAATGGCCTCATCATCATCACCATCATCACCTGTGATCACCACCACCACACCGCCATGTACTTCTTCCTCCTCAACCTCTCTGTCCTCGATCTGGGATCCATCTCCACTACTGTCCCCAAATCCATGGTTAATTCCCTCTGGGACACCAAGGCCATCTCCTATGCTGGATGTGTTGCCCAAGTTTTTCTCTATGCCTTTCTCATTTCAGCAGAGTATTTTCTTCTCACTATCATGTCCTACGACCGCTATGTTGCCATCTGCAAACCCCTGCACTACGCGACCCTCCTGGGCAGCAGAGCTTGTGTCCACATGGCAGCAGCTGCCTGGGGTGCTGGGTTTCTCACTGCTCTGCTGCACACGGCCAATACATTTTCCCTACCCCTCTGCAAGGGAAATGCTGTGGAACAGTTCTTCTGTGAAATTCCCCAGATCCTCAAGCTCTCCTGCTCTCACTTCTTCCTCAGGGAAGTTTGGCTTCTAGTTTTCAGTCTGTTAGTAGACTTTGTGTGTTCTGTTTTCATTGTGGTGTCCTATATACAGATCTTCAGGGCTGTGCTGAGGATCCCCTCTGAGCAGGGACGGCACAAAGCCTTTTCCACCTGCCTCCCTCACCTGGCTGTGGTCTCCCTCTTTATCAGCACTAGCACTTTTGCCGACCTGAAGCCCTCTTCGATCTCACCATCCCTGGACGTGGTGGTGTCATTTCTCTACTCCGTCGTTCCTCCAGCACTGAACCCTCTCATCTACAGCTGGAGGAACCAGCAGCTCAAGGATGCGGCGTGCAAACTGATAACTGGAGGTTTCTCTGAAGCAATGAACTGCTGAACTTCTGCTTCACAGCAGTTATAACGTGACTCACTGCAGGCCCACACTGCCTTCTTTTATTGCTGGCAGGGTTGAGTTTTTTGAATCTATGTTTTCATTGCCTTTTTAATACACTCTCTGCTTTCCATTTGTAACCAAGTAACTGAGTAAACAGCAACCCATGCTCTCTGTATTTGTAAGGAAAGGTCCATTCACTCCTTGTTTCTTCCTCAGACCCTTTCTCCAAGGCCTTTTTAGAGCTGCAGGGACAGCTCCTGCCTGCATGGGCTGAGGGGAAAAAGAGTCCCAGCAGGGCAGCACTGCCAGGCACCGGCTCTTGATCTCCCCGTCCACACTTCTCCTCCTCACACCTTGCCTTTCTGTAAGGCCTGAGGGCTCTGAGCTTGGTCCCAGCCGTGCTGCGTGGCAGTGCTGTGCCTGCAGGCAGGGACAGGCAGTGGGCACTTGTGGGACAGAGCTGCCTCCACAACAGCCTTTTCATGAAGAGAGGGGATCATCTCTGGGCAGTGCCTGAAAGCTTAGGGTTTCTTCTAAAGTTTCTTTCAGGAAGTCACTCAAGAACATGGCCCAGAGGTGAAAACACAAGTATACAGTTAAAGAGTGTTGGTGTGCAGGGCTGGAGCATGCAGCAGTGTGCTCTTATAGCTGGGCAACCTGCAGTTCAGGTCCTGGACCATGAGGAGGTGATTGATGAGTAATGGTTTAGGATGTCAATTGTGTCTCAGAAACTCAGAATCCAGTAGGAAACATCTGACCGTGATGGGGACAGTGAGGTCAGTTCTGTCTCTGGAGGTCATGGGGCAGCAGCAGGAACATGGGTGGGAAAGGAGCTCTGCCCAAGCACCCACAGGACCTGTGCAGGGAGAGGGCTTGGGTACGGGTGGAAAACACAGGGGAGCCTTCTCAGGCCAGGACAGTGCTGGCAGCATCACTGGGCAAATCCCTTACAGTAAAGGGGCACCACAGGTCCTTCACCCTTTGGCACCTGCCAGGATCTGCTGATAGTGTCTCTGGGGCAAATCCCTTGTGTTCCTTCTGTTGCCCCTGCAGTGTCACAGACACAAATCCCTTAGAGTCAGGAGGCGCCTCGGGCCCTTTACCATTTCTTCTGCCCACAGGGATTTCACAGAATCATAGAATAACCAGGTTGGAAGAGACCTACCAGATCATCGACTCCAACCATTCCTATCAAACACTAAACCATGCCCCTTAGCACCTTGTCCACCTGTGCCTTAAACACCTCCAGGGAAGGTGACTCGATCACCTCCCTGGGCAGCCTCTGGCAGTGCCCAATGACCCTTTCTGTGAAAAACCTTTTCCTAATGTCCAGCCTAAACCTCCCCTGGTGGAGCTTGAGGCCATTTCCTCTTGTCCTGTCCCGTGTCACTTGGGAGAAGACGCCAGCACCCTCCTCTCCTCCTTTTCCTCATGAAGTTGTTACAGTTTCTGGAAATTTCTATATGTGCCCCAAAACTGATTTTATTATAAAACTTTATGGTTGAATAAGGGTTCAGTGGTGGATGGGGGTGATGTGCTGTGTGCAGAAATAGGTCTTAAGCAGCCTGAAATCAAGCACCACGTGCAGAGAGAAGAAAATGCAGGAAGGGAGTGTACCGGTAATGTCAGGGGAGAGGAAAGAGTCACAAAGTGGAGCTTGTCAGGATGAAGAAATGTCACGGGAAGGGTAGTGGATGGACAGACTATTTTTTGAGCTTGAAGATCACAGGCAGCTCAGAATATCTTGGGTTGAAGGGGCTCATAAGGATCACTGAGTCCAACTCCCTGATCCCCACACGACTGTGTAAAATGAAACCATTTCACTAAGATGATTGTCAAGATGCTCCTGGAACTCTGACAGGCTTGGTGCCATCACCACTTCCCATGGGACCGTGTTCCAGTGACTGAGCACCCTTTCCATGAGGAACCTTTTCCAGATGTCCAATTGGAAATTCCCCTAATGCAGCTCCATCCCATTTCCTCGTGATCTGTCCCTGGTCACCAGAGAGAGGAGGTCAGCACCTTCTCCTTTCTTTCCTCCTTGAGGAAGCTCAAGACTGGGATGAGGTCTCAGCCGTGTACCGTGCTGGGCTCTGACAAGTTCTGCTCAAGAAGAGAGGCTGGGCAGGGCTGTTGTTCAACTGGCAGAGGAGGCGAGTGCAGGAGGAGAAGAGACAGACAGAGAACCAAGCTCACCCATTGCCTGGGGTGAGTGGCCAGTGCTGTAACTGGTGACAGGACAGACCGGTGCCCTGTGCAGCTTCCCAGTCTGTCCCTGCCACCAAGGGCACCCACCAGCCTTGTCTCTCCTGCACCTGCAGGGCTGGGCTCTGCCCCTCACACCCTCTGCAGTGTGTCCTCCGCCTGCATGGTCACACAGCTCAGCCAGCACTGGTGGTGTCCTCTCCCGGGCACTTCCCAGCTCAGCCCAGCCCCTCCCAGCTCTCCCCACAGCCATGCTTTCTCTCCAGCCCCACAGAGCAGCCCAGTCTGGGCTGGCCCCACGGCAGTGCCCACCGCAGGGTGCAGCAGAGCTCTGGGCTCTCCCTCAGTAGCCCCAACCCCTCTGGAGGGCACAGCACCTGCTGGGGGACAGAGGTGGGTCTCAGCCTCCCCCACAGCCCCAGGGATGGAGGCTTGACCAGCTTGCCTGCCTCTCCCAGTCTGTATCCTGACTGCATTGATGGGAAACTCCTGGCAAAGACCAGGGAGATGAGGACAAGATGGAATGCACCTGATAGAGGAGGAATGTGATGTCAGCTCTCTTTGCCTTGACCATTTTGCCTGAAGACTGCCTGCTTGTGTGTTGGGTTGAACTGAAGGACAATGTAGGAGTGGGCACCGCTCTCTCTTGCTTGGGTGGACTCTGGACCCAGAGCTGGCTGCGGTTGGGTGGAGGTGATGCAGCAGCGCATTCGACTGAGCAAGTTGCACCCTAAAATGTCACCACTATAGATGATGCGGATTTGAGTTTTTGGTATGAGTTCTGTGACAAATGTTTAAGTCACAGGGTGGAATGTAAAATCAGACTATGTTTATCTCTTTGCCTTAAACATTTTGTCTGAGGACTTGTGGTCCCAGCTTGTCTGTGCTGCCGAGGCTCAGGAGGGCAGTGCAGGCGCAGGCCCTGTTCTCCCTCGCTGGGGTGAAGCCCCAGAGGTGGTTTTGGTCAGGGGAGGGGAATGCAGCCGTTGCTGCTGCCCCCACTACCCCCCACCTGCTGCCTTCTGGGGCTCCAAAAAGATGCAGCTGATGGGTGTCGGGCTTGCCATATAAGAGGACTCTCAGGGAACCAGGGGACAGTCTCGCTCTCATCTCCGTGCTCACTCTCACTCACACACTTCAATCAGACCAGCCTGGACCACGTGTTCCCAAGATCATCTGCTGCCTTTGATGTAGTGATTTATTTCCTTCTCCCTCTTTCTCTCTCTCTCCCTCCCATTACCTCATGGTGTGCATGTCGGATTGGATCCTAGGGATCTGGGTTTTTTTCAGGGACTCATTTCTGTAACTTTGGGTGGTTGCACCCCCCCGTGTCTTTGTTGTGTGCCCTGGAATCTTGGTGTGTTTATGCCTGCCGGAGCCAGAAATAAATCCTGTTTTGTTATTCAAGCTGGGAGTGACCTTATTTGCCTCCGGATTGCCACACAGAAAAATGAATCCAATTCCTCCCCCAGTCAGGGCCAGACACGAGCGTGTGGCTCGTGCATCTGGGTTGTGACAGTCTGGAGCCTCAAAAGATGGGTTAGGGTCCTACAAATGGTGCTCTGAAACTCAAACTGAGTCATTGAGGCCAGACATCAGGTTTTGTGCCCTAATATGATGCTGTAGTAGTGAACAAGAAGGCTTTGTACTCTAAAAATGCAACATGAGAGGCTCAAAATGAGGATTTCAGCCCTCACCATTGTAGACTTGATTCTAAAATGAGGCTTTGTTCCCTGAAAAGGAGGCCTGGGGACTAAAAATGAGTTTTTGAACCCTTTTGGAGGAATTTGTCTCCAAAACTAGTACTGTGGGCACTGATATTCAGACTTTGTGCCCTAAAAATGACACTCTGGGCCTTAAAATGTGACTCAAAAAGGGGACTTGGAGCTTGCAAAGAAGGGTCGGTACCCTAAAACAAGGCTTTTGGCCCCAAAAGAGAGGTGTTTCCCAGCCCCCCATGCTTTTGCGAGGCTCAGCAGGAGCTGCAGGTGCTGAGGGCCAGGGAGGTGGGGGGAGGGAAAGGGGGCAGAGTCAGGGGCTGGGACCAGGGTTCTGCACCAGAAAGGGGGGTTCTGGCCCCTAAACAGGCCTGGGGGTGCTGGCAGGAGGCGCTGGAGCCACACAGGACTTTGGCCCCTCAGCCACACAAGCACAGAACCTTTAAGGCTGAAAAACATCTGGGCTCCCCCAGCCCAGCCCCATGCACGGAACATCCTGAGGCATCAAATCTCCTTGGTTTGAATCCTCAGGAGTGGAGAATACCCCACTACCCTGGAGCCACAGCCAGGGATGCACCGCGCTCATACAAAGGCATTTTCCCTCCTGTCCAACCCAGAAGGATCTCACTCCTCTGGACAAGAAGGTGGATATTCCAAGGTGTCACAGGAGCCGTGGAAGACAGATAGCTTTGTCCATGGAGCCATCAAATGCCAAAATTCTTTCTTTTAATCGTGGCATTGGTGCCTTGTTGATGTCTAAACTCTCTCTGTGGATGCTGACGTGGACTCAGCAGCCTGCTCAGACCTCAGAGCTGGCTCTACTTGGAACTGGCATTAGACTAGAGGTCACCTGAGCTCTCTTGTTCCCTGAGTTTTTCTATGAGCATAAGATGTAGAGACCCACTTAGCAGGTTGCCTCAAGCCTCCCCAGCAGGCCAAAATGTGCCCTCACCCCTCATGCTGTGGCCCATAACTCCATCCTGCCAGACCCCCTCCAGGGCCTCTCCAGTTTCTCCACTTTCCTTTTGAAATGTGAGACTCCCTGGGTCCTGTGGCATCGTCCTGGTGCCAGAAGAGTGAGGGCAGCGATTGTCTCTTTTGCCCAGTGTCAAAAGTTGCTCCCTCTTCTCCTCCCAGTGAGAGGCTGGGGGTGGGCAAGAAGTTGTCGGGGGACACAGTCAGGAGAGCTGACCCCGGCTGAGCAGAGGGAGATCCCATAACATAGAAGCCACGCTCAGTGATAAAAGGTGTTCCACAAGAAGAAAGAAGATGAAAGAGTTATCATTCAAGGTGACAGGTGGTGGTAGACTGGTGGGGTGTCAGTCTGCTTGAGGGAGGTGCATGACATGGATGGCATTAACATTGGTTTTGGGATTGGATTATGCTGATTTATATCATTTTTCTTTTGCCTATTAAACTACTTAGAGTTCATCCCACAAGTCAAAAAAAAGTGTCCATAGGGGAGCACTGGAAGAGCCCGGGCTGGCTGAGGATTGCCCTGAGGAGACTGACCCACACACCAGGACACCTGCTTGTCCTCACTCACAAGAGACCTCCACCAAACCCAAGTCCTTTAAAAAGGGATTTTCCAAAGAAATATTGATCTTCTCATGGAATTCCCTCAGCCTGGACAGGAGAAGGTTTCAGAGAGACCCTGTGGCATCCATCCCGTACAGCGTCTGTCCAGTAAATAATGGAGGTCACCAAAAAGGCTGAGGAGGGACTTTTTACAATGGAATGGAGGAATAGGAATAAGGGGAATAGATTTAAATTGGATAGGGGGAAGATTTAAATGAGACATTAGGAAGAAATTCTTCATAAAGAAGGGGGTAGGGCTGTTTCCCAGGTTGCCCAGGGAAGCTGTGGCTGCCCCCTCCCTGGAGATGTTCAAGGCCAGCTTGGATGGGACCTTGAGCAGCCTGGTCCAGTGGGAAGTGTCCCTGCCCATGGCAAGGCGGGGGGAACTGGATGGGCTTTAAGGTCCCTTCCAACCCAAACCATTCTATGGTTCTGAAAAGTATGGAAATAGAAACTTTAAACTAAAGCATATTTTTCTTAGGTGCATTTTAAAATCATCCTCTTAAAACACACTGGGGAATTACACAAAGCAGCTGTGCAAGTCTTGAAGACCTTTAGAAAACAGTAGGAAGAGAAAGAGCTCTATCTGTAATTTAATTAGACCCAGGGTGGTCTAATTGAATGATCACTGCTGAGAGGAGATTGAAGAAACATCTCAAGGAGTCAAAAGAAAAACTCAAAATTCCTTGAGTCTTAACTGGTCTCAGTTGGGATTCTTAGTGACAAAGCCTCCCCAGGGACTCTTTAGAGCAGAGAATTAGAGGCCATGACTGCAGGAATGCAAAGGCGCTGTGCAGGCAGCTGTGATGCTGAGAAAAGCCTGGGTTTGATTGATGAAGCAGAAAGGCCAAGCCCTGACCCCCAGGCCCTGGGAAGGCAGATCTGCCTTTGGCTACAATGGCACTGGTGCCATGAACACTTTGACATTGCTGAATCAGAATCACAGCAGTTATTCCATGTAATTCCAAATAATGGCCTGTAGGGTTATGGGAGATGCCAAGGCTCTCACTCAGCTTCCTGCAGTTATAGAAGAGTTGGGTCCTAGATGGGCAGGATCATAAAAGTTTGAGTCATAGAAGCGAAACAGAAATCTTGGGTATGAGAAGGGTCAGCTGAGAGAAGAGTTGAGTCATAGAGGAGTAACTAAGGAGAGCAGTCATATAAGGTTTATAGAAGTTTTGGATCATGAGATGTTCATAGCAGAACTGGATCATCAATGACAGAGTTCATAAAAGGTCATAGAATATTTAGGTCATAGGAGAGTTGAGTCACAGAAGTGTGAGTTTATCTGGGTTTTAGAAGAGTTTATTCACAGAAGGGTCACAAAACGGTTGATTCAGAGAAGGGCTGAGTCATAGAAGAGTCATAGAACAGTCAGGTAACACAAGAATCTTTTCACAGAAGGTTCATGGAAGAGTCAGGTCATGGATATTTTCACCATAGAACAGTCAGACAAGAGTCAGGTCATGGAGTGAAGTGCTGTGTCATAGAAGGCTTGAGTCATGGAAGGGCCTGTTCATGTAAGAGCTGGGTCACAGAAGAGATGAGTTATAGATGTGTCAGGTCATAGAGGAATAACAGAAGATTTCAGTCACAGAAGGTTCATAAAAGTGTTGGGTGATGGAAGTCTCAGATCATAGAATTTTCAGGTAATAGCAGTACTGAGGAATAGAAGCAGGAGAGTTTATTTGGATAATAGAAGGTTTTGGTTATTGAAGGGACATAGAAGAGTCAGGTTATAGAAGGGTCAGGTCATAAAATGGTTGGGTCATAGATTATTCAATTCAGAGATGAGTCAGGTGATAGAAGGATCATAGAAGAATTGGGTCATAGGAGGATTGACTCCTAGAAGGCTCAGACTCTAGATGAGTCGAATCATAGAGAAGTCACAGAAGAATAGGGTGGTAGAAGAGTTGGTTCATAGAAGCCATGGTTCATAGAAGGCTCATTGAAGAGTAGGGTTGTGCAAGGGTCTGTTTAGCCTGCAGAAGGAGGCTGAAGGGAGATCTCTTTGCTCTCTACAACTATCTAAAAGGAAATTGTGGAGAGGAGAGTGCTAGCCTCTTCTACCAAGTGACAGGGGACAGGACAAAGTGGAATGGCCGCAAGCTCCACTAGGAGTAGTTTAGTGTGAACATTAGGAAAAAATAATTCACGGAAAGGGTCATTGGGTGTTGACTCACCTTGCCTGGAGGTGTTTAAAGAACAGATGGACAAGGTGCTGAGGGAAATGGTTTAGTGTTTGATAAGAATGGTTGGACTCGATGATCTAGTGGGTCTTTTCCATCCTGGTGATTCTATGATTCATTGGATTGTTAGGTCATAGAAGCACTAGGTCAGAGAGGGGTGATGGAATTGTTGGGTCATAGAAGTCATAAAACCACAGCTGGTGGCTCATAGAAGAATCAGGTCGTACAGGAGTCAGATCACAGAAAGGTCAGTTAACAGTAGGTTTGGTTCATAGAACAGTCGGGTGGTAGCAGGGCTGGGGTTTAGAGGAGTCAAGTCAAACAAGTGTTAGGATATAAATGATTTGTGTCACAGAGGAGTCATAGAAGACTTGGGTCATAAAAAAATCACGTCACAGGAGAAAAGAGATTACTCAAGTCATAGAAGATCATAGAAGGCTCAAGTCACAAAAGGATCAGATTATACAAGAGAGGGGTCAGGAAGAGTCAGTTTATAGATGAGTCAGATCATAGAGGAGTAATAGAAGAATTCAGTCATAAAATGTTCATAGAGATGTTGTGTCACAGAAGCCTCAGGCCATAAAAGATTTGGGTCATAGAAGCATGAGAATTTATTCAGGAAAAAGAAAGATTGGGTTACAGAAAGCTCTTAGTAGAGTTAGGTCACAGAAGTGTTAAGTCGTAGAAGAGCTGGGCCAAAAATAATTCAGGTCATAGAGGACTTTGGTAATAGATGGAGGATAAGACACAATCTGCCCAAGAGAAATCCAGTTCCCTTCTCTTTCATACATCCAGATATAGAATCGAAGAGGAAAACTTCTGGGGAAATGCCTTTAGCTCCCCTGCTCATCCATTGGTCATTTTTGAAAAGGACAGGCAATATGGGAGTGATGCCAGTGGTCAGGGTGTTTCCTTGGTCTCCATGACCTTGTGAAGATGATGGAGAGTGGCCTCACTCTGACATCTCCCTGCTCACTCAGCTCCCTGGGACACTGCCCCTCCTGTCCCACAGACTGGGAAGGATTTTGTTTGCTCAAGGGATCCCTGACTTGATCCCCACTCCTGGCTTGCCCATCTCCTCCAGAGTCGTGCCCGGAGTCACAGAGGCCTGGGAGACCTTGATGGAGAAGACAGGGACAAAGAGGACACAGGGAGTCTCAGATCTGTCTACACCTGTTTACTCTGATACCCAGTAGGACCCACACAGGGTCTTTGTTTCTTCTTTAACTGTTCCTGAAGAGGCAAACACTCATCATGAGGCCCTTGAATGGCCTTTCAAGTTCAGACTGAATCCCAGTCTGGACCCTTGCAAATAATGGAGGATGCTGTCCTTGAAGACCATCTACCCTGAGCTCTGTGACCCAGCTCTGTCTCCCACAGGAATGGCTCCAGCTCCTGCTGCCTGTGCCCCTGGCTGAGGGCATTGCTGCCCATTGGGGCTGAAGCCCTGCAGCTGTGGCACCAGGCAACCTCATCCCTGCCATGGGGATACCAAGGGTTCAAGACCCCGTGTGGTGTAAGACTTTACTTTGAACAGAGACACGTCAAGGACAGAAGAGAGTTGAGTGTCTTTCTAATCCCAGGTCTAAAGCGCTAGCATGAATTACCTAAATTCTGCCAGTGGAAAATATTCTCCAGCTTGGAGAAATGAGATCATTCCCTGTCACCTTCTTGCTGTCCTATCTAATGATGAGACAAATAGATAGTGATTCTCCTGCTGAGCTCTTTTTCTGAGAGGAGCAATGACAGTGCAGGACAGAAGTGTCTCTCCTAGATGACAAAAGTAACATCAGGGATGACTTCAGCCTGTTTCTCAGCAGGTTCCCCTGGAGCCCCAGGGACACCTCGAGGGATCCCTGAGGGGGCAGAGAAAGTGCTGCCTTGGGCTGCTCCTCTGCTGCTGAGCTGGGCTGGGCTCCTGGCAGGGAGGGAGCTCGTAATGAGACAGGAGTTCATATAAGAGCCAGGTCTGTCCAGGAGCAGCTCCTCTGCAAAGTCCAGCAGGGCCGAGGGCACTGCCTGCAGGCAGCGAGGGGAGAGGAGGGAGCAGAGAGAGGGGAAAGTCAGGGTAGGGTGGGAAGAGAGAGGAGGCTTCATCTGGAGACAAATCCTCACAGCCCTTCTGAAGGTGAGTCTCTGGGTGCAGGACAATGCAGGTGTGGTTTCTGGAGGGATCTTCTATAAGCCGGCACAGCCACAGCCTTTGGGGAGAAAACCAGCTGTGAGAAAACCAGGGTCAGCGTTCAGCCTACCCGGGGAGCTCCCCATGGTGGGACAGAAGCAGGTCCTGGCAGGAGAGGGTCTTTCTGCTCTCCAAAGTGTGCTGTGTGAGTCAGGGCTGCTCACAGCTCCAAATCAACCTGGGGAATTTCTAAGAGGACATTTCAAGGGAATAAACAAGGCAGGCAGAAGGAACTCTGATGAGCCAGTCTCCTGCACATGGGGAATTTCAGGGGAGAAATGAAACAAGATGATCTCATGCCTGAACAAATCATTGAGATTCCTCAGCTGTGTCCTGGAGTGGTCAATAGGTCTGATAGGAGCCTCCTAAAGTGTCTCCAGCTGCTTCTCTTCCAGTGGACAGGATCAGCATCACCTCTGCTGGAGCCTTCAGGCTCAGTCTGTCCTGTCCTTTTCTGCTTATAAACAAGAACCTGTGCCCAGCTTTGCCCAGCAAACAGGCAGGTGTGTGTAGGGCCAGGGGGATGTAGAGAGAGTCAGATGAGGTCTGTGAGCACTGACAGGGAGAAGACAAGGGACAGGGAAACATCTCCAGTGAGGAAAATCCCCGGGCGGAAGGGATAGGATCAGGGAATGTGAGGAAACATAAAACAGAGATGTTTTGAGGGCAAATGCAGCAACCCCTATACGACTGCATCCAACACAGACCCTCCCTCTTGCCAAGATCCCTTGCCTCCTATTTCACCCAAAAAAGCCTCTGCCCTCTGTGTGGGCTCCAAGACTAAAGCCTCTCATCTGCAGCCAGAGTTCCAGCACAGCCATGGTGCAGCTCTCTAGTCCATTTTCCTCTCCAGAGCACAGGGGCTGAGAGCAATCATGCAGCAAAGTTGATGTTTGGGAGGGGGTGAGGGCAGCTGGGTTAGGGTAACGCTGTCCTGAGTGCCCGGCTGCCTCTGCCCTGGCCTCTCTCAGATGGACCAGCTTCTTTGCTGGCTTCTCTCTTTGTCTGAGTTCTTTCTGTTGTTCTCTTATTCTTGCTGCCAGACTCTCTGGGCTTGGCAGTTTCAGCAGCTGAGCCAGGCACTGACCTTCTGATTCCTCCCATGCAGGTGTGTCTGTGGGAATGCAGTGTCCAAGCTTTCATCTCACCCGTGGGACTGTGGGCAGAGCAGTCTGTGTCATTCCCTGAGGAAAGAGCTGACTCTTCCTTACTGAAACACCATCATTAGGATACTCAAATACTTCCATGAGTTTTTTTTTCAAGCTGTGAGCTTCCCTCAAGAATATAAACATCTATCACAACTTGGTGTGACTTGAGTGACCATGGAGAAGTACAGGAACACTCCAGCTAAGGAAATGCTGTTTGGTTTGTTAAATGAACCGTGTGTGTCCTTGCCTGAGAGAGGGGGCTGAGACCTTAGGAAAGGGAGAGATATCGAGTGGTATGAGGTGGATCCCTCTGCGCAGAAGGGTCTGGTGTCTTTTAAGTGTAACACGGGAGTGTGATCCCCCTCCATCTCAGAAAGGTGGAAGCCCAGAGCAGCTGGGGTCAAGAGCCAAGGAGAGAGCAGCTCCCCTCCTTCTGCACTGAGCCACAGGCAATGCTCTTGCCTCACAGGACTTGCTTTTCTGTCTGTGAATGCAACAGAAATAGTGAGGGTTTCTGACATCCATGAAGATCTCCAGGTCAGATGGGAGAGAACTATAAAAAACCCTCCCTTTCAAGCTCTTAGGGAATTGTGGTTTCTTAGCAGTGGGACTGCAGATACTTAGGAGCTCTTTTGAATTAGGTTCAGTTTTAACTGGAAATTTAGAACACCAGGGCTGTCCCCACTGTCCCCATGACCCCCTGCTGCAGAGCAGGTCTGACTCCTCACAGCCAGCGGGCAGAGGCCCTGCTCCTCAAGGCACATTCAGCCAGCACTAAGCAGGGCTCCAGGCACAGAGCTGGATGACAATCTCAGAAATGAATAAGCAATAGGGAGTGTGCTGTGTGGAAATGGCTTTGATTGTGTTCAGATACATGTTCCCTAACTACTTACTGTCCTTTCCTCCTGTGACAGTGCTCCTTGCCCAGAGACAGCAGATGCCCAACAGCAGCTCCATCACCCATTTCCTCCTCCTGGCATTTGTAGACACATGGGAGCTGCAGCTTCCTTCTCACTCTTCCTCAACATCTACCTGGCTGCCCTCCTGGGCAACAGTCTAATCATCATCACCATCACTTGTGACCACCACCTCCACACCCCCATGTACTTCTTCCTCTTCAACCTCGCCCTCCTCAACCTGGGCTGCATCTCCACCACTGTCCCCAAATCCATGGCTAATTCCCTCTGGGACACCAGGACAATCTCCTACTCAGATTGTGCTGCACAATTGTTTCTGTTTCTCTTTTTCATTTCAACAGAGTTTTGTATTCTCACCATCACGTCCTACGACCGCTA
Source organism: Clamator glandarius (assembly GCA_033459285.1). Taxonomy (NCBI): domain Eukaryota; kingdom Metazoa; phylum Chordata; class Aves; order Cuculiformes; family Cuculidae; genus Clamator; species Clamator glandarius. Next base: position 918,258 of record JAUNZM010000509.1, on the reverse strand, counting down.
TGTTGCCATCTGCAAACCCCTGCACTACGCGACCCTCCTGGGCAGCAGAGCTTGTGTCCACATGGCAGCAGCTGCCTGGGGCACTGGGTTTCTCAATGCTCTGCTGCACACGGCCAATACATTTTCCCTGCCCCTCTGCCAGGGTAATGCTGTGGAACAGTTCTTCTGTGAAACCTCTCAGATCCTCAAGCTCTCCTGCTCAGATTCCTACCTCAGAGAGGTTGGGCTTATTGTGTTTGGTACCTGTTTAGCATTTGGCTGTTTTGTTTTCATTGTTGTGTCCTATATGCAGATCTTCAGGGCTGTGCTGAGGATCCCCTCTGAGCAGGGAGGGCACAAAGCCTTTTCCACATGCCTCCCTCACCTGGCCGTGGTCTCCCTTTTTCTCAGTACTGGCTTTTTTGCCTACCTGAAGCCTTCCTCTGTGTCCTCTCCATTCCTGGACATTGTGGTGTCAGTTCTGTACTCAGTGGTGCCTCCAGCACTGAACCCCCTCATCTACAGTTTGAGGAAACGGCAGCTCAAGGATGCAGTGTGGAAACTAATAACTGGATGGTCCTGAAGCAAAGAACTGCTCATCACCTTCTGCACAGCAGTTATCATGCAACTCATGGTAGGCCAAAGTGCGTTATCTTTTTTTTGGTGTTGTTGTTGGTTTTTCAGTTGCAATAATCTTGTCATCGTGTTTTTAATTCACAGTTGTCTTCTCTTCTCATGCTGATTTGCTGTGTAAATGAGGAGCTGTCCTCTCTGCCTGTTTAAAGAAAATAAAGGGATATTCAACAGCTTTTATTTCCTGATAACATTCCTTGAAGGCCTTTTTGGAGATGCAGGGACAATTTCTGTGGGCATGGGTGGAGGGGAAAAGAGTCCCAGGTTTCCAGCACTGCCAGACACCAGCGCTTGTTCTCCCAGAGCTGTTCTCTCTCCACTTCCACACTCTCCTCCTCACCCCTTGCCTTGCTGTAAGGCCTGAGGTCTCTGAGCTTGGTCCCAGCCGTGTTGCGTGGCAGTGCTGTGCCCGCAGGCAGGGACAGGCAGTGGGGACTTGTGGGACACTACAGCATTTCCATGAAGAGAGGGGTTCTCCTAGGGCAGTTCCTCAAGGCTCATGTCTTTTCTTAAGAAAATGACCAAAGATGGGACCAGAGAAGCAGAAAGCACTCTGCAGATAGAGTGTGGGTGTGCAGGGTTGTGGCAAGCAGCTGAGAACTTCCACAGCCCGAGCTCCTGTGAGTAACTTGAATAAACAACACAGCAGGGGCTGATCCCTGCCCATGTGCAATTGTCGACACATGCAGTGTCCCCTGGAGCAATCATCCTAGAGCAGCCCCTCACAGCCACCATTCCCAGCACTTTCTTCTCACCCAGGCTTGGAGCCTTTCTCTGTCCCGCCATGCTAAGACACACAACGTGTAAATCAGAGCCGATGTTCACATTGCACAGGTGAGATGTGAGCGTGCACATCGTGTGCTTGAGATGAGATGAACTCAAAAGAACTCAAGCATCACTTCCTTGGGTTCCATGAAGGCTTGAGACAGACAATGCTTTGAGGTCACGTCACATTGGCAGAAACACCCCATGGCAAATCAGCTGAATATAACACTTGAACGTGCATCCATGAACATGGTCCCTGTGTCCATTCCTCACCATATGGGGCATCTCAGACAAGGGCAGAGCAGGGCAACACGCTGCAGGGCTGAGGTGCCTCCCATACTTTGGGAGCAGCCATAGAAGGGCAGAGAGACACTGCAAGTCCTGCAGGGCACTGTCTCTGTACACAAAAAGGAAGGACTCTAACTCTGAACATCCCTGGGTGTGTATGGAGTCCATGAGGCCACCTCAGATGTGGACTCCTGATAGAACCCTGACATTTCCATTTGTGACTGCAAGAACAAACCCCAGTGGCCAAGGCAGGTTCATCTCTGCTGCCTTGGTCAGGCTCAATGCAGGTGTTCCTTTCTACTACCCTTGCCCCTGAGTCTTGGTTCTGCTCTCTAAGGTGAGAGATGTTTTTAGTTTCTCGGAAAAGGCAAACATCAAGCCCACGTTCAGGAAAAGTAGGAACAAAAATTGGGAGAATTAGAGGCAGATCAAGCTACCCCTGTCCCTGTGAAGGTGGTGGCAGATGTCCTGCGACAATTTCCAGGCACTGGATAGACAAGGAAGGGATCGCTGAACCAAAATGGGTAGAGAAAGAAAGGCATGGGGTGTATGTGGAATTCTGCAAGGGATTAGACATGGTCTCCTGTGATGTCCTTACAGCCAGAGTGGGGCTGTCTGGGACGAAGAATTGAGCCTCGAGTGGGAAGTCTGCTGACTGACCAACCCAAAATGTCATCAGGGTAGAAAGCATCCCAGTTCACTCCCAGTGCATCCCAGTTCACTCCCGGAGCATCCCAGTGAGTCTCAGGGAGGGGAATGGCTGAAGAGTCCCTTGTGCTGGAATGAATTGGAGACTGGCAATGGGAAGCAGGCTGGGGATTCTGAGAGGGACTGGTAGGCACTGGGATGGGATGGGAGGGGGAATGGGCAGAATGGGAGGGCTACTGGGGGAACTGTATGGGACTAAGTGGGGGTATGGGGGAACTGGGAGGGAGTGAGGGGCACAGGGAGGGGGATTGGGAGGCACTGGGTGCACTGGGAGGGACTGGGATGGGGGAGTGTGGCACTGGGAGAGAGTAGGGAGGACACTGAGGCTCATTGTGACGCACTGGTAGTTAGTGGGAGGGCACTGGGAGTCACTTGGATTCAATGAGATGTGCTGGGAGTCACAAAGATGCACTGGGTGAGTACTGGGAGGCAATTAGAGGGCACTGGGAAGGGACTACAAGTAACGGAGGAGCACTGGGAGGGCACTGGGATGCACTGGGATGGTGCTGGAAAGGGACTGGAGAGTTACTGGGATGGACTGGGAGTCACTAAGGAGCACTGGGAGAGCACTGGGATACTGGGAGTCACTGGGATGCAGTGGGAGGGTGCTGGGAAGGGACTGGGAGTCACTGGGGAGCACTGGGAGGGAAATGGGAAATATTGGGAGTTACTGGGATGGACTGGGATTCACTGGGATGTGCTGGGAGGGCACTGGGTTGTGCTGGGAGGGCATTAGGAAACACTGGGAGTCACTGGGAGAGCACGGGGACACACCGAGTGACACTGATGTTCACTGGGAGTCACTGGATTGCAATGGGAGGGCACTGGGATGCACTGGAAGGGCACTAGGAAACACTGGCAGTCACTGGGACACACTAGGAGTCACTGGGGCACACTATGAGTATGTACCATATCGGTCCATATGGGTGCCGTACTGGGAACACTGGCATCCCTGTTGCCCATCCTGGTCTTGCACTGGTGTCACACTGGTCAAATACTGGTGCCATACTGGTCTGTACTGGTGCCATACTGGCATCCTTGGTGTCCATACTGGGAGTACTGGTGCCATCCTGGTCCCACACTGGTGCCTTACTGGTCTGTACTGGTGCTGTACTGGGATCTGTGGGGTTCATACTGGGTGTACTGATGTAATATTGGTGCCACACTTTTCCCATACTGGTCTGTACTGGTGTATAACTGGTCTGTATGGTCCATAGTGGGAGCACTGGTGTCCATACTGGGAGCACCGCCCCCATCCTGCTCCCACATTTGTGCCTTCCTGGTCTGTGGTGGTGTCCCTGGTGTCCATATTGGGAGCACTTGGACTCGCTGGATGGGATGCTGGGATGCACTTGTTGTCACTGGGAAGCACCGGGAGTCACTGAGATGCACTGGGAGGGCTCAGGTTCACACTAAGAGTCACTGAGACAGATGGGGAGTCACTGGGTCATTCTGGAAGTCATTGGAAAACACTGGGAGTCACTGGAACTCACTGGGATTCACTGAGATGCAATGGGAGTCACTGGAATGCACTGGAATGACCATGGGATGCACTGGGAGAGCACTGGAAATCACTGGGACATGGTGGGAGAATGTACCATACTGGTAAATATTGGTGCCATACTGGGAGCCCTGGCATCCCTGTTGCCCATCCTGGTCTTGCTCCGGTGCCATACTGGTCCATTACTGGTGCCATACTGGTCCATTACTGGTGCCATACTAGTCTGCACTGGTGCCATACTGGCATCTCTGATGTCGATATCGGGAGCACTGGTGCCATCCTGGTCCCACACTGGTGTCTTACTGGTCTGTACTGGTGCTGTACTGGGTTCTCTGGTGTCAATACTGGGTGTACTGGTGTAATGCTGGTGCCACAATGGTCCCATACTGGTCTGTAGTGGTCCATAGTGGGAGCAGCAGTGTCCCTGGTGTCCATACTGGGAGCACTGTTCCCATCCTGCTCCCACATTTGTGCCTTACTGTTCCATACTGGTGCTGTGTGGGAAACACTGGGAGCCTTGGTGTCCATACTTGAGTGCCTTGTATTCATACTGGGAGTACTGGTTTGTTACTGGTCCCACACTGGTGCCATACTGGTCCATACTGGTGTCACACTGGGTGCACTGGTGTCCCTTGTGTCCATACTGGTGTCCTTCCTGTTCTGTGGAATCAAGCTCTCTAACTCCATTAAGGGTTATAAAGCAGGTCTGTGTTTATTCACCAGCGGGTGCGAGGGTTAATCCTCCTAACTCGCACCCTGTATCATATGCCCGCTCATCATTCTGACCCCTCCAGAAATTGTTCTGGCCCCAGAAGTCAGCGTTCTAGCCCCAAAAATGCATCTCTCACTCTCAAAATCAGTGTTCATGCCCATAAAAGAAACGGTTTTGCCCTAAAAAACAGTGTTCCTCGCAGAAAAGGGGGAGTTTAGGCACTCAAATCAGTGTTCCTCCCCCAAAATAGATCTTCTGGTCCTGAAAATCAGTGTTCTGGCCCTAAAAATAAGAGTTCTGGCCCCAGCCAGGAGGCTGTGGGCACTGAGACAAGCAGAGTTCAAAGTCAAGCATCTGGAAGTGGGGTCTCTGGCCCCAGAATGGGTCTTCTGGCCCCTAAAATGGTGTTTCTGGCCTTCAAAGGGCCAGTGCTGGACCCCAAAATTTACTCTTTTGCCCCCGTATTGTTGTTCTGGCTCAAAAACTGGTATTATGGCTCCCAAAATTGGTGTTCCAGCCCCAAGAATAACCATTCTGTCTGCAGAAATCATTTTTCTGCCTCCAAAAATCAGTGTTTGTTCCCAAAGTATTAGTGTCAAATCCACAAAAATGGGAGTTTTTGCCCCAAAATGAGCAGTTCTGGCCCAAACCTGGGGGATATAGGCACTGAGGAAAGCAGAGATCAAAGCCAGGGGGCTGGGAATGGGGGCTCTGGCCCCAGAATGAGTCTTGTGGACCCCAGAATGGGAGTTCTGACTGCAAAAATCAGTGTGCAGGCTCAAAAAATGGGAGTGATGTCCCCTCAACTAGAAGTTGTGGCCCCTAAAATTGCTGCTCTCATCCCAAACTGGGTGCTCTGGCCCACAAAATTTGAATTCTAGCACCAAAATTCAGTGTTCTGGCTCAAGATTTGATGTTCTGCCCCTTCCAGAAAGTGTTCTGGCCCCAGAAATCAGTGTTCTGGCCCCAGAAATGCATGTTTCGGCCTCAAAGTCCGTGTTCATGCCCCCCCTGCCAAATGTTTTTTGTCCTAAAAACCAGTGTTCTGGCCCTACAAAAGGGGATATTGACACAAAAGTCAGTCCTCCTCCCCCGAAAATAGCTTTTCTGATCCCTAAAATCAGTGTTCTGGCCCCACAAATGGGAGTTGTGGCCCCAAAACTGGGTGTGCTGGCTCTGCTCCGGGGGCAGATAGTGATAACCATTAGGTGTCACTGGCTCCAGGAACAGACACCAGGTCCAGCCCTCACCGGCCACCAGGTCTATCCAGCATCGGCTGCCAGGTCTATCCACTATCTGCTTGCTGAGCTGGATAGACTTGGCGGCCGGAGCTGGGCAGACCTGGCAGCCGTGTCTGTTCCCTGTTCCCACCAAAGGGGTCGCTGTTTCATGCGAAGAGGCAGAGCATGGGAAGGGGTTGGGCTGGGGAAATAAGCAGAACTTGTGAAGGGGTGACAAATGGAAATGTGTGAGGTGTTGGATATAGTCGGAGTGTGGGAATTCGTGGGGCATGGGAAGAGGTCGGGCTTAGGAGCGGGCAGAGCATGGGAAAGGGTGGGGCTTGGGAATGGGCAGGGCTTGGGAACATGCGGAGTGTGGCAACGGGCTGGGCATTGGAATTAGTCTGGGCTTCAGAACTCAAAACCTAACCCTAAACCTAATGTTGCTAAATCTAACCCTAACATCACTAACCCTAACCCTGACTGTAAACCTTACACTAATTCCACTAACCCTAAACGTAACCCTAGCCCTAATGTCGCTATCTTAATCCTAACCATAACCCTAATGACCCAAACCCTATTCCTACATGGAAATCTCTAGGATGCAGTAGAAGTCTTCTACACATTATAGAAACCAAATCTATTCTGTTACAAAAGGGTTAAATGTTACCATATAGTCCATCTACAATTTTTTTCAATATTTTGAATAATCATTAACCAATAATGGAAATACATAGTAGAGTTTGGTAATGGAAATAGGTTTTTGGTAATTGTTTACAATTTGAGATATTTTAAACCTTTGGTAGCTACTTTTCATTCTTTGATGCAATGAATAAGACTAAAGAGTGATGAATAGAACACTAGAAATTTCAAATTAGAATTTTCCTCCAGCAGCTCTACACTTCCTCCCAGTTTAGTGTTGTCCATGATACTGCTAAAGGCACACTCGATCCCCTCATCTCGGTCATCGATAAAGTTATTGTACAGGGCTGGACCCAGCACTGAGCCCTGGGGACACCACTTGCTACCGGATCATCTTAATTCCTGAAGCATGACGCTAGATAACCTAATTTTATCATACCTATCATCCCACTTCTCTCCTTACCTATCACACTCTCATGTGTCTGCGCATGCCTCTTTTTTCCCTTATCTTGTGTGTGGAAACACTGGCTTCAGCACATTTAATCTAAAAAGGTATTGAAACCCTCACCTGTGGGCATGACGATTCCAGTATTGCGTGTGTGCTGGGCAAGCGTCCGATGCCTTGGGGAACCTGGGATGTTAGCCACCAGCAGGGAGCAAACGGCCGATGTTCTCATGCTCGCTAGCTTGTTGCAACCTTTAAATCTTTATTAAGACCCGTGGGTTAATAGGAAAGGAATGCACTAGGCAGAAAACATGAAGACGAGGGGCACATCTGCAGGAAACAGGGGGTTGCACTCTGTCCCTGCACTGAGGGATTCTCACAGGTGGAAATTCACTGGAATAGCTGTTACTGGATGCAGAGGTGCTATATCAGATTTGCATTTTTTAAATAAAGTTGATCTTGATTGTCGCCCCCATCAAAGAGTTCCGTGCCTTAATGGCTACATACTCCCAGCTGTTTATAGAAGAGCTCATCAGCTGCTTCTCCTTGGCTGAGTGGTCTAGAACAGACTCCATCATAATATCTACCTTCTGGTGGGCACTCAATCCTGTCATCACCAGAATCGAGCTCGAAGGTATCAGAGCACTCTCTAACATAGAGGGCTACCCCGCCTCCTCTTGTACCCTTTCTGTCCCACCTGAATAGTTTGTACCTCACCATAGCTGCACTCCAGTTATACGAGTCGTCCCACCACGTTTCCATGATGGCAAAGACGTCGCAGTCTCCTTGCCCTACGACAGCTTCCAACTCCTCCTGCTCATTGCCCACGCTGCGTGCATTGTTGTAAATACCCTTCAGCTGGGCTGGTGATCCCTCAGCCCTCATAAAGGGAATAGTGTTCATTCCCAAATGACTGGTCCTTGCAATATCAAACCCCTCAGTGCCGGTTTCATCCTTCCATCCCCAGATGTACTCACCCCTACTCTCTCTGTAGTGACATACTGGACGTCCTTGTTAGCACAGCATCTCTCAGGCACTGGAGTTCCACTTCCAGGCTCAGTCCTGACTAGCCTGACTTTGTCCCCCTCCCCCTTCACATCTAGTTTAAACTCTATTTATGAGCCCTGCTAGATTTTTAATGAGGACTGTAGTACCCCTTGTAGACCAGCGTGCTCCATCCTTAGTAAGGAAGCCTGAGGGTGCGTGGGCCAATGTGTGATCAAAGAACCCGGTTTATTTCTCCTCACACCATGTTCAGAGGCAGGTATTTATCAAGTGATACTTTTTGACCTCTTGCTTCTCATTCCTTCGTGTTGGAATGGATCTAAACCCTACTTGTGCCCCAGAGCCCTCCATCGTTTTCCCCTGAAGTTCCTCTTAGTGGCCCTTAGCTGCCTGCACTCTGCATCATTGCTCCCAATTTCATGTATGCTTGTCTTATCAAACCTATAAAACATGTTTCCTCTTTATGATTGGAGTAGAGAAACATCCTTCACAGGAACTGCTGTGTTTGTGTTGACACATTTTATATCTCCTGCTTTGACTCTTGAATTTTAACACTCCCTCCACCAAGTCTGTCTTCCAAAATCAGGGCAGAATCTCTCCAAGGGAAATATTCACTGAATCATAGAATAACTCGGGTCTGAAGAAAGCCCTGAGCATCCTCTTCTCTCATTCTCGTGCTCAGAGTAGGGTGAACCAGATGAGGTTGTTCAAGGCCTCCACCCAGCTTTGCATCACCCACAAAGCAGCTGAAAGTGTGCTCCATCACATCATACAGGGCCAAGCAGTGGTCACTGAGGGATGTCATTAGGGTCCAGCTGCATGAATGACTTTGTACCACTGATGATATTTGGGCTTGGTTGTTTAGCCAACTTCTCACCCAGAGTCCACTTCTTCAACCCAGACAGCCCCACTCTGGCTCTGAGGACACCATGTTTAAGGCCTTGCAAAGTTCCATGTATACCAGGTGCCCTTCTTTAACTTCCCTGTTTTGGTTCAGCAATCCCTTCCTTGTCCTTCAAGGGCCTGGATGCGACTGTAGGACATGTCCCTTCCCTTCCTAGGGATGGCTGTAAGCTGACCTGCTTGTAATTCTCTCAATTCTTGTTCCTGTTTTTCCTTAAGATGGGTTTGACATCTGCCTTTCCCGAGGACCACAGAACTTCTCTGATTGCTCTGGCACGTTTGAGAGCACAATCCATAATCCTGGAGCAAGGTGATGCACAGACAGGAACACTTGCACTGAGCCTGTCCAAGGCAGCTGAAGTGAATCTCCCCAGGCCAGTGGGGTTTGTTCCTGGAGTCACACACAGGGTTCTGTCAGGAGTCTGTGTCTGAGGTGGCCTCATGGACTCCTTATGCACCCAGGGATGTTCACAGAGTTTCCCCCTTTTACACAGAAATGCAAGAGTCACAGGGTCTCTCCGGACTCCCAGAGAATCTCATGCACCTCAGACCTGTGGAGCATCCTACTGCTCTGCATTTGTCTGAGATGTCTCACGTCATGAGGAATGGACACAGGGACCTCAGTACAAGGAAGCACATCCAAGTGCTGCATTCAAGCCCTTATTCTCGGGATGTTGCTCTCAACAAGAAGGGACCTTGGGACACTCTCAGTCCCACAGACTTTCATGGAACCCAAGGAAGGGCTATTTATGTTTGCTTGGGTTCATCTCACCTCATGCACATGATGTACACACTCACATATCGACTCTACAGTGTGAACAGGGACTCTGACCTTCCAGGGCTCTGTCTCCTTCCAGGGGAGGACAAAGAATTTCTCCAAGCTGGGGTGACAGGCCCGTGCTGGGAATGGTGCTTGTGAGGGGCTGCTCCACGACAATTACTCTCATTAGGTTTCCCAGAGTGTCCAATGTGCACAGACACAGAGCAGATCCTGCTCTATCCATGGAAGAGACATGGTTGTGTGAGACCAGTGCTATTTGCCCCACACCTGCACACCCATGCTGTGTATCTCTGCACTCCTGTTTTCATCTGAAAGCATCTTTCAAAGACATGTTCTTGAAAGAATCTTTAGAAGCTCTAATGAAACCTTGAGGTGCTGCCCTGAGGAGATCCCCTTGCTCTATGGAAAGACTGTTGTGTCCCACAAGTTCCCACTGGCTGTCCCTGCTTGCGGGCACAGCACTGCCACGCAGCACGGCTGGGACCAAGCTCAGAGACCTCAGGCCTTACAGCAAGGCAAGGGGTGAGGAGGAGAGTGTGGAAGTGGAGAGAGAACAGATCTGGGAGAGCAAGCGCTGGTGCCTGCCAGTGCTGCTGTGCTGGGACTCTTCCCCTCCACCAGTTCCCACAGAAACTGTCCCTGTAGCTCCAAAAAGTCCGTGGAGGAATATTATCAGGAAAAAACAGCCATTGAATATCCCTTTATTTTCTTTAAACATACAGAGAGGACAGCTCCTCATTTACACGGCAAATCAGCAAGAGAAGAGAAGACAATAGTGAATTAAATACAGGATGACAAGATTGTCGCAACTGAAAAACCAACAACAACACCAAAAAAAAAAAGAGAAAGAAGTCTGGGCATGCCCTGAGTTGCATGATAACTGCTATGCAGAAGGTGATGAGCAGTTCTTTGCTTCAGGACCATCCAGTTATTAGTTTCCACACTGCATCCTTGAGCTGCTGGTTCCTCAAGCTGTAGATGAGGGGGTTCAGTGCTGGAGGCACCACTGAGTACAGAACTGACACCACCAGGTCCAGGAATGTAGAGGACACAGAGGAAGGCTTCAGGTAGGCAAAAAACCTGGTACTGAGAAAAAAGGAGACCACAGCCAGGTGAGGGATGCACATGGAAAAGGCTTTGTGCCCTCCCTGCTCAGAGGGAATCCTCAGCACAGCCCTGAAGATCTGCATGTAGGACGCCACAATGAAAACAAAACAGCCAAATCCTAAACAGATACCAAACACAATAAACCCAACCTCCCTGAGGTAGGAATTTGAGCAGGGGAGCTTGAGGATCTGAGAGATTTCACAGAAGAACTGTTCCACAGCATTGCCCTGGCAGAGGGGCAGGGAAAATGTATTGGACATGTGCAGCAGAGCAAAGAGAAACCCAGCACCCCAGGCAGCTGCTGCCATGTGGACACAAGCTCTGCTGCCCAGGAGGGTCTCTTAGTGCAGGGGTTTGCAGATGGCAACATAGTGGTCATAGGACATGACTGTGAGGAGAAAATACTCTGCTGAAATGAAAAAGAGAAACATAAAGACCCGAGCAACACATCCTGAGTAGGAGATTGTCCTGGTGTCCCAGAGGGAATTGGCCATGGATTTGGGGACAGTGATAGAGATGGATCCCAGGTCAAGAAGGGAGAGGTTGAGGAGGAAGAAGTACATGGGGTTGTGGAGATGGTGGTCACAGGTGATAGTGATGATGATGAGGCCGTTGCACAGGAGGGCAGCGAGGAAGATGATCAGGAAGAGTGAGAAGTGCAAGAGCTGCAGCTCCCGTGTGTCTGTGAATGCCAGGAGGAGGAACTGGGTGATGGAGCTGCTGTTGTGCATCTGCTGCCTGTGGGCATGGGGCACTGTTACAGGAGGAAAGGACAGTAAGAAGTTAGGGGAGATGTATCTGAACACAATCAAAGCCATTTCCACACTGCACACTCCCCATTGCTTATTCATTTCTATGAGATTGTCATCCAGCTCCGTGCCTGGAGCCCTGCTTGGTGCCCGCTGAATGTGCCTTGAGGAGCAGGGCCTCTGCCCGCTGGCTGTGAGGAGTCAGCCCTGCTCTGCAGCAGGGGGTCATGGGGATGCTGGAGACAGTCCTGGTGTCTAATTTTCCAGTTAAACCTGCACCTAATTCAAAAGGGCTCCTAAGTATCTGCAGTCCCACTGCTAAGAAACTACAGTTCCCAAAGAGCCTGAAAGAGAGGGGTTTATTTATAGCTCTCTCCCATCTGACCTGGAGATCTTCATGAATGTCAGAAACCCTCACTATTTCTGTTGCATTCACAGACAGAAAAGCAAGTCCTGTGAGGCAAGAGCATTGCCTGTGGCTCAGTGCAGAGGGAGGGGAGCTGCTCTCTCCTTGGCTCTTGACCCCAGCTGCTATGGGCTTCCACCTTTCTGAGATGGAGGGGGATCACACTCCCGTGTTACCCTTAAAAGACACCAGACCCTTCTGCGCAGAGGGATTCACCTCATACCCCTCGATGTCTCTCTCTTTCCTAAGGTCTCAGCCCCCTCTCTCAGGCAAGGACACACACGCTTCATTTAACAAACCAAACAGCATTTCCTTAGCTGGAGTGTTTCTGTGCTTCTCCACAGTCACTCAGGTTACACCAAGTGGTGATAGACTTTTATATTTTGGAGGGAAGCTTTTTTGGAAAAAAACCTCATGGAACTATTCATGAATCTTAAAGATGGTGTTTCAGTAAGAAAGAGTCAGCTCTTTCCTCAGGGAATGACACAGACTGCTCTGCTCACAGTCCCACGGGTGAGATGAAAGCTTGGACACTGCATTCCCACGGACACACCTGCATGGGAGGAATCAGAAGGTCAGTGCCTGGCTCAGCTGCTGAAACTGCCAAGCCCAGAGAGCCTGGCAGCAAGAATAAGAGAACAACAGAAAGAACGCAGACAAAGAGAGAAGCCAGCAAAGAAGCTGGTCCATCTGAGAGAGGCCAGGGCAGAGGCAGCTGGGCACTCAGGACAGCGTTACCCTAACCCAGCTGCATTCACCCCCACCCAAACATCAAATTTGCTGCATGCTTGCTCTCAGCCCCTGTGCTCTGGAGAGGAGAATGGACTAGGGAGCTGCACTATGGCTGTGCTGGAGCTCTGGGTGCAGACTGAAGGCTGAGAGGAGGCAAGGGAAATTGTCAAGAGGGAGGGTCTGTGTTGGATACAGTCGTATAGGGGTTTCTGCATTTGCCCTTGAAATATCTCTGATTTATGTTTCCTCACATTCCCTGATCCTATCCCTTCTGCCCGGAGATTTTCCTCACTGGAGGCATTTCCCTGTCCCATGTCTTCTCTCTGTCAGTGCTCACAGACCCCATCTGACCCTCTCGGCATCCCCCTGGCCCTACACACACCTGCCTGTTTGCTGGGTAAAGCTGGGCACAGGTTCTTGTTTATAAGCAGAAAAGGACAGGACAGACTGAGCCTGAAGGCTCCAGCAGAGGTGATGGTGGTGCTGTCAGTTGGAAGAGAAGCAGCTGGAGACAATTTAGGAGGCTCCTATCAGACCTATTGACCACTCCAGGACACACCTGAGGAGTCTCAGTGAGTTGTTCAGGCATGAGATCATCTTGTTTCATTTCTCCCCTGAAATTCCCCAAGTGCAGGAGACTGACTCATGAGAGTTCTTTCTCCCTGCTTTGATTATTCCCTTGAAATGTCCTCTTTGAAATTTCCTGGGTAGATTTGGAACTGTGAGCAGCCCTGACTCACATAGCACGCTTTTGAGATCAGAAAGACCCTCTCCTGCCAGGACCTGTCTCTGTCCCACCATGGGGAGCTACCCGGGTAGGCTGAACGCTGACCCTGGTTTTCTCTCCACAGAAGAAACTGCTAGAGCCCTCCTGACAGATCCCACAGGCTGTGGCTGTGCCGGCTTTAGGAGATCCCTCCAGGAACTGCACCTGCTTTGTCCTGCACCCAGAGACTCACCTTCACAAGGGCTGTGAGGATTTGTTCCCAGATGAAGCCTCCTCTCTCCTCCCACCCCACCCTGCCTCTCCCCTCTCTGTGCTCCCTCCTTTCCCCTCGCTGCCTGCAGGCAGTGCCTTCAGCCCTGCTGGGCTTTGCAGAGGAGCTGCTCCTGGACAGACCTATCTCTTATATGAACTCCTGTCTCATTATGAGCTCCCTCCCTGCCAGGAGCCCAGCCCAGCTCAGCAGCAGACAAGCAGCCCAAGGCAGCGCTCTCTCTGCCCCCTCAGGGATCCCTTGAGGCACCTCTGGGGCTCGAGGGAACCTACTGAGAAACAGGCTGAAGCCATCCCTGATGTTACTTTCGTCATCTAGGAGAGACACTTCTGTCCTGCACTGTCATTGCTCCTCTCAGAAAAAGAGCTGAGCAGGAGAATCCCTGTCTATTTGTCTCATCATTAGACAGGACAGAGAAGAAGGTTACAGGGAACCTTGGCAAGGATGACGTTGCCTGGTGCCACAGCTGCAGGGCTTCAGCCCCAATGGGCAGCAATGCCCTCAGCCAGGGGCACAGGCAGCAGGAGCTGGAGCCGTTCCTGTGGGAGACAGAGCTGGGTCACAGAGCTCAGGGTAGGTGGTCTTCAAGGACAGCATCCTCCATGATTCGCAAGGGTCCAGACTGGGATTCAGTCTGAACTTGAAAGGCCATTCAAGGGCCTCATGATGAGCCTTTGCCCCTTCAGGAAGAGTTAAAGAAGAAACAAAGACCCTGTGTGGGTCCTACTGGGTATCAGAGTAAACAGGTGTAGACAGATCTGAGACTCCCTGTGTCCTCTTTGTTCCTGTCTTCTCCATCAAGGTCTCCCAGGCCTCTGTGACTCCGGGCACGACTCTGGAGAAGATGGGCAAGCCAGGAGTGGGGATCAAATCCGGGATCCCTTGAGCAAACAAAATCCTTCCCAGTCTGTGGGACAGGAGGGGCAGTGTCCCAGGGAGCTGAGTGAGCAGGGCGATGTCAGAGTGACGCCACTCTCCATCATCTTCACAAGGTCATGGAGACCAAGGAAACACCCTGACCACTGGCATCACTCCCACATTGCCTGTCCTTTTCAGAAATGACCAATGGATGAGCAGGGGAGCTAAAGGCATTTTCCCAGATGTTTTCCTCTTCGATTCTATATCTGGATGTCTGAAAGAGAAGGGAACTGGATTTCCCTTGGGTAGATTGTGTCTCATCATCCTTCTGTTACCAAAGTCCTCTATGACCTGAATTATTTTTGGCCCAACTCTTCTATAACCCAAAGCTTCTGTGACCTAACTCTACTAAGACCTTTCTGTGACCCAATCTTTCTTTTTCCTGACTAAATTCTCATGCTTCTATGATTCGACTCTTCCATGACCCAAATCTTTTATGGCCTGAGACTTCTGTGACACAACACCTCTATGAACCTTTTATGACTGAATCCTTCTCTTACTCCTCTATGATCTGACTCATCTATAAACTGACCCTTCTTGACCCCTCTCCTATATAATCTGACCCTTTTGTGACTTGAGACTTCATAGAATCACAGAATTACAGAATAACCAGGTTGGAAGAGACCCACTGGATCGTCGAGTCCAACCATTCCCACCAATCCCTAAATCATGCTCCTAAGTACCTCATCCACCCTAACCTTAAACACCCGCAGGGACAGTGACTCAACCACCTCCCTTGGCAGACCGTTCCAATTCCTAACCATCCTTTCTGTGAAGAATTTTTTCCTAATCTCAAGCCTAAATCTCCCCTGGTGGAGCTTGAGGCCATTCCCTCTCATCCCGTCCCCTGTCACTTGGGAGAAGAGGCCAGCACCCTCCTCTCCACAACCTCTCTTCAGGTAGTTGTAGAGAGTAATAAGGTCTCCCCTCAGCCTCCTCTTCTCCAGGCTAAACAAACCCCAGCTCTCTGAGTCTCTCCTCATAAGATTTGTTCTCCAGCCCCTTCACCAGCTTTGTTGCTCTTCTCTGGACTCGCTCTAGAGCCACAACATCCCTTTTGTGGTGAGGGGCCCAGAACTGAACACAGGATTCGAGGTGTGGTCTCACTAGTGGCGAGTACAGAGGGAGAAGAACCTCCCTGGACCTGCTGGTTATGCCATTTCTGATACAAGCCAAGATGCCATTGGCCTTTTCGGCCACCTGGGCACACTGCTGGCTCATGTTCAGTCGGTTGTCAACCAGCACCCCCAGGTCCTTCTCCTCCTCGCAGCTTTCCAGCCAGGTCTCTCCTAGTTTGTACCTCTGCTTAGGGTTGTTTTGCCCCAAGTGCAGGACCCGGCATTTGGCCTTGTTAAACCTCATGCCGTTGGTCTCAGCCCAGCAGTCCAGCCTGTTCAGATCCCTTTGCAGAGCCTCCCGACCCTCCACCAGATCCACACTTCCTCCCAGCTTGGTGTCATCTGCAAACTTGCTAAGGGAGGACTCGATGCCTTCATCCAGGTCGTTGATAAAGACGTTAAACAGGACTGGACCCAGGACTGAGCCCTGGGGAACCCCACTTGTCACTAGCCTCCAGCTGGATTTAACTCCATTTACCACCACCCTCTGGGCCCAGTCATTCAACCAGTTTTTCACCCAGGAGAGTGTGCGCCTGTCCAGGCCAGAGGCCGACAGTTTCCCAAGCAGAATGCTGTGAGAAACTGTATCAAAGGCTTTACTGAAGTCCAGGAAGACCACATCCACAGCCTTGCCCTCGTCCAAGAGTTTAGTCACTTGGTCATAGAAGGTTATCAGGTTACTCTGGCAAGACCTGCCTTTCATGAACCCGTGTTGACTGGGCCTGATCACCCTGTCCTCTTGCAAGTGCTTCATGATCGCACTCAAGATCACCCGCTCCATGACTTTCCCCGGTACCGAGGTCAGATTGACAGGCCTGTAGTTCCCCGGATCCTCCCTGCACCTCTTCTTATAGAAGGCCTTCTATGGCCCTCTATGACTGGAGTATTCTCTTTTCTCCTGTGACGTGACTTTTTATGACCCAAGTTTTCTTTGACTCCTCTGTGACACAAATCATTTATGTCCTTATGCTTCTATGACTTCACTTTTCTAAAACCCGGCCCCTCTGTCATCCGACTGTTCTATGAAACAAACCTACTGTTAACTGACCCTTCTGTGATCTGACTCCTGTACAACCTGATTCTTCTATGAGCCACCAGCTGTGTTTTTATGACTTCTATGATGATGCCACAGGACCCAGGGAGTCTCACATTTCAAAAGGAAATTGGAGAAACTGGAGAGGCCCTGGAGGAGGTCTGGCAGGGTGGAGTTAGGGGCCACAGCATGAGGGGTGAGGGCACACTTTGAACTTGCTGGGGAGGCTCGGGGCAACCTGCTTAGTGGGTCTCTACATCTTATGCTCACAGAAAAACTTAGGGAACAAGAGAGCTCAGGTGACCTCTAGTCTAATGCCAGTTCCAAGCAGGGCCAGCTCTGAGGTCTGAGCAGGCTGCTGAGTCCATGTCAGCATCCACAGAGAGAGTTTAGACATCAACAAGGCACCGATGCCACGATTAAAAGAAAGGAATTAGGCATTTGACAGATCCATGGACACAGCTATCGATCGGCCATGGCTGCTGTGACATCTGGGAATGTCCAATTTCTTGTGCAGTGGAGTGGGTAGGATAGGAGGGAAAATGCCTTTGTGTGAGCGCCGTACAGCCCCAGCAGAGGCTCCAGGGTAGTGGGGGATTCTCCACTCCTGGGGGTTCAAACCAAGCATATTTGATGCATTGGGATGTTCCATGCATGGGGCTGGGCTTGGGTTGGGGGAGCCCAGGGGCTTTTCAACCTTAATCATTCTGTGTTTGTGTGACTGAGGGGTCAGAACCCAGTGCAGCCCCAGCATCTCCTGCCAGTGCACCCAGCCCCATTTGGGGGCCAGATAACCCCTTCTTGTGCAGAACCCCCATCCCAGACCCTGGGTCTGCCTCTTCCACCCCGACCCTCAGCACCCGCAGCTCCCCCCAAGCCCCAACCTGGCACTGAGCTGCTGCCAGGCAACAGCACAAGGGGCTGGGAGACACCTCTGTTTTGGGGCCAAAACCTCTTTTTAGGGTATTGACCCTCCTTTACGAGTTCCAAGCTCCCTTCTTGGGCTTCAATGATGTGGTTTTGGGCTCAGGGTGTCATTTTTAAGGCACAATGTCGGATTTTCTATGTTCACAGCCTCAGTTTGAGAGACAAAAGCATCCAAAAGGGTTCAAAAACTTATGTTTAGCCACCAAACCCTGCCTTTCAGGGAAAGAAGCCTCATTTTAGAATCAAGTCTACAATTGTGAGGGCTCAATGCCGTATTTTCAGCCTCTCAAGACCAATATTTAGTGTTTAAAGCCTTCCAGTTGCAGTTTAAAAACACCATTTGTAGGACCCAAAACATGCTTTGAAAGCTCCAGACTCTCATGGAAAGGTTCCAACCCTGTCTTTTACACCGTGAAGTCTCAATTGGAGCTCCCAAAGCACTGCATTTGGGACCGGAGTTTCATTCCTCTGGGATATAGATGAACCTAGAGATTCTCCTCCCTTGCAGGATCAAATGTTTCATTTGTAGCACCGCACACATCACTATAGTGCCCAAAGATTCATAGAATCATAGAATAACCAGGTTGGAAGAGACCCACCGGATCATCAAGTCCAACCATTCCTATCAAACACTAACCCATGTCCCTTAGCACCTCGTCAACCCGTGCCTTAAACACCTCCAGGGAAGGTGAATCAACCACTTCCCTGGGTAGCCTGTTCCAGTGCCCAATGACCCTTTCCGTGAAAAATTTTTTCCTAATGTCCAGCCTGGTGGACATAAGCCTAAATCTCCCCTGGTGGAGCTTTAGGCCATTCCCTCTCATCCTGTCCCCTGTCACTTGGGAGAAGAGCTCAGCTCCCTCCTCTCTACAACCTCCCTTCAGGTAGTTGTAGAGAGCAATGAGGTCTCCCCTCAGCCTCCTCTTCTCCAGGCTAAACATCCCCAGCTCTCTCAGCCGCTCCTCATAAGGCCTGTTCTCCAGCCCCTTCACCAGCTTTGTTGCTCTTCTCTGGACTCGCTCCAGAGCCTCAACATCCCTCTTGTGGTGAGGGGCCCAGAACTGAACACAGTACTCGAGGTGCGGTCTCACCAGTGCCAAGTCCAGAGGGAGAATAACCTCCCTGGACCTGCTGGTCACGCTTTTTCTGATCCAAGCCAAGATGCCATTGGCTTTCTTGGCCACTTGGGCCACTGCTGGCTCGTGTTCAGTTGCTGTCAATCAACACACCCAGGTCCTTCTCCTCCAGGCAGCTTTCCAGCCAGACTTCTCCTAGTCTGGAGCTGCTCATGGTTGTTGTGCCCAAGTGCAGGACCTAGCATTTGGCCGTGTTAAACCTCATGCCATTGGTTTCAGCCCAGGGGTCCAGCCTGTTCAGATCCTTTTGGAGCCTCCCAACCCTCCAGCAGTTCCACACTTCCACCCAGCTTAGTGTCATCTGAAAACTTGCTAAGGGTGCACTCGATGCCTTCATCCTGGTCATTGATAAAGACTTTGAGCAGGACTGGACCCAGTCTGAGCCCTGGGGAACCCCACTTGGAACTGGCCTCCAGCTGGATGTTAAATGGAGTTAACCATTTCCACCACTCTCTGGGCCCTCTATCCAAGCAGTTTTCCACCCAGGAGAGTGTGCACCTGTCCAGGCCAGAGGTGACAGTTTCCCTAGCAGAATGCTGTAAGAAACTGTATCAAAGGCTTTACTGAGGTCCAGGAAGATCCATCCACAGCCTTTCCCTCGTCCAGCAGCCGAGTCATTTTGTCATAGTAGGCAATCAGGTTAATTTGGCAAGACCTGCCTTTTGTGAACCCGTGTTGACTGGGCCTGATCACCCGGTTCTCTTGCACGTGCTTCATGATAGCACTCAAGCACCTGTTCCATGACATTCCCTGGCACTGAGGTCAGACTGACAGGCCTGTAGTTCCCTGGATCCTCCATGTGACCCTTCTTGTAGATGGGCACAACATCAGCCTCCAGTCCCGTGGAACTTGCCCAGTCAGCCAGGACTGTTGGAAGGTGATGCAAAGGGGTTTGGCCAGCACATCTGCCAGCTCCTTCAGTACCCTTGGGTGAATCCCATCCAGCCCCATAGATTTATGGGTGTCTAGTCGGTCTAGCAAAGCTCTGACCACCTCCTCTTGGACCATGGGAGCCTCATGTTGCTCCTCTAGCTCTGGGGTTTGTACACAGAGGGAACAACTTTCTTTACAATTAAAGACTGAGACAAAGAAGGCCTTAAGTACCTCAGCCTTTTCCTTGTCCCCTGTCACTCTTGCTCCTTCTGCGTCCAACAGGGACTGTATGGTCTCCCTAGTCCTCCTTTTATTATTTATATATTTATAGAAATTTTTTTTGTTATCTTTCACCGACTTTGCCAATCTGATTTCTAGTTGAGCATTTGCCCTCCTGATTTTTTCTCTACACAATCTCACTTCCCTCCTGTAATCCACCCAAGAGGCCTGTCCCCTCTTCTAGAGCCCATATACATTCCTCTTCTTCTTGATATCACTCAAGATCTCCCTGTTCAACCAAGTTGGTTTTTCCCCTGCCGGCTTTTTGTTTGGAACATGGGGATGGCTTTCTCCTGTGCCGCTAGGATCTCCTTTCTGAAGAGCTCGCAGCCCTCATGGGCTCCCTTGCCCTTAAGCACTGTCTCCCATGAGACTTTGCCAACCAGCCTTCTGAAGAGTTCAGAGTCTGCCCTCTGGAAATTTAATGCTACTGTCCTGCTAACCACCCTCTTCACTTCGCCTAGAACAGGAAACCCTATCATCTCATGATCGCTTAGTCCTAGGCATCCTCCTCCTGCCACATCCCCCACAAGCCTTCTCTGTTCACTAACAGCAGGTCCAGGAGGGCACCTTCCCTTGTCAGTTCATTCACCAGCTGTGCTAGGAAGTTGTTTTCCACGCACTCCAGGAGCCTCCTAGACTGCTTCCTTTCTGCTCTATTGTACTTCCAGCAGATATCAGGAAGACTGAAGTCTCCCACAATAACGAGAGGCATAGATCTAGAGATTAACCCCAGCTGTTTATAGTGAGCTCATCAGCTGCTTCTCCTTGACTGGGTCACTAATGTCATAATAGTCACAGATATAACACACGTCACATATGTCACAATCATCATTGATGTCACAAATGTCGCTGTTGCCACAATCGTCACAGATGTCACAGATGTCACTGATGTCACAATAGTCATTGACATCACAGACACCACAGACATCACAGACGTCACAAATTTCACTGATATCACAGACATCAAAAACTTCACATATGTCACTGATGTCACAATAGTCACAGATGTCACAGATGTCACTGATGTCACAATAGTCATTGACATCACAGACACCACAGACATCACAGATGTCACAGATATCAGATATGTCAGAGAGGTCACAGATGTCGCTGATATCACAATCGTCATTGATATCACAGACATCACAGATGTCACTGATATCACAGATATCACAGAAATCACAGATGTCACAGATGTCACTGACATCACAATTGTCACAGATGTCATAGATGTCACTGATGTCACAAGTGTTACAGATGTTAGAGATGTCATTGATGTCACAAGTGTCACAGATTTTGCAAATGTCATTGATATCCCAAGCTTCACAGATGTCACAGATATCGTTGATGTCACAGTAGTTCCAGACTCCACAGATGTCACAATCATCACAGAAATCACTGATGTCACTCATGTCACAGTTGCTGCACACCATAGATGTCACTGATGTCACAATAGTTAGATATGACACAGATGTCACTGATGTCACAATCATCACAGATGTTACAGGCGTCACAAAGACCACTGATGTCACAATCATCACAGACCTCACAAGTTCTGATTCTGACTGATTTGACTGGCCCAGCCAGTCTGTTACACCACATGCCATGATCCCAGATCCGTGCACTCCTGAATCCTGTTCCCAAGTCCAGCTCACTCCTGCTGCTGAGTCCAGCCCAGGACCTTCCATCCATGCCTGCTCTGAAGCATCAGTAGTGATGGAGTCACCCAGGTGGGGCAATTACATATGTGTATATATTTACAATTTCCTTACTAAAAAGATTCCCCTTATTGTTGTTGTTGTTTCATTAAAGATGGTTTAGTTTCTAACTCACAAGTCCCCTTCTCTCATTACCCTTACCCCGAGCAGGAAGGGAATTGGGATCCACAATTGCTTGCATTCAGCTGCAAATAAAGGCGGACCATGATGAGCTGGAAGAGGCTCTCTTTGACCTTCAAACTGCTCTCTGCACTCCTCTTCTCTGCAGGGCTGGTATCCCATAGGATTCATCCAATCAGGTTCCAGGTCTCCTGACCAGCCCCCTGTTTACTCATTCCCAGCATCTTTTATCCCTTTTTCTCTCTGTTTTCCCATGCTTGTTCCTCCACAAACCACCTTGATCCCACCCTTTCCCTGCCTTTGGTCCTTTCCTGGACATCCCTCGGCAGGTCTTGCAGAGTTCCCAAATGGGCTTCCTGGTTTCTCATCATGAGTCCCATAGCCAGAGGCAGAAACCCCGTCCTCAGTTGGCAACATCGTCCTGGGAGGGTCCCGCTGACCCACTTGGTGAATCTCTCATGCAGAGACAATGGAACTAGCTTTGAATTAATAGTTCACCTTCTGGTTTTGGAATTCATTCTTTGAAAACTTATCAATTCATGTCCTAGAAAGAGCAATGCTTTCTTTTTATGGGACTGTTGGGAACCAGGTCAGATTAAAACCGGTAAATGATTTCTACAGGTGTTTGCAGGCCTGTGGAGAAGAGGTTGGGGAGATTAGAATCAAGGCCTCATAGGATGGTTTGTGTGGGAAGGGACCTAAAAGATCATCCATTTCTAAAACCTCTGCTATCGATGGGGACATCTTTCAGGTTGCTCAAAGTTCCTGATCTTGGACACTTCCAGAATTGGTGCATCCACAACTTCTCTAGGCAACCTGTGCCAGTGTCTTGCCATCCCCATCTTACCTATTTTTATCTTGGATCTAATCTAAATGTCCCCTCTTACAGCTTAATGGCTGGATGAAGGCATTGAGTCCTCCCTTAGCAAGTTTGCAGATGACACCAAGCTGGGAGGAAGTGTTGATCTGCTGGAGGGTCGGGAGGCTCTGCAAAGGGATCTGAACAGGCTGGACTGCTGGGCTGTGACCAACGGCATGAGGTTTAACAAGGCCAAATGCCGGGTCCTGCACTTGGGGCACAACAACCCTAAGCAGAGGAACAAACTAGGAGAGACCTGGCTGGAAAGCTGCCAGGAGGAGAAGGACCTGGGGGTGTTGGTTGACAACCGACTGAACATGAGCCAGCAGTGTGCCCAGGTGGCCGAAAAGGCCAATGGCATCTTGGCTTGTATCAGAAATGGCGTAACCAGCAGGTCCAGGGAGGTTATTCTCCCCCTGTACTCGGCACTGGTGAGACCGCACCTCAAGTACTGTGTTCAGTTCTGGGCCCCTCACCACAAGAGGGATGTTGGGGCTCTGGAGCGAGTCCAGAGAAGAGCAACAAAGCTGGTGAAGGGGCTGGAGCACAAATCTTATGAGAAGCGGCTGAGAGAGCTGGGAGTATTTAGCCTGGAGAAGAGGAGGCTGAGGGGAGACCTTATTACTCTCTACAACTACCTGAAGAGAGGTTGTGGAGAGGAGGGTACTGGCCTCTTCTCCCAAGTGACAGGGGACAGGATGAGAGGGAATGGCCTCAAGCTCCGCCAGGGGAGATTTAGGCTTGAGATAAGGAAAAAATTCTTCACAGAGAGGGTGGTTAGGCATTGGAACAGTCTGCCAAGGGAGGTGGTTGAGTCACCATCCCTGGAGGTGTTTAAGGTTAGGGTAGACGAGGTGCTTAGGAGCATGATTTAGGGAATGGTCGGAATGGTTGGACTCGACGATCCAGTGGGTCTCTTCCAATCTGGTTATTCTGTGATTCTGTGATTCTGTTTAAAGCCATCGTCCCTTGTTCTGCCAGTTCTGCCTTGGTAAAAAGTCTCACTCTGTCTTTCTTGACCTGTGACTGCTATGAGTTAACTGCAAACACTCTGAAGGTGCCCAGAGATCTCCTGAGATAGGGATTGGAGGCCTCAAGAACATGGGATTAGAAGTGTCGAGACTGCAGACACTGCAGGAGTTGCCTGAGAGAGACTGAAGGGCAGTTCCAAGGGTGGTGGAACTTATCTTCATGGTGGAAAAAGGCATGAGAAAGAAATAGTGCCACAAAGTGTAGCTGGGTATGTCCAAGCTGGACACAAGGGGAAAGAACTATCAGTCCAAGGGCAGTGCTGTGCTGCCACCTGTTACCCAGAAGGATCATCCCAGGGCTTTGTGTCTCAAGGAAGAGCCAGGGAGGACAGAGAGATAACAGCAAAGGAAGGTGACAGCAAGGTGATGCAGCTGGGGAGATGGCTGCAGCCTGCAGGGCAAGAGGCACGGGTGATAAAATCCTGTGGGGCAGTCGGTGGTGGAGAGGACAGGGGATGTGGGAAAGATGAAAGCTCCTTAACAGAGTAGCCTTTTTGTGACTTTGATGATGGTGGTTGTCTCTGACACTGATTCCTATGAGGAGATGACAAATCCATCCATCCCCTGGACCTTATTGCCCCCTTGTCCATACTTAGGACCCTGGGAGGTGTCGTACCATAGTCCTGCCCTTGGCATTGTCCATCTCCACATCCCACTCTCCCAGGATGAGCCTTGAGGAATGGGTGAGAGACAAGACCTCCCTTCCTGGGGACTGAGGGTCAGGACTGGCTGTTTGGTAAATGGGGTCAGGGCTTGGCTGTTTGGATTAATGAAACACATCCAAGCTGACTCAGCATCAGAGACACCGTTACCTTGATTTACTAGGCCTATCATCACTGCCTCCAGTTTTCTGCTCTAACTGGGCCCTGGAGATGCTTTCTCAGCAGTGCCCTCAGTGGGACCCATTAACAATAAACTTTGGACTCTGAATCTGACATTAATTCATTGAGAAGTTTGTTCAGCTTCTTCTAAGGGCTGAGGTTCATGGACTCGGCATCAAACTCACCAGAGGGGTCATTAAAATGCCCTGGGCTGCTCCTCTACTGCTGAGCTGTGCTCATCTTCTGGGATGGAGGGAGCTTATGGCAACCTGGCTGCACTACAAAGAGTGAGCTCTGACCAGGAGCAGCTCCTCTGCAAAACCCAGCAGGAAGAAGGAAAATCCCAGCATTTCTCAGAGAGATGAGCAAGGCAGAGAGAGTTTAAAGGTGGTCAGGAGGATAACTGGGAGTTGACTGCAGGAAAAATCTTCACAGTCCTGGACATGGTAAGTGTGGGTCCATGACAATGCAGGTGTAGATCCTGGCAGCATCTCCTAAAGCTGACAGAGACCCAGCTGATGGGATCTGTGAGGAGGGGGGGTCTTGTGAGGCAGTTTGGAAGGTCTGTAAAGTCAGAGATTGCAGCACGTGTGCCTCAGGGTCTCCTTGAGAGCAGGGTCCCTGCTCCCCAGGCTCTTGGTGATGGAACAGGGACTCTGCCACCTGCCTGGGGAACTCCTCATGGCACTGTGGGGAGACACTGAGGTGTGGGAATAAGGATTTCCTGGCAGGAGAGGACCTTCTACTGCAGACAGGGTCCTGTGTGGGTCAGGGCTGCTCACGGCTCCGGGTCACCCCAGGATATTTCTGAAGGGAAAATTCTGTGGGAAAATCAAGGCAGGGATTATGTTACCAAACAAGGAGCTCTCCTGATCTTTTGTTTTCATTTTCCTACTCCTGGAGAATTTGGGGGTAGAATGGGAACAAGAGATTCTCATGCTTGAACAAATCACTGAGACTCCTGAGCTGCACTGCAAGGTTGGTGTCTGAGAGGGGAAGATCAGAGACGGGGAATGGAAATGCTGTCTGCATGCCCAGCTGTCTCTGCCCTGGCCTCTTGCAGCCAGACCCTCACTCCCTTCCATCCTTTTCTCCCTCTGACTCTGTTCTTGCTGATTTTCTCTTCTTCTCACTGTCAGGCTCTCTGGGGATGGGAGTTTCATCTGCAGAGTCACCCTCTGCCCTGGTGGCTCCTTTCCTGCTCTTCTGTCCATGGGAACCCATGTCCTGACTTTACTCTGAGATGTGAGGCTGTGGGCGATGCAGTCAGTGGGGCTCAGGAAGGAGCAGAATCTCCAGCAATCAAATGCCATCACTCGGCTCTCCGTGAGGTGTCCTTCCAAGCTCTGAGCTTCCATCCAGGATGCAAACCTGTCCTATCACATCTTTGTGATACCTGAAAGACCCATGGAGCAGCTCAGAGATGTTATGAGACAGTAAATGCTGTTGGGTTTGTGAAATGAGCCGTGTGTGTCCTGAGCTGAAAGTGGGTGCTGAGACATTAGCGTAGGGTGTGGCATTCAGTGGTTTGAGCTGGGTCCCTCTGATCTCAGCAGGGTCTGGTGGCTTTTCAGTGTAACATGGGAGTGTGAATCCCTTCATCTCAGAAAGGTGCAATTCCAGGACAAGAAAAGGAGCAGTTCTACAGGACAAAGCTGAACCCTAGCAGTGTCCCCACCATCCCCATGAACCCCATGCAGAGCAGGGCTGAGTCCTCGCAGCCAGCAGGCAGAGGCCCTGCTCCTCCCAGCATATTAAGCCAGCACCAAGCAGAGTTCTAGGCACAGAGCTGGAGGAAGGCCTGGTAGAGAAGGTACATGGTGTCAGCAGCAGGGGAGGGGAATGAGAAAGGGCTTTGATTTGGCTTAGGAAATTCTCTCCTAACTTGTCACTGTCATTTCCTCCTGTGACAGTTGCTCATGGCAGAGGCAGCAGATGTCCAACAGCAGCTCCATCACCCAGTTCCTCCTCCTGGCATTCACAGACACACGGGAGCTGCAGCTCTTGCACTTTGGGCTGTTCCTGGGCATCTACCTGGCTGCCCTCCTGGGCAACGGCGTCATCATCACCATCATCACCTGTGACTACCACCTCCACACTCCCATGTACTTCTTCCTATTCAATCTCTCCCTCCTCGACCTGGGCTGCATCTCCACTACTGTCCCCAAATCCATGGCCAATTCTCTTAGGGACACCAAGGCCATTTCCTATGCAGGATGTGTTGCCCAAGTCTTTCTCTATGCCTGTCTCATTTCAGCAGAGTTTTCTCTTCTCACCATCGTGTCCTACGACTGCTACATTGCCATCTGCAAACCCCTGCACTACGGGACCCTCCTGGGCAGCAGAGCTTGTGTCCACATGGCAGCAGCTGCCTGGGGCGCTGGGTTTCTCTTTGCTCTCCTGCACACAGCCAATACATTTTCCCTGCCCCTCTGCCAAGGCAATGCTGTGGAACAGTTCTTCTGTGAAATCCCCCAGGTCCTCAAGCTCTCCTGCTCAGATTCTTACCTCAGGGAGTTTGGGCTTATTGTGTTTGTTACCTGTTTAGGTTTTGGCTGTTTTGTTTTCATTGTGGTATCCTATGTGCAGATCTTCAGGGCTGTGCTGAGGATCCCCTCAGAGCAGGGAGGGCACAAAGCCTTTTCCACGTGCCTCCCTTACCTGGCTGTGGTCTCCCTGTTTATCAGCACTGCAGGGTTTGCTTACCTGAAGCCTCCATCAATCTCCTCCCCATCCTTGGATCTTGTAGTGTCAATTCTGTATGCAGTTGTGCCTCCAGCACTGAACCCCCTCATCTACAGCCTGAGGAACCAGCAGCTCAAGGATGCCATGTGGAAACTGATAACTGGATGGTTCTATCAAGCAAGAAACTGCCAGGCTTCTGCATAGCAGATCCAATGTAACTCACTGCAGGACCACTCTGCCTTCTGTATTGTTTGGTTTTGGTGGGATTTTTTAAATTAATGTTGTCATCCTCTCCCTCCCGCACTGTTTACTTATCTTTTCTGATTGAATGTCTGTGTAAATGAAAACCTGTGCTCCCTGTGTGTTGGAAAAAAAAATAAAGGGACCTGTGATACCTTTTTTGGGGAGTACCCTTCATCCAAGTCCATTTTGGAGCTGCAGAGACAGTTTCTGTGGGGATGGGGAAAGGAGTCCCAGCATGGCAACACTGCCAGGCCCATGTGCTTCATCTCCCAGAGCTGTTCTCTCTCCCTTTCCATGCTATCCTCCTCACCCCTTGCCTTGCTGTAAGGCCTGAGGGCTCTGAGCTTGGTCCCAGCCGTGCTGCGTGGCAGTGCTGTGCCCACAGGCAGAGACAGGCAGTGGGCACTTGTGGGACAGAGCTGCCCCAAAACATCCTTCTTGGATCCACTCGGGGCAGCACCTGAAGGCTTATCTCGTGTTCTAAATTTTCTCTTACGAACAAGACCAAGAAAGTGATTCAGAGATGCAGACGCCACTCTTCAGATAAAAAGCATGGGTGTGCAGGGTTGTGGTTGGCAGCTGAGAACTTCCACAACCCAATCTCCTTTGAGAGAATTGAAAAAACAGCAGAGCAGAGACTGGTGTTTGCCCATGTGTGTTTGTCAACCCAAAGAATGTCCCCCAGAGCAATCATCCTGGAGTAGCCCCTCACAGTCACCATTCCCAGCACTGCCCTCTCACTCCAGCTTGGAGACGTTCTTTGTCCCTCCCTGGAAGGACACAAAATGGAGAGACCACAGTGAGAGTTCACACTGTTCACACGAGGTGTGAGCACATACATCATGTGCATGAGGTGAGATGAACCCAAGGGAACAAAACAGCTGTTCCATGAGTTTCCATGAAGGCCTGCAGGGCATACAGGATCTTAAGGTCACTTCATGTTGAGAGCGACATCCCAAGAGTATGTGTCTGAATGTAGCTCTGGGCTGAGCTTCCTTCAGCCGTGTCTGTTCATAATGTTGTGAGCATCTGAGATGAGTGAAGAGCAGGGCAACCCAGGGCAGGGCTGAGGCATCTCCCAACCACTAGAAGTGACAACATGAAGTCAGAGAGAGACTATGACCTTTATCTCCCACTATACAAGGGCCTGATTCTATCTCTGAACATCCCTGGGTGCCTCAGGAGTCCACAAGGTCAGCTCAGACGTGGACTCCTGACAGAACCCTGATATTTCTGTGTGTGACCCCAGGAACAAACTCCACTGCCCCAGGGAGATTCATTGCAGCTCCCTTGGACAGACTCAGTGCAAGTGTTCCTGTCTGCTGCATCACCCTTACACGATGGAAGTGCCAGAGCAATCAGAGAGGTTCTGGGGTGCTTGGAAAAGGAAATCATTGAGCATACCTTAAAGAAGAGGAAGAACAAGAACCTGGATAATTGCATGTGGAAACCCCTGGAAGGTGGGGAGGATGAAATGCTCAGTGAATGAGACAGAGAGCTGGCAATGCAAGCACAGGGCAAGGGCAAGGCTGCTTCTCCCACAAATCACACACGTTCTGAAAATTCATATTTTGGCAGCACAGAAATTCAAAGGACATCTTGTTGCAAGTTTGGAATCATTTCAGCTGATGAAAAAGAACAGTCTGAGATATCTCTTCAGGTATTGAGAGCTCTTGTTTTCAGACTGAGCTCCGGGCTGATTTCCATCCAATCCTGAACATTCTTACACTTTGTTAGAGTAGTTCCAAGAGTGTAGGTAAAGGGGACTGTACAAGGGGAGCACTTTGAAGACGTGACAATAGAATTCTCCAACTGATATTCACAGAATCACAGAATAACCAGGTCGGAAGAGACCCACTGGATCGTCGAGTCCAACCATTCCCACCAATCCCTAAATCGTGCTCCTAAGCACCTCGTCTACCCTAACCTTAAACACCTCCAGGGATGGTGACTCAACCACCTCCCTTGGCAGACCATTCCAATGCCTAACCACCCTCTCTGTGAAGAATTTTTTCCTAATCTCAAGCCTAAATCTCCCCTGGCGGAGCTTGAGGCCATTCCCTCTCGTCCTGTCCCCTGTCACTTGGGAGAAGAGGCCAGCTCCCTCCTCTCCACAATCTCCCTTCAGGTAGTTGTAGAGAGTAATAAGGTCTCCCCTCAGCCTCCTCTTCTCCAGGCTGAACAACCCCAGCTCTCTCAGCCACTCCTCATAAGATTTGTTCTCCAGCCCCTTCACCAGCTTTGTTGCCCTTCTCTGGACTTGCTCCAGAGCCACAACATCCTTCTTGTGGTGAGGGGCCCAGAACTGAACACAGTACTCAAGGTGCGGTCTCACCAGTGCCGAGTACAGGGGGAGAATAACCTCCCTGGACCTGCTGGTTACGCCATTTCTGATACAAGCCAAGATGCCATTGGCCTTCTTGGCCACCTGGGCACACTGCTGGCTCATGTTCAGTCGGTTGTCAACCAACACCCCCAGGTCCTTCTCCTCCTGGCAGCTTTCCAGCCAGGTTTCTCCTAGTTTGTACCTCTGCTTAGGGTTGTTGTGCCCCAAGTGCAGGACCCGGCATTTGGCCTTGTTAAACCTCATGCCGTTGGTCACAGCCCAGCAGTCCAGCCTGTTCAGGTCCCTTTGCAGAGCCTCCCGACCCTCCAGCAGATCCACACTTCCTCCCAGCTTGGTGTCATCTGCAAACTTGCTAAGGGAGGACTCAATGCCTTCATCCAGGTCGTTGATAAAGACATTAAACAGGACTGGAACCAGGACTGAGCCCTGGGGAACCCCACTTGTCACTGGCCTCCGGCTGGATTTAACTCCATTTACCACCACCCTCTGGGCCCGGTCATTCAACCGGTTTTTCACCCAGGAGAGTGTGCACCCATCCAGGCCAGAGGCCGACATTTTCCGGAGCAGAATGCTATGAGAAACTGTATCAAAGGCTTTACTGAAGTCCAGGAAGACCACATCCACAGCCTTTCCCTCTTCCAAGACTTTAGTCACTGATATTGGTGCAGGGTGTCTCCTAAGGAGGTGTGGACATGTAGGGAAAGCAATAGCCTTCAAGTCCAACACTACATGGACAACCTTGCTTCTCCCCAGACCCATCATGTATTTCTATATGTCTATATGTCAATGAAAAATACATCTCCACATGACACACAAAGGGTTTGGATCCCTCCCACAGCAGGTCTTAGATATGCAGTCTGTCCAGAAGTTGACCTTGTATCCCCTCATCTACCCAATTTCCCCATAAATAAAAAAATTATACAGAGACAAACTACATTCTTGGACTATTCTTGACCTTGCAGATAGAATCATAAAATACCTTGAGTGAGAAGGAGTCTATAAGGATCATCAAGTTCCACTCCTTGCTCTTCATTAGACTACCTAAAACCAAACCAAGAGTACAATCCAGATGCTCCTTGAACTCTGACAGGCTTGGTGCCCTGACCACTTCCCTGGGGAGCCTTTTCCAGTGACCGGCCACCCTCTCAGTGAAGAACCATTTCCTAATGTCCAATGTGAACTTCCCCTGATGCAGTCCCAGCCCATTTCCATTTCCTATCGCTGGTCACCAGAGAGCAAAGCTCACCCAGAGTTGCCCATGCAGGAGCTGGCAATGGGAGAGACCAGTGCCCTGGGCACCTTCCCACTCTGTCCCCTGCCACCAAGAGCACCCACTGGCCTCCTCTCCTGCACCTGCAGGGCTGGGCTCTGCCCCTCACACCCTCTGCAGCCTGTCACACCCCCTGAGAGGCACTGAATGAGGATTTGGGCCATCAAAATTTTGGATAGTTCTAAATATGAGACTTTATTCCTTGAAAGAGGCTTTGCAAGATAAAAATGAGGTTTTGGAACCTATAAATAAGTGTTTAGCCTCTAAAACTGAGGCATTGGAAATCTGAATCCAGACTTCAGGCCTTAATAATGAGGGTTTTAAAATGAGTTATTAAACAAAATGAAAGAAGAAAAAGAAAAAAGAAAGAGAGCTTAGACTCTTAAAATGTTACTGTGGGTCCTTAGAAATTATGGATCTGAAAAAAATCAGGTTAGAATCCTAGAACTGAGGATTATATTCCAAAACATGAGTCTTCAGCAACTAAAGGGATGAGTGAGGTGCTACATATGAGTCTTTTGACAGTGCAAGGAAGCGCCCCCTCTGTGGCCCCAAGAAACGAAGCTCTGGTCCCAAATGCAGGTCTTTGGGGGCTCCATTCGAGGGTTCATCTGTAAAAGAGGGAGTTGGATCCTTTCCATGAGAGTCTGGAACCTCAAAAGAAGGGTTTGGGTCCTGCAAATGGTGCTTTGAAACTGAAACTGAGGCTTTGAGCCCTAACATCGGACTTTATGCCCTCAAATGATGCTGTGGCAACAAACACTAAGGTTTTGTGCCCTAAAGATGGGAATGGAAAGGCTCAAAATGTGAATTTGAGCCCTCACAATCATGGTCTTGATAATAAAATGAGGCTTTGTTCCCTGAAAATGAATCTCCCAGGGCTGAAATAGAGATTTGAACACTTTTAGAAGTTTTTGTCTCTGAAACTGAGGCTGTGGACATAAAAAATATCAGGCTTTGGGTCATAGAAATGGTGCTTGTGGCCTTGTAAATGAGTCTTGGAAACTCAAAAATGAGACTCGGGAAAAAAAAAAAAAGAGGATTTTTATGCCAAAACTAGGCCTTAGGACCCAAAAGGGTTATTTTGCCCTGATTCACAATCTCAGGGCTCCCCCCAGCCCTCCACTCCCTCTAATGGCAGGGAGGTCATAGCTCATGGTGGGGGCCCCTAACTCCATCCTGGCAGACCTCCCCCAACTCCTCTCCAGTTTCTCCACTTTCCTTTTGAAATGTGAGACCCACTGTGTCCTGTCACATCGTCCTGGTGCCAGCAGTGTGAGGGCAGCGATTGTCTCCTTTGCCCACCATCAAGAGCTGCTCCCTCTGCTCCTCCCAGTGAGTGTCTGGGGGTGGGCAAGAAGTTGTCAGGGGGACAAAGTCAGAAGAGCTGACCCCGGCTGAGCAGAGGGAGATCTCATAACATAGATGTCATGCTCAGCAATAAAAACTGTGCCAGAAGAAGGAAGAAGTGAAGATTTTTATCAGTCAAGGTGACAGGTGGTGGTAGACTGGTGGAGTGTTGGTCTTCTTGAGGCAGGCAGCAAGTAATGGCATTTGCAATGAGTTTGGGTTTGGTTTATTTTGGGTTTTGTCTTCTTTTCTTTTACTCATTCAACTATTTTTAGCTTGGCCCTCAAGTCATAAAAATCTCCATTGAGCACCATGGGGAGAAACCTGTCCAGCTGAGGAGTGCTCAGAGAAGATGAACCTGGGCATGAGGACGCTTGCTTATCCTCGCTCACAAGAGACCTCCACAAACTCCATGCTTTTTCAAACAAGATTTTCCAAAGAAATATTGATCGTCTCCCCGAAATTCCTAATCTTGGAGAAGCCAAAGCTTCGAGGAGACTTTATAGCGGCCTTCCAGTACCTGAATTTGGTCACAAGAAAGTAAGAGAGGGTGTCTGTCCAAGCACATAAAATGATAGGACAAGGGGGGATAGGTTTAAAATGGAAAGGGGAAGATTTAGATTAGACATTAGGAATTAATCATTCACAGAGAAGTTGGTGAGTTAATGGCCCACGTTGCCCAGGGAAGCTGTGGATGTTCCATCTCTAGACATGTCCAAGGTCAGGCTGGATGGGGCCTTGATCATCCCGGTCCAGTGGGAGGTGTCCCTGCCCATGGCAAGGGGGTCAGAACTGGATGGGCTTTAAGGTCCCTTCCAACCCAAACCATTCTATGATGCTGAAAAGTATGGAAATATAAACCTTAAACTAAAATATATTTTTCTTAGGCACACTTTGAAATCTTCCTGTTCAGCCACACTGGGAAATGACTCCAAGGAGCTGTGCGAGGCTTGAAGACCTGAAGAAATCTCCAGGCAGACAAAGAGCTTGTTAAAGCTTTCTGTACTTTAATGAGACCCAGGGTCAATTTGCTGATGAGTCCTTGAAACTCAACTTCTTAGAGAAGATGGAGTGAATCTCTCAAGACGTCAAAAGCAGAACTCAGAGTACCTTAAAGTATTAATTGGTCTCTGTGAAGATTGTTAGTGACAAACCTTCCCAGGGACTCATTAGAGCCGAGAATTGGAGGCCATGATTGCAGGAGGGCAAAGGCGCTGTGCGGGCAGCTGTGATGCTGAGAAAAGCCTGGGTTTGCTTGGTGAAGCAGAAAGGCCAAGCTCTGACCCCCAGGCCCTGGGCAGGCAGGTCTGGCTTTGATTCCAGTGACACTGGTGTCATGAACATTCTCACATTACTGAATCAGATTGGGAGCAGTTATTCCATATAATTCCAAATACAGACCTGTAGACTTATGGGAGATGTCAAGGCTCTCACAGCTCCATGCAGTGGCAGAAGAGTTGGGTCATAGAAGGGTACGGTCATAAAAGGGCTGGGTCATGGGTGAGCATTAGAACATTTCATTGTGATAATTTTCAGGTCACAGAAGTTTCAGGTCATGGAGGAGTAACCAAAGAGTTTGGTTTGAGATGGTTCATAGAAGTGTTTGGTCACAGAAGTCTAATAGCTAGTTTGGGTCATAAAACTCTCATAGCAGAGGTGGGTCATAGAAGTCTCAGGTTATAGAAGACTGAGGTCATAGAATTTTTGGGTCACGGAATAGCTGAGTCATTGAAGTGTGAAAGTTTATTAGGGGTTTTCATGTATTTAGTCTTAGAAGGGTCATAGAGAGTTCGGTGCAGAGAAGAGTTGATTCAGGGAAGGGTCTGGTCATAGGCAAGTCATAGAAGAGTTGCAGAAGAATCAGATCATGAAGATTGGGGTAGTGGAAGAGTCAACTCATAGAAGAGTTTGTTTTGGAAGGTACATGGTAGCGTTGGGTCATAGAAAGTTTACATCATAGAAGTGCTGGGTCATAGAAAATGTGGCTCATATAATATTTGAGTCATATAGGAGTTTGGAGGATTCACGTCATAGCAGGTCAGGTCAAAGACGTGTCAATAATCTTAGGGTCCCAGGAGAGTTGGGTCATAGAAGAGTCTGGTCATAGATGTGTCTGATCATAGAGGTGTTGCAGCACAGATAATTCATGCCACAGAAGAGTTTGGTCCTAGAAACTCATGTCATAGATTGGGTAAAGAAAGGCCAGAGTCATGGAATGGCCTGGTCATGTCAGAGATGGGTCACAAAACAGTTGAGTCATAGATTATTCAGATCATAGGGGAGTTGGAACATAGAAAGTCATAGAAGAGTAAGAGAAGGGTGGGGTCATAGAAAGCTTGAGTTGTAGAATGGTCAATTTTTAGAAGTGTTGTGTTATGGAAGAGTGAGATCATAGAAGATTTGGGTCAAGGAAAGGTGAGGTCATAGAAGGGATAGAGAAGTTTTGGTAGGGTCTGATCATAAAAGTTTCACAGAAAATGTGGGTCATCTAAGGGTCACAGAAGACTAAGGACATAAAAGAGTCAAGTCATATAAAGTCATAGAAGGGTCATATAAGCACTGAGTTATAGAAGAGTTGTTAGAGGAGTGAGGTCATAGAAGGCTCAGGTCACAGAAGGACTGGGTCATATAAGTGTCTGGTCATGGAGCAGTCAGGTCCTACAGAAGTCAGGTCATATTAATGCCAGGTCATGAAAGGGCCAGGTCATAGAAGAGCTGGGTAATAGGAAGAAGGTGAGACAAAATCTGCCCAAGGGAAATCCAGTTCCCTTCTCTTTCAGACATCCAGAAATAGGATCTGAGTGGACAAGGTCTGGGGCACAGCCTTTCTCTCTCTTGCACTCTTTTGGCCATTTTGGAAAAGGACATTCAATGCAGGAGTGATGCCAGTGGTCAGGGAGTTCCCCCAGTCTCCACGACCTTTGGAAGATGATGGATAGTGGCCTCACTGTCCCATAAACAGGGATGGATTGTGGTTGCTTAAGTGATTCCTGACTTGATCCCCATACACCACTCAGATCTCCACCAGAGTCCTGCCTTGAGTCACAGATGCCTGGGAGACCTTGCTGTGGAAGCTGGAGGTCAGGAAGAGACAGGGAATCTCAGATCTGTCTCTTATTAAATGTAGCAGTGGCCACTCAGTATGTGTTTCATCTTTAATGATTCCTGAAGCAGCAACAGCTCTGTCACCAGCATTAACAGCTCCAGCTCCTCCTGCCTGTGCCCCTGGTTGAGGACATTGCTGCCCACTGGGGCTAAAGCTCTGCTGCTGTGGCACCAGGAAAGCTCATCCCTGACAGAAGGAAACTTGGGATCAAGTGTCCAAGACCCTGTGTGTGCAAAGCTTTTCCTTAGAGCAGAGACATGGCTGGGACAGAAGAGAGCTGAGTGTCTTTCCAGCTATGGGGCTAAAGATCCAGGATGAAATGCCTGAAGTCACTCAATGGAATACAACCTCACAGCTTGGAGAAATGAGATCATAACCTTTAACCATCCTGGGGTCCTGTCTAATGATGGGACAAGAAAGATGATTCTCATTCCCCATGACTTCTCTAACAGGAGCAAGGACACTGCAAGACAGAAGTTTCTTTCCCAGCTGAGGGAGGGAACATCAGGGATGGCTTCAGCCTGTTTCTCAGAAGGTTCCCCTGGTGCCCCAGGGACACCTCGAGGGAGCCCCGAAGGGGCAGAGAAAGCACTGCCTTGGGCTGCTCCTCTGCTGCTGAGCTGGGCTGGGCTCTTAGCAGGGAGGGAGCTCATAATGAGACAGTAGCTCATAAAAGAGCCAGGTCTGTCCAGGAGCAGCTCCTCTGCAAAGCCCAGCAGGGCTGAGGGCACTGCCTGCAGTCAGCGAGGGGAGAGGAGGGAGCAGAGAGGGGAAAGGCAGGGTGGGGTGGGAGGAGCTTTTCTCAAGGTAAGTTTCTGGGTGCAGGACAATGCAAGTGCGGTTCCTGGAGGGATCTCCTCAAGCCGGCACAGCCACAGCCTGTGGGATCTGCCAGGAGGGTTCCTGCAATTTCTCCAGCAAATTGAGAAACAGGGTCAATGCTGAGCCTGCCTGGGGAGCTCCCCATGGTGGGACAGAGAGAAACTGTGCAGGGGAGAAGCACGTCCTGGGAGGAGAGGGTCTTTCTGCTTTCAAGAAGGTGCTGCCTGTGTCAGGACTACTCACAGCTCCAAATCACCCCAGGATACTTCTAAGAGGACATTTCATATGGAAGATAAGGGCAGGAATTACATTCAAGATAAGGAACTCTCCTGAGTTTGTCTTTTCACTTTGATGTTCTTGGGGAATTTGAGGGGGTGGGAATGCAACAAGAGGCTCTCATGCTTGAACAAACCACTGAGACTCCTGAGCTGTGACCTTGAGTGCTCAGTAGGTCGGATAGGAGCCCCCTAAAGTTTCTCCAGCTGCTTCTCTGCATATGGACAGAACCAACATCACCTCTGCTGGACACATCAGGCTCACCTGTCTTCTTCTGCTTATAAACAAGAACCTGTTCCCAGCTTTAACTGGCAGACAGGCAGGTTTGTGTGGGGCCAGGGGAATGCAGAGAGGGTTAGATGGGTCTATGAGCACTGACAGGGAGAAGAAATGGGACAAGGAAACAGGTCCCAGAAGGAAAATCTCCAGGCTGAAGGAACAGGTTCATGGAATTAGAGGAAATTTAAACCAGAGATGTGGGAGGGAGAATTCAGGCAGCTCTGTGTGATCCTATGCAGTGCAGACCCTTCCTCTGAGCAAG
This sequence comes from Clamator glandarius, assembly GCA_033459285.1. Taxonomy (NCBI): domain Eukaryota; kingdom Metazoa; phylum Chordata; class Aves; order Cuculiformes; family Cuculidae; genus Clamator; species Clamator glandarius. The sequence goes on along the minus strand of JAUNZM010000509.1, from coordinate 881,208 downwards.
CCCCCTGCCTCCTCTCCCACCCAGCAAAGCCTCTGCCCTCAGGGCTCTGGGCTCCAAGGCTGAGCCCCCTCCTCTGCAGCCACAGCTCCAGTGCCCTCTCCAGAGCCCAGGGGCTGAGAGCAACTGCCCAGCAAGGTTGGTGTCTGGGAGGGGGTGAGCACAGCTGGGGAAGGGGAACACTGTCTGCATGCCCGGCTGCCTCTGTCCTGGCCTCTCACAGCCAGACCCTCACTCTTTTTCTCCCTGTTTCTCACCTTGTCTCTGTCCTTGCTATTTTTCTCTTGTTCTTCCTGCCAGGCACTCTGGGGATGGGAGTTGGCACTCAGGAGTTCCCTCAGGAACAGGGCATCCTGAGGAATTGACAGAGTCTTCTGTACTGAAACATCATCCTTGGGGCACTTGGCTTTCCTCTAGTTGTCCTCCCAAGCACTGAGAAGCCTTCCAGGATGCAAACCTATCCTGAGTGTCTGTGAAAAAGCAGAGATGCCCAAGCCAGGAAAATGCTGTTGTGTTTGTGAAATGAGCCGTGTGTGTCCTGGGCTGAAAATGGAATGCTGAGATGTTTAGGAAGAGTTGGATAGTCAGTGCTTGGCAGAGGGTTTGTCTGCTTTCTGCACATCCTGGTGGCTTCTAAGGTGAATATCAAAGTGTGATTACTCTGTCTCAGAAAGGTGCAAGCCCAGGGCAGCAGAGAACAAGAACAAGGGAGAGAGCGGCTCCCCTCCCTCTGCACTGAGCCACAGGCAATGCTCTCACCTCACAGGACTCCCTCTGTTCTCCCTGAGAGCAGCAGAGATTCTGAGTGTTTCTAACATCCAAGAACACTGCCAGAGGTGACAGAAAGAGCTGTAAGAAGCACAAACCTCTCAGCATGGCTTCTTCCATCTCAATTCCACATTCCTGGCAGAGCAGATACTGGCAGGTCCTTCTGCACCAGGAGCAGTTCCACAGGACGAAGCTGAACCCCAGCAGTGTCCCTTGTCCCTTCCATCCCCATGACCCCCTACTGCAGAGCAGGGTGGACTCCTTGCAGCCAACGGGCAGAGGCCCTGCTCCTCCCGGCACATTGAGCACTAAGCGAGGCTCCAGGCATGGAGTTGGAAGAAGGGCTGCAGGAAAAGGGAGAGGGTGTGTGAAGCAGGGGGAGGGAATTGCAAAATGATTTAATGTGGCTCAGAGAATGTCTCCCCTAACTTGTCAATGTACTTTTATTTACTGCTTCATATGGAGAGGCAGCAGATGTCCAACAGCAGTTCCATCACCCAGTTCCTCCTCCTGGCATTCGCAGACACACGGGAGCTGCAGCTCTTGCACTTCTGGCTCTTCCTGTGCATCTACCTGGCTGCCCTCCTGGGCAACAGCCTCATCATCACCACCGTCGCCTGTGACCACCACCTCCACACCCCCATGTACTTCTTCCTCTTCAACCTCGCCCTCCTCAACCTGGGCTGCATCTCCACGACTCTCCCCAAATCCATGGCCAATTCCCTCTGGGACACCAGAGCCATCTCCTACACAGGTTGTGTTGCACAATTGTTTCTGTTTTTCTTTTTCATTACAACAGAGTTATTTATTCTCACCATCATGTCCTATGACCGCTACGTTGCCATCTGCCAACCCCTGCACTATGGGACCCTCCTGGGCAGCAGAGCTTGTGTCCACATGGCAGCAGCTGCCTGGGGTGCTGGGTTTCTCAATGCTCTGCTGCACACGGCCAATACATTTTCCCTGCCCCTCTGCCAGGGCAATGCTGTGGAACAGTTCTTCTGTGAAACCCCTGAGATTCTCAAGCTCTCCTGCTCAGATTCCTACCTTGGGGAGGTTGGGCTTCTTGCCGTTAGTGCCTTTTTAGGTTTTGGCTGTTTTCTTTTTATTTTAGTGACCTATGTGCAGATCTTCAGGGCTGTGCTGAGGATCCCCTCTGAACAGGGACGACACAAAGCTTTCTCTGCATGTCTCCCTCACCTGGCTGTGGTCTCCCTGTTTATCAGCACTGGAGTATTTGCCTACCTGAAACCCCTCTCCATTTCCTCTGCATTCCTGGACCTGGTGGTGTCAATTCTGTATGCGGTTGTGCCTTCAGCACTGAACCCCCTCATCTACAGCCTGAGGATCCAGCAGCTCAAGGATGCCATGTGGAAACTGATAACTACATGGTTCTCTCAGTCAATAAACTGCTCATCACCTTCTTCACAGCAGTTATCATGTAACTAATGGGAGGCCCAAACTGGCTTCTGTATTTGTTGGTGGTTTTGCTAGTTTTTTAAATTGCAATGATCTTGTCATCCTGTTTTTAATTCAATGTCTTCTTTTCTTTTCTTACTAATTGGCTGTGTAAATGAGGAGCTGTGCTCTTGATGTGTTTAAATAACATAAAGGGATATTCTGTGTGTTGTGTTTCCTGATATCTTTTCTCCAAGACCTTTCTGGAGCTGTAGGAACAGTTCCTGTGTGCATGGGTGGAGAGGAGAAGAGTCCCAGGTTTCCAGCACTGCCAGGCACCAGCACTTGGTCTCCCAGAGCTGTTTTCTCTCCCCTTCCACTCTCCCCTCCTCACCCCTTGCCTTGCTGTAAGGCCTGAGGGCTCTGAGCTTGGTCCCAGCCGTGCTGCGTGGCAGTGCTGTGCCCGCAGGCAGGGAGAGGCAGTGGGCACTTGTGGGACAGAGCTGCCTCCACAACAGCCTTTCCATCAAGCAAGGGGATCTCCTCAGGGCAGCACCTGAAGGCTTAAGGCTTCTACTTAAATTTCTTTTAAGAATGTGACCATGGAAGGGACTCCTAGATGAAAACACCAGTGTTCAGCTGAAGAGTTTAAGTGTGTGGGGTTGAGGGAGGCTGCAGAGCACTTTCACAGCCTGACCTCCTGTGCAAGACTTGAGGAAACAGAAGAGCAGGGTCTAATCTGTGCCCAGGTGCGCTTGTCAGCCCAGGGAATCTCCCACAGTGTTTTTATCCTCAAGCAGCCCCTCACAACCACCAACACCTGCCTCTCATCCCAGCTTGGAGACGTTCTTTGTCCGCCCAAAAAGGGACATGGAATGAATAGCTCAGAAGCCCCTGCTTGCTTTATACAGATGAGATGTGAACATTTACATTGTGTGTGAGGTGAGATGGACTCAATTTAACAAAAAGAGCAATTCCTTGGAGCTCAAAGGAGGCCTCTGGGGCAGACAGTGTCTTGAAGACACCTCACATTGGAAGTAACAGCCCATGGGTGCCTGAATGCAGCACTGGGAAGTGGTTCTTTTAACTGAGGTCACTGTATCCATTCTTCATAACATGGGCTATCTCAGGTGAGTTCAGAGCAGGGCGACACACCTCAGGTATAGGTGCTTCCCATCCTCTGCGAGTGGCAATGGGAGGCCAGATGGACACTGTGACTCCTGCAGGCACTGCCTGTGTGTGAACGGGAAAGGTTCTGTCTCCAAGCATCCCCGGGTGCATGAGGAGTCCACGAGGCCAGCTCAGACGGGGACTCCTGACTGAACCCTAACATTTCTGTGTGTGACTCCAGGAACAAACCCCACTGGCCCAGGGAGATGCATCTCAGCTCCCGTGGATGGGCTCAATGCAAGTGTTCCTGTCTGCCACATCACCCTTGCCTGTGACTATTTAATGTGCTCTCAAAAGTGCCAGAGAGATAAGAGAGGTTCTGGAGTGCTCGGAAAAGGCAGATGTCACACCTATCTTCAGGAAAAGCAGGAATGAGAACTGGGAGAATTACAGGCAGGTCAGGATACCTCCGACCCTGGGAATGGGGGTGGCACATGTCCTGCAACAGTTTCCGGGCCCTTCATTGACTAGAAATGTGTTTCTGAACCAAAATGGGCAGAGAGAGAAGGGCATGGTGTGCACATGGAATTTTGCAAGGCCTCAGACATGGTCTCCTGTGGTGTCCTTAGAGCCAGAGTGGGGCTGTCTGGGCTGAAAAAGTGGACACTGGGTGGGAAGTGGCTGAACGACCGAGCCCAGATGTCATCAGTAGTACTGAGTCCTCCATACAGCCAGTTTCTGGTGGCATCGCTCAGTAAGCAGCACTTGGACCAGCACTGTTGAATGGCTTCATTACCCACAGTGTGATGTGACAGAGCACACTTCCAGCTGTTTGTGGATGATATAAACCTGGGTGGAGGCCTTGAACAACCTCCTCTGGGTCATCCTGCCTTGAGTAGGAGTATGAGATGGGAGGGTTTTAAGGTCTCTCTTTGTACCTTAGCTATTCTCTAATTCAGCAACCATATATTTGATAAGTTAGCTGTAACAAGCATTCTATTCTCTGCTCAGGTCCAGGGCCAATCCAGTAGGAAACATCTGGCTGTGAAGGGGTCGGTGAGGTCAGCTCTGTCTCTGGAGGTGACGGGGCAGCATCAGGAACACGGCTGGGAAAGGAGCTCTGCCCAAGCACCTACAAGACCTGTGAAAGGGGAGGGCTTGGATACAGATGGTTATGTCCATTCTCTTTGGGGGCGGGATGGGACAGTAACAGCACATAGAATCATAGAATCATAGAATCATGGAATAACCAGGTTGGAAGAGACACACTGGATCATCGAGTCCAACCATTCCTATCAATATGTTCATGGGCTCTGGAAGAGGGGAGAGGCCTCTTGGGTGGACTACAGGAGGGAAGTGAGATTCTGGAGGAAAAAAATCAGAAGGACAAAGGCTCAACTAGAAATCAGATTGGCAAAGTCTGTGAAAGATAACAAAATATCTTTCTATAAATATATAAATAATAAAAGGAGAACTAGGGAGACCATACAGTCCCTATTGGACGCAGAAGGAACAACAGTGACAAGGGACAAGGAAAAGGCTGAGGTACTTAATGCCTTCTTTGCCTCAGACATAAACTGTAAAGGAAGTTGTTCCCTCTGTGTACAAGCCCTGAAGCTAGAGGAGCAGAATGAGACTCCCATGGTCCAAGAGGAGGTGGTCAGAGCCTTGCTAAGCCAACTAGACACCCACAAGGCTATGGGGCTGGATGGGATTCACCCAAGAGTATTGAAGGAGCTGGCAGATGTGCTGGCCCTTTCCATCATCTTCCAACAGTCCTGGCTGCCTGGGGAAGCTCCACTGGACTGGAGGCTGATGTTGTGCCCATCTACAAGAAGGGTCACGGGAAGGATCCAGGGAACTACAGGCCTGTCAGTCTAACCTCAGTGCCAGGGAAAGTCATGGAACAGGTGCTCTTGAGTGCGATCATGAAGCACATGCAAGAGAACTGGGTGATCAGGCCCAGTCAACACAGGTTCACAAAAGGCAGGTCTGGCCAAACTAACCTGATCGCCTTCTATGACCAAGTGACTCAGCTTCTGGATGAGGGAAAGGCTGTGGATGGATCTTCCCGGACCTCAGTAAAGCCTTTGACACAGTTTCTCCCAGCATTCTGCTATGGAAAATGTCACCTCTGGCCTGGCCAGGCGCACACTCTCCTGGGTGGAAAACTGGTTGGCTGGAGGGCCCAGAGAGTGGTGGGAAAAGGAGTTAACTCCAGCTGGAGGCCAGTTCCAAGTGGGGTTCCCCAGGGCTCAATGCTGGATCCAGCCCTGTTCAATGTCTTTATCAATGACCTGGATGAAGGCATCAAGTGCACCCTTAGCAAGTTTTCAGACGACACTAAGCTGGGTGGAAGTGTGGATCTGCTGGAGGGCCGGGAGGCTCTGCGAAGGGATCTGAACAGGCTGGACCCCTGGGCAGAGTCCAATGGCATGAAGTTTAACATGGCGAAATGCCGGGTCCTGCACTTGGGACACAACAACCCTGTGCAGCTATAATTACAAAAAGTCTGTCTTGAAAGCTGCCTGGAGGAGAGAGACCTGGGGGTGTTTGTTGACAGTGACTGAACATAAGCCAGCAGTGTGCCCAGGTGGCCAAGAAGGCCAATGGCTTCTTGGCTTGTGTCAGAAATGGCATGACCAGCAGGTCCAGGGAGGTTATTCTCCCCCTGTACTCAGCACTGGTGAGACTGCTCCTCGAATCCTGTGTTTAGTTCTGGGCCCTCAACACAAGAAGGATGTTGAGGCTCTGGAGTGAGTCCAGAGAAGAGCAACGAAGCTGGTGCAGGGGCTGGAGAACAGGCCTTATGAGGAGCGGCTGTGAGAGCTGAGGTTGTTTAACCTGGAGAAGAGGAGGCTGAGAGGAGACCTCATTGCTCTCTATAACTACCTGAAATGAGGTTGTGGAGAGGAGGGACAGGGGACAGGACCAGACAGAATGGCCACAAACTCTTCAAGGGGAGATTGAGGCTGGGCATCAAGGAAAAAATTTCATGGAAGGGGTCATTGGGCATTGGAACGGGCTGTCCAGGGAGGGGGTTGAGTCACATTCCCTGGAGGGTTATAAGGCACAGGTGGACGAGGTGCTAAGGGGCAATTTTTAGTGTTTGATAGGAACGATTGGTCTCGATGATCCAGTGGGTCTCTTCCAACATGGTTATTCTATGATTCTATGATTCTTTGGGCACTATAGTGATGAAACATTTGATCCTGCAAGGGAAGAGAATCTCTTGGTTCATCTGTATCCCCGAGGAATGAAGCTCTGGTCCCAAATGCAGTGCTTTGGGGGCTCCAATTGAGACTTCAAGCTGTAAAACACAAGGTTGGAACCTTTCCATGAGAGTCTGGAGCTTCCAAAGCAGTTTTTGGGTCCTACAAATGGTGCTTTTAAACTGAAACTGAGGCTTTGAGTCCGCCCATCAGGTTTTGTGCCCTCAAATGATGCTGGGGTCCTAAACAGGAAGGCTTTAAACACTAAATATTGGTCTTGAGAGGCTGAAAATACGGCCTTGAGCCCTCACAATTGTAGACTTCATTCTAAAATGAGGATTTTTTCCCTGAAAGGGAGGGTTTGGTGGCTAAACATAAGTTTTTGAACCCTTTTGGAGGCTTTTGTCTGTAAAACTGAGGCTATGAACATAGAAAATCTGACTTTGTGCCTTAAAAATGACACCCTGAGCCCAAAAATATGTCATTGCAGCTCAAAAAGTGGACTTGGAACTTGCAAAGGAGGGTCAATACCCTAAAACGAGGCTTTTTGGCCCCAAAACGGAGATGTCTCCCAGCCCCCTGTGCTGTTACCTGGCAATGGCTCAGTGCCAGGTTGGGGCTTGGGGGGAGCTGCGGGTGCTGAGGGACGGGGTGTGAGGGGCAGACCCAGGGTCTGGGATGGGGGTTCTGCACTAAAATGGGGGGGGATTTGGCCCCCAAATGGGGCTGGGTGCACTGGCAGGAGATGCTGGGGCTGCACTGGGTTCTGGCCCCTCCGTCACACAAACACAGAACGATTAAGGCTGAAAAGCCCCTGGGCTCCCCCAACCCAAGCCCAGCCCCATGCATGGAACATCCCAATGCATAAAATATGCTTGGTTTGAACTCTCAGGAGCGGAGAATCCCCCACTACCTTGGAACCTCTGCACAGCACAAAGGCATTTTCCCTCCTGTCCAACCCAGAAGGATCCCACTCCTCTGCAGAAGAAGGTGGATGTTGCCAGATGTCACAGGAGCCGTGGCCGATAGATAGCCACGTCAAATGCCTAAATCCTTTCTTTTAATTGTGGCATCGGTGCCTTGTTGATGTCTAAACTCTCTCTGTGGATGCTGACATGGACTGAGCAGCCTGCTCAGACCTCAGAGCTGGCCTTTCTTGGAACTGGCATTAGGCTAGAGGTCACCTGAGCTGTCTTGTTCCCTAAGTTATTCTATGAGCATAAGATGTAGAGTCCAACTTAGCAGGTTGTCCCGAGCCTCCCCAGCAGGCCAAAATGTGCCCTCACCCTTCATGCTGTGGCCCCTAACTCCATCCTGGCAGACCTCCTCCAGGGCCTATCCTGTTTCTCCACTTTCCTTTTGAAATGTGAGACTCACTGTGTCCTGTGGCATCATCCTGATGCCAGAAGAGTGAGGGCAGCGATTGTCTCCTTTGCCCAGCATCAAGAGTTGCTCCCTCTTCTCCTGCCTGGGAGTGGCTGGAGGTGAACAAGAAGTTGTCAGGGGGACACAGGCAAGAGAGCTGACCCCGGCTGAACAAAGGGAGATCCCATAACATAGAAGCCATGCTCAGCGATAAAAAGTGTGGCTGAAGAAGTGGAGATTTTTATCATTCCAGGTGATGGGTGGTGGCAGACTGATGGGGTGTCAGTCTGCTTGAAGGAGGTGGCAAGGGATGGATGGCAGTAAAATTGGGTTTAGTTTTGGATTATGCTGATTTTTATCATGTTTCTTTTACCTATTCAGCTACTTATAGTTGGGCCCAAAAGTCAAAAAACATTTCCATTGGTAGCTCTGTAAGAGCCAGGGCTGGCTGAGGATTGCCCTGAGGAGACTGATCCAGACACCTGGACACTTGCTTGTCCTCACTCACAAGAGATCTCCACTAATCCCAAGTCCTTTCAAAAGGGATTTTCCAAAGAAATATTGATCTTCTCATGGAATTTCCTCAGCCTGGACAGGAGAAGGATTCAGGGGGATCCTGTGGCATCCATCCCGTATATGACATGGGTCATCGGGAAGGCTGGGGAGGGACTTTTTACAAGAGAATGGAGGAATAGGAATAAGGGGAATAGATTTAAATTGCATAGGGGAAGATTTAAATTAGACATTAGGAAGAATTTCTTCATAAAGAGTGGGGTAGGGCTTTTTCCCGGGTTGCCCAGGGAAGGTGTGGCTGCCCCCTCCCTGGAGATGTTCAAGGCCAGCTTGGATGGGGCCATGAGAAGCCTGGTCCAGTGGAAGGTGTTCCTGCCCACGGAAAGGGGGGTGGAACTAGATGGACTTTAAGGTCCCTTCCAACCCAAACCATTCTGTGATTCTGAAAAGTATGGAAATATAAACTTTAAACTAGAGCATAATTTTCTTAGGTGCATTTTAAAATCTTCGTCTTTAAGCACACTGGGAAATTACACCAAGGAGCTGTCCAAGTCTTGATGACCTTAAGAAAAGAACAGGAAGAGAAAGAGCTCGTTAAGTCTTTCTGTAATTTAATTAGACCCAGGGTGGATTTGCTGCTATGTCCTTGAATGAGCATTGCTGAGAAGAGATTGAAGAAACATCTCAAGAAGTCAAAAGAAAAACTCAAAATTCCCTCGGTCTTAACTGGTCTCAGTGGGGATTCTTAGTGACAAAGACTCCCCAGGGACTCCTTAGAGCTGAGAATTAGAGGTCATGACTGCAGGAATGCAAAGGCGCTGTGCAGGCAGCTGTGATGCTGAGAAAAGCCTGGGTTTGATTCATGAAGCAGAAAGTCCAAGCCCTGACCCCCAGGCCCTGGGCAGGCAGATCTGCCTTTGGCTACAATGACACTGGTGCCATGAACACTGTGACATTGCTGAATCAGATTCATAGCAGTTATTCCGTGTAATCCTAAATCCTGGCCTGTAGGGTTATGAGAGATGCCAAGTCTCTCACTCAGCTTCCTGCAGTTATAGAAGAATTGGGTCCTAGATGGGCAGGATCATAAAAGGTTGAGTCATAGAAGAGAAACAGAAATCTTGGGTATGAGAAGGGTCAGCTGAGAGAAGAGTTGAGTCATAGAGGAGTAACTAAGGAGAGCAGTCATAGAAGGTTTATAGAAGTTTTGGATCATGGAATGTTCATAGAAGGACTGGATCATAGATGACTGAGTTCATAAAAGGGTCATAGACTATTCAGGCCATAGAAGAGTTGAGTCATAGAAGAGTGAGTTTATTTGGGTTTTAGAAGGGTTTATTCATAGAAGGGTCACAAAATGGTTGGTTCAGAGAAGGTTTGGGTAATAGAAGTGTCATAGACCAGTCAGGTAATGGAAGAATCTGTTCCCAGAAGGTTCATGGAAGAGTCAGGTCATGGAAAGTCACATCATAGTACAGTCAGACAAGAGTCAGGTCATGGAATGAAGTTTTGTGTCATAGAAGGCTTGAGTCATGGAGGTGCCTGGTCATGTAAGAGATGTGTCACAGAAGAGTTGAGTTATACATGTGTCAGGTCATAGAGGAATAACAGAAGATTTCAGTCACAGAAGGTTCATAAAAGGGTCGGGTGATGGAAGTCTCAGATCACAGAATTTTCAGGTAATAGCAGTATTGAGGAATAGAAGCATGAGAGTTTATTTGGATAACAGAAGGGTTTGGTCATTGAAGGAACATTAAAGATTCAGTTTATAGAAGGGTCAGGTCATAAAATGGTTGGGTCATAGATTATTTAATTCAGAGAGAAGTCAGGTCATAAAAGGATCATAGAATATTGGGTCATAGATGGCTTGATTTGTAGAAGGCTTAGACTCTAGATGAGTCAGATCATAGAGAAATCACAAAAGAATGGGATGGTAGAAGATTTGGTTCATAGAAGATGAACCTTCATTGAAAGCTCATAGAAGAGCAGGGTTGTGCAAGGGATGTGTCATTGAAGTGTTGGGTCATAGAAGCACTAGGTCGTAGATTGGTGATAGAACTGTTGGGTCATAGACGTAAAATCACAGGTGGCAGCTCATTTAAGCTCAGGTCATACAAGAGTCAGGTCATAGAAAGGTCAGTTAATAGTAGGTTTGGTTCGTAGAACAGTTGGGTCATCAAAGGGTCGGGTTTTAGAGGAGCTGGGTCATAGAAGCGTCAGGTATGGATGATTTGTGTCACAGAAAAATCATAGAAGACTTGGGTCATAGAAAGTCAAATCATAGAAGAGTCAGAAGACACTCAAGTCATAGGACATAGGTGGCTTATGTCACAGAAGGGTCTGAACATATAAGAGTAGGTCAGAGAAGAAGTAGGTTATAGATGAGTCGTATCATAGAGGAGTAAGAGCATAGTTCAGTCATAAAAGGCTCGTAGAGGTGTCGGGTCACAGAAGTCTCAGGCAATAAAAGATTTGGGTGATGAGAAGGATCACAACAGATTTGGGTCATGGTATAGCTGAGTCATAGAAGCATGAGTTTAGTCAGGAAAAGGAAGGAACAGGTGATAGAAAGGTCTTAGAAGAGTCAGGTCATAGAAGTGTTGGGTCATAGAAGAGTTAGGTCAACAATGATTCAGATCATAGAGGAGCTGGGTCATAGAAGGATGGTGAGATACAGTCTGCCCAAGAGAAATCCAGTCCACTTCTCTTTCAGATACCCAGAAATGGAATCCAGGGAGACAGCGTCTGGCAAAGCTCTTAGATCCCCTGCTTTTCCACTGGCCATTTCTGAAAAGCACATGCAGTGTGGGACTGGTGCCAGTAGTCAGGGAGTCCCCTCTGTCTCCATGGCCTTGTGAAGATGATGGAGAGTCACCTCATGTGGCACCGTCCTCCTCACTCAGCTCCCTGGGATGCTGCCCCGCCCTGTCCCACAAACTGGGAGGGACTGAGTTTGCTGAAGTGATCCCTGATTTGATCCCCAGTCACCACTGGTTGATCTCCTCCAGAGTCCTGCCCTGTGAGTCACAGAGGCCTAGGAGACCTTGCTGGGGAAGACAGAGGCAAAGAGGACACAGAGAACCTCTGATCTGTCTACACTTGCTCTTTCAAAACTCAGCAGGGCCCACACAGTGCCCTGTACTTTTCCTGAAAAAGCAAACACTAATCATTGTTGTCTTGAATGGCCTTTCATGTTGAAATGGAGTTGGAGTTTTGGTCTGGACCTTTGCTCAGCTTGGAGGATTCTGTTGTTGAAACCCATCTTTCCTGAGCTCTGTGACCTTATCACAGCTCTATCTCCCACAGGAACTGCTCGAGCTCCATCTGCCTGTGCCCCTGGCTGAGGGCATTGCTGCCCTTTGGGTTGAAGCCCTGCAGCTGTGTCGCCAGGAAAACTCATCCCTGCCATGAGGAAACCTGGGACCAAGTTTAGAAGACCCTGTCTGTGTGCAAAGGGTTTGCTTGGAGCAGAGACAAAGTGGGGAGAGAAGGGAGCTGAATGTCTTTCCAGGCCCAGGTCTTAAGACTCAGGATGAAATGACTAAATTCATTCAGTGGAACAGATCTCCCCCAGCCTGGAGAAATGAGATAATTGCCTGTTACTGTCCTGAGGTCCTGTCTAATGATGGGAAAAAATATCGAATCTCATGCCCAGGTACTTTTTAACAGGAGCACTGACACTGCACGAAAGAAGTTTCTCTTCCCAGCTGAGGGAGGGAACATCAGGGATGGCTTCAGCCTGTTTCTCAGAAGGTTCCCCTAGAGCCCCAAGGACACCTCGAGGGACCCCCGAGGGGGCAGAGAAAGCGCTGCCTTGGGCTGCTCCTCTGCTGATGAGCTGGGCTGGGCTCTTGGGACAGTGTGAGCTGATAATGAGAGGGCACTTCATAAAAGAGCCAGGTCTGGGCAGGAGCAGCTCCTCTGCAAAGCCCAGCAGGGCTGAGGGCACTGCCTGCAGGCAGTGAAAGGAGAGGAGGGAGCAGAGAGAGAGGAAAGGCAGGATGGGGTGGGAGGAGATGGGAGGCTTCAGCTGGAGAAAAATCTTCACAGCCTTTCTCAAGGTGAGTCTCTGGGGGCAGGACAATGCAATTCAGAGGGCAATTCAGTCAGTGGGGTGGGGGAAGGGCCTCTATCTCCCTTCATCAAATGCCATCCTGAGGATGTTTGACTCTCCTTGAGGGTTTCTCCAATCTGTGAGCTTTCCTCCAGGATGCGAACGTGTCCTATCGCACCTTTGTGTTACCTGAGATCCTCATGGAGAAGAACAGAGATGCTTTGAGAGAGAAAATGCTGCTGGGTTTGTGAATCGGGTCGTGAGTGCCCAGGGCTGTAAATGGGGTGCTGAGACTTCAGGGAAGGGAGAGACATTGAGTCGTGTGGGGTGAATCTCTCTGCTTTCAGCAGGGCCTGGTGGCTTCTTAGGGTGATAGAGCAGTTCTCCTCCCTCTGCACTTAGCCACAAGCAGTGCTCTTGCCTCACAGGACTCCCTCTGGTCTCCCTGAGAGCAGCAGAAATGCTGAGTCTTTCTGGCATCAAAGAAAATTACTCAGGTGTAAGAAAGAGTTTTAAAACCTCAGCCTGCCTTCTGCCCTCTCAGTTCCTCATCCTGGCACTGCAGATGCTGCCAGGCCCTTCTGCACCAGGAGCAGTTCCCAAAAGGCAAAGCTGAACCCCAGCAGTGTCCCCTGTCCCCACCGCCCCCATGACCCCCTGCTGCAGAGCAGGGCTGACTCCTCGCAGCCAGTGGGCAGAGGTCCTGCTCCTCCCAGCACTTCTTATTCAGTTTTTCACAATTGCAGAGGCAGCAGATGTCCAACAGCAGCTCCATCACCCAGTTCCTCCTCCTGGCATTCACAGACACACGGGAGCTGCAGCTCTTGAACTTCTGGCTCTTCCTGGGCATCTACCTGGCTGCCCTCCTGGGCAACGGCCTCATCATCATCACCATCACCTGTGACCACCATCTCCACACACCCATGCACTTCTTCCTCCTCAACCTCTCCCTCCTCGACCTGGGCTCCATCTCTATCACTGTCCCCAAATCCATGGCCAATTCCCTCTGGGACACCAGGGACATCTCCTTCACAGGTTGTGCTGCACAACTTTTTCTGTTTTTCTTTTCATTTCAACAGAGTTTTGTATTCTCACCATCATGTCCTACGACCGCTATGTTGCCATCTGCAAACCCCTGCACTACGGGACACTCCTGGGCAGCAGAGCTTGTGTCCACATGGCAGCAGCTGCCTGGGGCAGTTGTTTGTTTTATGCTCAATACATTTTCCCTGCCCCTCTGCCAGGGCAATGCTGTGGAACAGTTCTTCTGTGAAATCCCACAGATCCTCAAGCTCTCCTGCTATGATGTCAAACTCAGGGAATTTTGGCTTATTTTTGTGGGTATCTTAACAGTATGTGGCTGTTTTGTTTTCATTGTGGTGTCTTACATACAGATCATCAGGGTGGTGCTGAGGATCCCCTCTGAGCAGGGGCAGCACAAAGCCTTTTCCATGTGCCTCCCTCACCTGGCCGTGGTCTCCTTGTTTATCAGCACTGGAGCATTTGCCAACCTGAAGCCTCCCTCTGTCTCCTCCCTATCTCTGGACCTTGTGCTTTCATGTCTGTACTCAGTGGTGCCTCCAGCACTGAACCCTCTCATCTACAGCTTGAGGAACCAGAAGCTCAAGGATGCAGTATGGAATCTTATAACAAGGTATTTTCAAGCAGCCGTAAGCTGACCATCTCCTTTTGCATATCATGCACAATGAAATGCACTGTAAAACCAGCCTTTCTTTGGTATTTGATTTGGCTTGGTTTTTACTTTATTCTTTTTTGGTTATGAGGATGTTGTTCACAAACAAATGTCATCATTCCACTTACTGTTGCATCAGTATTTCCTTCTCTGCTGCGACCAAGAGACTGTGAAAAGGAAAAGGCTCTGTGTGCCTAAAGAAAATAAAGGCCCTTGTAGCCATTTGCTTGTCCATGAGCCTTCCTCCAAGATTTTAGAGTGGCAGGGACACCTTCAGAGGTGGGGGGTGAAAGACCCCCAGGACAGCAGCACTGCCAGGGAGCACCAACCAACAGGGAGCTATTTCTAGAGCTGCTCTCTTTGCACCTCCATGATCTCCTTCCCAGCCCTTGTGCTGGTGGAAGGTCTGAGTGTCACCTCTGTGACACAGATTATGTCAACTGGGTTGCTGTGAAGGCCTGTGAGAGAGAGAGCGCCTCACTTCACTTTGAGAACAACGTCCCCTGGAAACTGCCTTAGTGCAGCACTGGGATGTGCTTCCTTGGACCGAGCTCTATGTGTCCATTCCTTGTGGTGTGGGGCATCTCAGATGAATGCAGAGCAGGGTGACCAACCCCAGCTCTGGGAATGGCAGCAGGAGAACAGAGCCCTGTGACTGCTGCTGTGCAGCCACTGTATGAGCACAGGGAGGGGCTGTCTCTGAGCAGCCTGTGTGTGAGATGGGGGCATAAGGTGTCCCACTTCAGCCCCTGTGATCTGGCAGCAAATAATAGGAAGTTGTTGGTTACCCTTCTCTTCCTCTTAATCACAAAGAGGAATCTGGAAATGAAAAAAATCCTGAAGGTTGAAATAAATAGATGGATTGAATAGAAACAATAAAACCTCATTCTATTCCTATCACTAACATTTATACCAATTCTCATTCTGGTGGCAGGGCTTGTTTTAGTACCAGTGCTCATGGTAGAATCATAGAATCACATCATAGAAACATGGAATAGTTTGGGTTGGAAGGGACCTTAGAGATCATCCATTTCCAACCCCCTTTGCATGGGCAGGGACACCTCCCACTGGGTCAGGCTTCTTACACCCTCATCCAACCTTGTACTTCTCAATACTAGAAAAAAATTTAATACTAATTTAAATATACTGATATCAAGGCATTTGGCCCAATTATAGATCCCACATGACCAACAATTGTCCCCTGGACATCCTGGGGAAGCTGAATGAGGGACATCATCCCTGATAAATCCTACACACTGACCATTTCCATGTCTGGCTGCACCTCCCAGCCCCAAGGAAGGACTTCTACTGACTGGTCACCTCTGTCCTCCTCCTTTGCTAATTGGTGAACAGAGAAGGACTGGTGGAGGATGTGAAGGTTGGAGGACGCTTGGGGCAAAGCGATCATGAGATGATAGAGTTCTCAGTGCAGGATAAAATGAAGAATGAGGTTAGCAGAACAGTCGCCCTCAACTTTCAGAGAGCAGACTTTGGGCTGTTCAGAAGGCTGGTCGGAAAAGTCCCATGGGAGGCGCTCCTTGAGGGCAAAGGTGTCCATGAGGGCTGGGCGCTCTTCAAGAAGGAACTCCTGGCAGCTCAGGAGAAAGCCATCCCCAAGTTCTGGAAAAGTAGCCGGCGGGGTAAGAAACCAGCGTGGTTGAGTACGGAGGTCCTAAGAGACATCAATAGGAAGAGGAGGGTCTACGACCTCTGGAGGAAGGGGCAGGCATCCTGGGTGGACTATAGGGAGGAAGTGAGAATGTGCAGGGAAAAAGTCAGGAGGACTAAGGCCCAACTAGAAATGCGATTGGCCAAGTCTGTGAAAGACAACAAAAAGTCTTTCTACAAATACATCAACAGCAAATGGAGGGCTAGGGAGAATCTCCAGTCCCTAGTAGATGCAGAGGGAACAACAGTAACAGAGGACGAAGACAAGGCTGAAGTGCTCAATGCCTACTTTGCCTCAGTCTTTAACAGTAAGGAAAATTGTTCCCTCTGTGCACAACCCCAAGGGCTGGAAGAGAAGTGTGAGGTTCCCAAGGTCCAAGAGGAGGGGGTTAGAGACTTGCTTGCCCAGCTAGATGTCCACAAGTCTATGGGGCTGGATGGAGTCCACCCAAGAGTTTTGAGGGAACTGTCGGATGTGCTGGCCAAACCCCTTTCCATCATCTTCCAACAGTCCTGGATGACTGGGGAGGTTCCGCTGGACTGGAGGCTGGCTGATGTCGTGCCCATCTATAAGAAGGGGCGCAGGGAGGATCTGGGGAACTACAGGCCTGTCAATCTGACCTTGGTACCGGGGAAAGTCATGGAGCGGGTGATTTTGAGTGCTATCAAGAAGCACTTGCAAGAGAACTGGGTGATCAGGCCCAGTCAACACGGGTTCATGAAAGGCAGGTCTTGCCAGAGTAATCTGATCACCTTCTATGACCAAGTGACTAAACTCTTGGACGAGGGAAAGGCTGTGGATGTGGTCTTCCTGGACTTCAGTAAAGCCTTTGATACAGTTTCTCACAGCACTCTGCTTGGGAAACTGTCAGCCTCTGGCCTGGACGGGTGCACACTCTCCTGGGTGAAAAACTGGTTGAATGACCAGGCCCAGAGGGTGGTGGAGGCCAGTGACAAGTGGGGTTCCCCAGGGCTCAGTCCTGGTTCCAGTCCTGCTTAAAGTCTTTATCAACGACCTGGATTGAGTCCTCCCTTAGCAAGTTTGCATATGACACCAAGCTGGGTGGAAGTGTGGATCTGCTGGAGGGTCGGGAGGCTCTGCAAAGGGACCTGAACAGGTTGGACTGCTGGGCTGAGACCAACGGCATGAGGTTTAACAAGACCAAATGCCGGATCCTGCACTTGGGGCACAACAACCCTAAGCAGAGGTACAAACTAGGAGAAGCCTGGCTGGAAAGCTGCGAGGAGGAGAAGGACCTGGGGGTGTTGGTTGACAACCGACTGAACATGAGCCAGCTGTGTGCCTAGGTGGCCAAGAAGGCCAATGGCATCTTGGCTTGTATCAGAAACGGTGTGACCAGCAGGTCCAGGGAGTTTATTCTCTCACTGTACTCGGCACTGGTGAGACCGCACCTCGAGTACTGTGTACAGTTCTGGGCCCCTCACCACAAGAAGGATGCTGAGGCTCTGGAGCGAGTCCAGAGAAGAGCAACGAAGGTGGTGAAGGGGCTGGAGAACAAATCTTATGAGGAGCAACTGGGAGAGCTGGGGTTTAACCTGGAGAAGAGGAGTCTGAGGGGATACCTTATTACTCTCTACAACTACCTGAAGGGAGGTTGTGGAGAGGAGGGAGCTGGCCTCTTCTCCCTAGTGACAGGGGACAGGACGAGAGGGAATGGCCTCAAGCTCCACCAGGGGAGATTTAGGCTTGAGATTAGGAAAAAAATCTTCACGGAGAGGGTGGTTATGCATTGGAACGGTCTGCCCAGGGAGGTGGTTGAGTCACCGTCCCTGGAGGTGTTTAAGGTGAGGGTGGATGTGGTACTTAGGAGCATGATTTAGGGATTGGTGGGAATGGTTGGACTCAACGATCCAGTGGGTCTCTTCCAACCTGGTTATTCTGTGATTCTGTGATTCTTCATAACCATTATTAATAAAAAGGGAATCCATTTCCTACTTACATTTCATGCACACAAGTCCCACAGCTCTTGCCACTGCTGATGTATCTGTCAAGCCCTTTCTCACACAGCTCCAAATGCATCAGGGGCTCATGGCCTTGTCTCATCAAACACTGAGAAAAATCCATAGATTGGGATCCCCCAGCAGCCCTGGGTCCTTGCTCAGTGTTTCACCCCAAAAGGTTTCTCAGACCACAGCTCTCCCAGCCTCTCCTTGTCCATGATGTGCTCCAGGCTCAACCACATCCTTCTGGCATTGGCAGGACTCACTCCAGGCTTGGCAGGGTCTTCCTTTTTCTGGGAGCCCCATACTGGACACGGCAGCCCTGATGTGTCCTGTGGTGGGCTGACCTTGACCACACTCAAATGACTCCATGGCTCCCATTTCATCTGCTCACCCCAATCCCACAGGAGCATGGAGATTTGTGAAGAGGTGGTTAAGTCAGTGAAGAATACCTCTGCTGCTCCTTCCTCCTCACACTTCTCCTTGCTCCAGCCTGGCTCCTCTCCATGGGATCCCATCACATTAATGGACAAAGCTCCATGTGGTTCATGCCTTTCTCTGTATGGGTGAGGCAGTGTCAGGATCCTGAGAGCATCCATGGACCTTCATTGCCCTGACCAGCATCTCCTGGGGCCTCCACCCACCACTCTGTCCATGGCCCAGGAGACCATTGAAGCCAGGCCTGAATTCCAGCCCCTGCTTGATCTGAGCTGTGGGTTTGCGGGTGTAGGTGACTCCAGAGAGACAGAATCACAGAATCTCTAGGTTGGAAAAGATCCATGGGATCATCAAATCCAACCAGTCTTATCAACCATTAAACCATGCCTTTCAGCACCACAGTCACTCATCTTTTAAACACCACCAGGGATAGTGACTCAACCACCTCCCTGGGCAGCCTGTTCCAGTGCCCAATGACCCTTTCATGTAAAGCCTGAAAAGGATACAGCATGGCCTGTCCCTGGACCTTGTAGATTCATTTGAGTCACTTCCCAGCTTGATTCTTTATGGGGAGAACAAGGGAATGACACCATGGGTCTGCAAGTGTCAGATTCCAGGAGACTCCCAGAGGCCTGGAGCCTTTCTGATGTCCTTCCCATTACTTGGTCGGGTTTTGGGAAAAGATGGAGAAAAAGCAGGTGAAGTTTCAGGATGCTAATAAATGAAAGAAGGGAGCAGAGACGTCAAATGGAAAAGGATTGAAATGCAATGCTTATTCAAAACTGTTCTCTTCTGCTCCTCTCTCAGATACCTTAATTATTCCACAGAAACCTGAAAGGTCTTATATCCCTCACCTCACTCTCTTTTAGCACTTAAGCTGACAGAACTCAAGTAATTTTTTTTAATTCTGTTTCCAGCCTAAAGAACCCCATGGTCTAGAGATTTGCCAGGAGACTGTAAGAAGGATCCCGCTCCTCTGGACAAGAATGTGGATGTTGCCAGGTATCACAGGAGCCACGGCCACAGATAGCTGTATTCATGAAGCCTGTCAAATGCCTAAATCCTTTCTTTCACTCATGGCCCCGGTGCCTTGTTAATGTCTAAACTCTCTCTGTGGATGCTGACATGGACTCAGCAGCCTGCTCAGACTCAGAGCTGGCCCTGCTTGGAGCTGGCAATGGACTAGAGATCACCTGAGCTGTCTTGTTCCCTAAGTTCTTCTATGAGTGTGAGAGGTAGAGACCCTTTAGAAGGTTGCCCTGAGCCTCCCCAACAGGCCAAATTGTGCCCTCACCCCTCACGATGTGGCCCCTAACTCCATCCTGGCAGACCTCCTCCAGGGCCTCTCCAGTTTCTCCACTTCCCTTTTGAAATGTGAGACTCACTGTGTCCTGTGGCATCATCCTGGTGCCAGAAGAGTGAGGGCAGCGATTGTCTCCTTTGCCCAGCGTCAAGAGCTGCTCCCTCTGCTCCTCCCAGGGACGGGTTGGGGTGGGCAAGAAGTTGTCATGGGGACTCAGGCAGGAGAGTTGACCCTGGCTGAGCAGAGGGAGATCCCATAACATAGATGCCACGCTCAGTGATAAAAATTACAGGAAAAGAAGGAAGAAGTGGAGATTTTTATCATTCAAGGTGGCGGGTGGTGGTCGACTGGTGATGTGTTGACCCATGCTCAGTGATAAAAAGCGTGGCAGAAGAAGTGGACATTTTTATCATTCATTGTGATGGAGGTGGCAAGTGATTACATTTGATTTACAGATTGGAATATATAAGGCTTTATGTTTTTTCTTTCACCTATTAAACTATTTTTAGCTCAACCCACAAGTCAAAAAATGTTTCCATGATGCAGCACAGGCAGAAAACTGGACAGCTGAGGAGTGCTTTGAGGAGATGGAACTGGGTACCAGGATGTTTTCTTGTCCTCACTCACAAGAGACCTCCACCAATCCCAAGCTCTTTCAAAAGAGATTTTCCAAAGTAATATTGATCTTCTCCAGGATCTTCATACGCCTGCAGCAGTGAAGGCTTAAGGGAGATCTTATAGTGGCCTTCCAGTACCTCAATGGTGTCAGCAAGAAAGCTGGGAAGGGGCTTTTTAAATGAGCATGGAAGGATAGGAGAAGAGGGGGGTGGCTTTAAACTGGTGAGGAGGAGATTTAGATAAGATATAAGGAAGAAATGCTTCACAAAAAAGGTGGTGGGGCACGGTCCTAAGTTGCCCAGAGAAGCTGTGGATGCTCCTTCCTTGGAGGTGTTCACAGTCAGCTTGGATGCGACCTTGAGCAGCCTGGTCCAGTGGGAGGTGTCCCTGCCCATGGCAAGTGGGGTGGAACTGAATGGGCTTTAATGTCTCTTCAAACCCAAACCATTCTATGCTTCTGAAAAGTATGGAAACATCTTTAAACTAAAGCATATTTTTCTTAGGTGCATTTTAAAATCTTCCTGGAAGATTTTAAAATGAGAAACGACTCCAAGGAGCTGTGCAAGTCTTGAAGACCTTTAGAAAACCGCTGGAAGAGAAAGAGCTCGTAAAGTCTATCTGTAATTTAATTAGACCCAGGGTAGTCTAATTGAATGATCACTGCTGAGAGGAGATGGAGGAAACTTCTCAAGGAGGCAAAAGCAAAACTCAAAATTCCTTCAGTCTTAACCGGTTTCAGTGGGGATTGTTAGTGACAAAGCCTCCCCAGGGACTCGTTAGAGCCAAGAATTATAAGCCTGTAGGAATGCAAAGGCCCTGTGCAGGCAGCTGTGATGATGAGAAAAGCCTGGGTTTGCTCGATGAAGCAGAAAGTCCAAGCCCTGACCCCCAGGCCCTGGGCAGGCAGATCTGCCTTTGGCTACAATGGCACTGGTGCCATGAACACTTTGACATGCTGAATTAGAATCACAGCAGTTATTCCATGTAATTCCAAATCCTGGCCTGTAGGGTTATGGGAGATGCCAAGGCTCTCACTCAGCTTCCTGGAGTTACAGAAGAGTTGGGTCCTAGATGGGCAGGGTCATAAAAGGTTGAGTAATAGAAGAGAAACAGAAATCTTGGGTATGAGAAGGGTCAGCTGAGAGAAGCATTGAGTCATAGAGGAGTAACCAAGGAGAGCAGTCATAGAAGGTTTATAGAAGTTTTGGATCATGGAAAGTTCATAGAAGAACTGAATCATAGATGACTGAGTTCATAAAAGGGTCATAGACTATTCAGGCCATAGAAGAGTTGAGTCATAGAGGTGTGAGTTTATTTGAGTTTTAGAAAGATTTATTCATAGAAGGGTCACAAAACATAGTTCAGAGAAGGGTTGGGTCATAGAAGAGACATAGAACAGACAGGTAATGGAAGAATCTGTTCCCAGAAGGTTCATGGAAGAGTCAGGTCATGGAAAGTCGCAACATAGTACAGTAAGACAAGAGTCAGGTCATGGAATGAAGTGTAGTGTCATAGAAGGCTTGAGTCATGGAACACCCTGATCATGTAAAAGGTGGGTCGCAGAAGAGCTGAGTTATAGATGTGTCAGGTCAAAGAGGAATAACAGAAGATTTCAGTCACAGAAGGTTCATATAAGGGTCAGGTGATGGAAGTCTCAGATCACAGAATTTTCAGGTTATAGCAGTACTGAGGAATAGAAACATGAGAGTTTACTTGGATAATAGAAGGGTTTGGTCATTGAAGCAACATTAAAGATTCAGTTTATAGAAGGGTCAGGTCATAAAATGGCTGGGTCATAGCTTATTCAATTCAGAGAGGAGTCAGGTCATAAAAGGATCTGAGAAGAATTGGGTCATAGAAGGGCTGGCTCATAGAATCTGAGACTCTAGATGAGTCAGATCATAGAGAAGTCACAGAAGAATGGGGTGGTAGAAGAGTTGGTTCTAGAAGAGATGGTCCATAGAGGCTCATAGAAGAAGAGGGTTGTACAAGGGTTTGTTTAGCCTGGAGAAGAGGAGGCTGAAGGGAGATCTCATTGCTCTCTACAACTATCTAAACGGAGATTGTGGAGTGGAGGGTGCTGGCCTCTTCTTCCAAGTGACAGGGGACAGGACAAGTGGGAATAGCCTCAGGCTCCTCCAGGAGAGGTTTAGGCTGAAGATTAGGAAAAAAATAATTCCTGGAAAGGGTCATTGGGCACTGGTAGAGGAGGCCTAGGGAGGGGGTTGAGTCACCTTCCCTGGAGGTGTTTAAGGCACAGGTGGACAAGGCACTAAGGGACATGGTTTAGTGTTTGATGGGAATGTTTGGACTCGATGATCCGGTGGGTCTTTTCTATCCTGGTGATTCTATGATTCTATGATTCATTGGATTCTTGGGTCATAGAAGCACTAGGTCATAGAGGGGTCATGGAATTGTTGGGTCATAGAAGTCATAAAAACACAGCTCATGGCTCATAGAAGAATCAGGTTGTACAGGAGTCAGATCACAGAAGGGTCAGTTAACAGTAGGATTGGTTCATAGAACAGGTGGGTGGTAGAGGGATCGGGTTTTAGAAGAGTCAGATCATAGAAGTGTCAAGGTATAAATTATTTGTGTCACAGAGGAGTCATGGAAGACTTGGGTCATAAAAAGTCACATCACAGGAGAAAGGGGAATACTCCAGTCATAGAAGATCATAGAATGCTCAATTCACAAAAGGGTCAGATTATACAAGAGAGGGGTCAAGAAGAGTCAGTTTATAGATGAGTCAGATCATAGAGGAGTAATAGAAGGATTCAGTCATAAAAGGTTCATAGAGGTGTTGTGTCACAGAAGTCTCAGGCCATAAAAGATTTGGGTCATGGAAGAGTTGAGTCATAGAACCATGAGAATTTAGTCAGGAAAAAGAAAGATTGGGTTACAGAGAGGTCTTAGTAGAGTTAGGTCACAGAAGTGTTAGGTCATAGAAGAGTTGGTCCAAAAATTATTCAGGTCATAGATGACTTTGGTAACAGAAAGATGATAAGATACAATCTGCCCAAGGGAAATCCAGTTCCCTTCTCTTTCAGACATCCAGAAATAGAATCCAAGAGGAAAACATCTGGGGAAATGCCTTTAGCTCCCCTGCTCATCCATTGGCCATTTCTGAAAAGGAAAGGCGATGTGGGAGTGATGCCTGTGGTCAGGGTGTTTCCTTAGTCTCCATGACCTTGTGAAGATGATGGAGAGTGGCCTCACTCTGTCATCACCCTGCTCACTCAGCTCCCTGGGACACTGCCCCTCCTGTCCCACAGACTGGGAAGGATTTTGTTTGCTCAAGGGATCCCTGACTTGATCCCCACTCCTGGCTTGCCCATCTCCTCCAGAGTCGTGCCCGGAGTCACAGAGGCCTGGGAGACTTTGATGGAGAAGACAGGAACAAAGAGGACACAGGGAGTCTCAGATCTGTCTACACCTGTTTACTCTGATACCCAGTAGGACCCACACAGGGTCTTTGTTTCTTCTTTAACTGTTCCTGAAGGGCCAAACACTCATCATGAGGCCCCTGAATGGCCTATCAAGTTCAGATTGAATCCCAGTCTGGACCCTTGCGAATCATGGAGGATGCTGTCCTTGAAGACCAACGACACTGAGCTCTGTGACCCAGCTCTGTCTCCCACAGGAACGGCTCCAGCTCCTGCTGCCTGTGCCCCTGGCTGAGGGCATTGCTGCCCATTGGGGCTGAAGCCCTGCAGCTGTGGCACCAGGCAACCTCATCCCTGCCATGAGGAAACCAAGTGTTTAAGACCCTGTGTGTTGAAAGACTTTACTTGGAACGGAGACATGTCAAGGACAGAAGAGAGTTGAGTGTCTTTCTAGTCCCAGGTCTAAAGCGCTAGCATGAATAACCTAAATTCTGTCAGTGGAAAATATTCTCCAGCTTGGAGAAATGAGATCATTCCCTGTCACCTTCTTGCTGTTCTATCTAATGATGAGACAAATAGATAGTGATTCTCCTGCTGAGCTCTTTTTCTGAGAGGAGCAATGACAGTGCAGGACAGAAGTGTCTCTCCTAGATGACGAAAGTAACATCAGGGATGACTTCAGTCTGTTTCTCAGCAGGTTCCCCTGGAGCCCCAGAGATGCCTCAAGGGAGCACCGAGGGGGCAGAGAAAGTGCTGCCTTGGGCTGCTTCTCTGCTGCTGAGCTGGGCTGGGCTCCTGGCAGGGAGGGATCTCATAATGAGACAGGAGTTCATAAAAGAGCCAGGTCTTTCCAGGAGCAGCACCTCTGCAAAGCCCAGCAGGGCTGAGGGCACAGCCTGCAGGCAGGAGGGGAGAGGAGGGAGCAGAGAGAGGGGAAAGGCAGGGTGGAGTGGGAGGAGAGAGGAGGCTTCATCAGGAGACAAATCCTCACAGCCCTTCTGAAGGTGAGTCTCTGGGTGCAGGACAATGCAGGTGCAGTTCCTGGAGGGATCTCCTAAAGCCGGCACAGCCACAGCCTGTGCTGAAAAAAACAGTGGAAAGAAAACCAGGGTCATCGTTCAGCCTACCCGGGGAGCTCCCCATGGTGAGACAGAAGCAGGTCCTGGCAGGAGAGGGTCTTTCTGCTCTCCAAAGTGTGCTGCATGAGTCAGGGCTGCTCACAGCTCCAAATACACCTGGGAAATGTCTAAGAAGACATTTCAAGGGAATAATCAAGGCAGGGAGAAGGAACTCTGATGAGTCAGTCTCCTGCACTTGGGGAATTTCATGGGAGAAAAGAAACAAGAGGATCTCATGCTTGAACAAATCAGTGAGACTCCTCAGTTGTGTCCTGGAGTGGTCAATAGGTCTGATAGGAGCCTCCAAAAGTGTCTCCAGCTGCTTCTCTTCCCGTGGACAGCACCAGCATCACCTCTGCTGGACCTTTCAGGCGCAGTCTGTCCTGTCTTTTTTTTGCTTATAAACAAGAACCTGTGCCCAGCTTTACCCAGCACACAGACAGGTTTGTGTAGGGCCAGGGGGATGCAGAGAGAGTCAGATGAGGTCTGTGAGTACTGACAGGGAGAAGACATGGGACAGGGAAACGCCTCCAGTGAGGAAAATGCCCGGGCAGAAGGGATAGGATCAGGGAATGATAGAAAACATAAAACAGAGATGTTTTGAGGGCAAATGCAGAAACCCCTATACGACTACATTCAACACAGACCCTCCCACTTGCCAAGATCTTGCCTCCTATTTCACCCAACAAAGCCTCTGCCCTCAGTGTTGCCTCCAAGAATAAAACCCCTCGTCTGCAGCCAGAGCTCCAGCACAGCCATGGTGCAGCTCTCTAGTCCATTCTCCTCTCCAGAGCACAGGGGCTGAGAGCAATTGCGCAGTAAAGTTGATGTTTGGGAGGGGGTGAGCGCAGCTGGGTTAGGGTAATGCTGTCCTGAGTGCCCGGCTGCCTCTGCCGTGGCCTCTCTCAGATGGACCAGCTTCTTTGCTGGCTTCTCTCTTTGTTCGTGTTCTTTCTGTTGTTCTCTTATTCTTGCTGCCAGGCTCTCTGGGCTTGGCAGTTTCAGCAGCTGAGCCAGGCACTGACCTTCTGATTCCTCCCATGCAGGTGTGTCCGTGGGAATGCAGTGTCCAAGCTTTCATCTCACCCGTGGGACTGTGGGCAGAGCAGTCTGTGTCATTCCCTGAGGAAAGAGCTGACTCTTCCTTACTGAAACACCATCATTCGGATACTCAAATAGTTCCATGAGTTTTTTTCCCAAGCTGTGAGCTTCCCTCCAGAATATAAACGTCTATCACCACTTGGTGTAACCTGAGGGACCATGGAGAAGTACAGAAACACTCCAGCTAAGGAAATGCTGTTTGGTTTGTTAAATGAAGCGTGTGTGTCCTGGCCTGAGAGAGGAGGCTGAGACTTTAGGAAAGGGAGAGACATTGAGTGGTATGAGGTGGATCCCTCTATGCGGAAGGGTCTGTTGGCTTGTAAGGGTAACACAGGAGTGTGATCCCCTTCCATCTCAGAAAGGTGGAAGCCCAGAGCAGCTGGGGTCAAGAGCCAAGGAGAGAGCAGCTCCCCTCCTTCTGCACTGAGTCACAGGCAATGCTTTTGCCTCACAGGACTTGCTTTTCTGTCTGTGAATGCAACAGAAATAGTGAGGGTTTCTGACATCCATGAAGATCTCCAGCTCAGATGGGAGAGAGCTATAAAAAATCCTCCCTTTGAAGCTCTTAGGGAATTGTGGTTTCTTAGCAGTGGGACTGCAGATACTTAGGAGCCCTATTGAATTAGGTTCAGTTTTAACTGGAAATTTAGAACACCAGGGCTGTCCCCACCGTCCCCATGACCCCCTGCTGCAGAGCAGAGCTAACTCCTCACAGCCAGTGGGCAGAGGCCCTGCTCCTCAAGGCACATTCGGCGAGCATCCAGCAGGGCTCCAGGCACGGAGCTGGATGACAATCTCATAGAAATGAATAAGCAATGGGGAGTGTGCAGTGTGGAAATGGCTTTGATCGTGTTCACATACATCTCCCCTAACTTCTTACTGTCCTTTCCTCCTGTGACAGTGCCCCTTGCCCAGAGACAGCAGATGTCCAACAGCAGCTCTATCACCCAGTTCCTCCTCCTGGCATTCACAGACACTCGGGAGCTGCAGCTCATGACCTTCTGGCACTTCTTCAACATCTACCTGGCTGCCCTCCTGGGCAACAGTCTAATCATCATTACCATCACCTGTGACCACCACCTCCACACCCCCATGTACTTCTTCCTCATCAATCTCTCCCTCCTAGACCTGGGTTCCATCTCTACCATTGTCCCCAAATCCATGGCTAATTCCCTCTGGGACACCAGGGCCATCTCCTACACATGTTGGGCTGCACAATTATTTCTGTTTGTCTTTTTCATTTCAACAGTTTTTTGTATTCTCACCATCATGTCCTACGACCGCTATGTTGCCATCTGCAAACCCCTGCACTACGGGACACTCCTGGGCAGCAGAGCTTGTGTCCACATGGCAGCAGCTGCCTGGGGTGCTGGGTTTCTCAATGCTCTGCTGCACAGTGCCAATACATTTTCCCTGCCCCTGTGCAAGGGAAATGCTGTGGAACAGTTCTTCTGTGAAATCTCTCAGATCCTCAAGCTCTCCTGCTCAGATTCCTACCTCAGGGAGGTTGGGCTTCTTGTGTTTGGTACCTGTTTAGGTTTTGGCTGTTTTGTTTTCATTGTGGTGTCCTATGTGCAGATCTTCAGGGCTGTGCTGAGGATCCCCTCTGAGCAGGGACGGCACAAAGCCTTTTCCACATGCATCCCTCACCTGGCCGTGGTCTCCCTTTTCCTCAGTACCAGCTTTTTTGCCTACCTGAAGCCCCCCTCCATCTCCTCCCCATTCCTGGACATTGTGGTGTCAGTTCTGTACTCAGTGGTGCCTCCAGCACTGAACCCCCTCATCTACAGCTTGAGGAACTGTACGCTCAAGGATGCTGTGTGGAAACTAATAACTGGATGGTCCTGAAGCAATGAACTGCTCATCACCTTCTGCATAGCAGTTATCATGCAACTCATGGTAGGCCAGACTGCCTTCTCTTTTTTTGGTGTTGTTGTTGGTTTTTCAGTTGCAATAATCTTTTCATTGTGTTTTTAATTCACTATTGTCTTCTCTTCTCTTGCTGATTTGCTGTGTAAATGAGGAGCTGTCCTTTCTGTATGTTTAAAGAAAATAAATGGATATTCAGTGGCTTCTATTTCCTGATTACATTCCTCCAAGATCTTATTGAATCTGCAGGGAAAGTTCCTGTGGGCACAGGTGGAGGGGAAAAGAGTCCCAGCATGGCAGCACTGCCAGACACCAGCGCTTGTTCTCCCAGAGCTGTTCTTTCTCCACTTCCACACTCTCCTCCTCACCCCTTGCCTTGCTGTAAGGCCTGAGGGCTCTGAGCTTGGTCCAAGCCATGCTGCGTGGCAGTGCTGTGCCCACAGGCAGGGACAGGCAGTGGGCACTTCTGGGACACAACAGCCTTTCCATGAAGAGAGGGGTTCTCCTAGGGAAGTTCCTCAAGGCTCATGTCTTCTTTTAAGAAAATGACCAAAGATGGGACCCAGAGAAGCAGAAAGCACTCTACAGATAGAATGTGGGTGTGCATGGTTGTGGCAAGCAGCTGAGAACTTCCACAGCCCGAGCTCCTGTGAGTAACCTGAAGAAACAACAGAGGAGGGGCTGATCGGTGCCCATGTGCATTTGTTAACACATGCAGTGTCTCCTGGAGCAATCATCCTGGAGCAGCCCCTCACAACCACTATTCCCAGCACTTTCTTCTCACCCCAGCTTGGAGACTTTCTCTGTCCCTCCATGAAAACACACACAATATGTAAGTCAGAGCCGATGTTCACATTGCACAGGTGAGATGTGAGCGTGCACATCATGTGCTTGAGATGAGATGAACTCAAAAGAACTCAAGCATCACTTCCTTGGGTTCCATGAAGGCTCGAGACAGACAATGCTTTGAGGTCACTTCACATTGGCAGCAACACCCCATGGCAAGTCAGCTGAATATAACACTTGAACGTGCATCCATGAACATGGTCCCTGTGTCCATTCCTCACCATGCGGGGCATCTCAGACAAGGGCAGAGCAGGGCAACATGCTGCAGGGCTGAGGTGCCTCCCATACTTTGGGAGCAGCCGTAGAAGGGCAGAGAGACACTGCGAGTCCCGCAGGGCACTGTCTCTGTACACAAAAAGGAAGGACTCTATCTCTGAACATCCCTGGGTGTGTAAGGAGTCCACGAGGCCACCTCAGATGTGGACTCCTGATAGAACCCTGACATTTCCATGTGTGACTCCAAGATCAAATCCCAGTGGCCAAGGCAGGTTCATCTCTGCTGCCTTGGTCAGGCTCAATGCAGGTGTTCCTGTCTACTACCCTTGCCCCTGAGTCTTGGTTGTGCTCTCTAAGCTGAGAGATGTTCTTGGTTTCTTGGATAAGGCAAACTTCAAACCCACATTCAGGAAAATTAGGAACAAAAACTGGGAGAATTAGAGGCAGGTCAAGCTACCCCTGTCCCTGTGAAAGTGGTGGCAGATGTCTTGCCATCATTTCCAGGCACTGGAAGGACAAGGAAAAGATCACTGAACCAAAATGAGCAGGGAAAGAAGGGCATGGAGTGTATGTGGAATTCTGCAAGGGATTAGACATGGTCTCCTGTGATGTCCTTACAGCCAGAGTGGGGCTGTCTGGGACGAAGAACTGGGTCTTGGGTGGGAAGTTTGCTGACTGACCAACCCAAAATGTCATCAGGGTACAAAGCATCCCAGTTCACTCCCAGTGCATCCCAGTTCACTCCCGGAGCATCCCAGTGAGTCTCAGGGAGGGAAATGTGTGAAGAGTCCCTTGTGCTGGAATGAATTGGAGACTGGCAATGGGAAGCAGACTGGGGATACTAAGAGGGACTGGTAGGCACTGGGATGGGAGGGGAGGAGGAATGGGCAGAATGGGAGGGGGACTAGGGGAACTGTGAGGGACTAGGCAGGGGTATAGGGAAAATGGGAGAGAGTGAGGGGCACAGGGAGGGGGATTGGGAGGCACTGGGTGCACTGGGAGGGACTGGGTTGGGGGAGTGGGGCAGTGGGAAAGAGTAGGGAGGACACTGAGGCTCATTGTTATGCACTGGTAGTTAGTGGGAGGGCACTGAGAGTCACTTGGATTCAATGGGGTGTGCTGGGAGTCATGAGGATGCACTGGGTGAGTACTTAGAGGGCACAGGGAAGGGACTATGAGTCACTGGGGAGCACTGGGAGGGCACTGGGATGCACTGGGATGGTGCTGGAAAGGGCACTGGAGGGTTACTGGGATGGACTAGGAGTCACTAAGGAGCACTGGGAGAGCATCAGGACACTGGGAGTCACTGGGATGCAGTGGGAGGGTGGTGGGAAGGGACTATGAGTCACTGGGATGTGCTGGGAGGGCACTGGGAAGGGACTGGGAGTCACTGGGGAGCACTGGGGGGAAATGGGAAATACTGGGAGTCACTGGGATGGACTGGGATTCACTGGGATGTGCTGGGAGGGCACTGGGTCGCACTAGGAGTCACTGGGAGAGCACGGGGACACACCCAGTGACACTGATATTCACTGGGAGTCACTGGATTGCAATGGGAGGGGACTGGGATGCACTAGGAGGGCACTAGGAAACACTGGGAGTCACTGGGAAACACTAGGAGTCACTGGGGCACACTAGGACCATGTACCATAATGGTCCATAAAGGTGCCATACTAGGAGCACTGGCACCCCTGTTGCCCATCCTGGTCTTGCACTGGTGTCACACTGGTCAAATACTGGTGCCATACTGGTCTGTACTGGCATCCCTGGTGTTCATACTAGGAGCACTGGTGCCAGTCTGGTCCCACACTGGTGCCTTACTGGTCTGTACTGGAGCTGTACTGGGATCCGTGGGGTTCCTACTGGGTGTACAGATGTAATATTGGTGCCACACTTGTCCCATACTGGTCTGTACTGGTGTATAACTGGTCTGTATGGTCCATTGTGGGAGCACTGGTGTCCATACTGGGAGCATTGGCCCCATCCTGCTCCCACATTTGTGCCTTCCTGGTCTGTGGTGGTGTCCCTGGTGTCCATATTGGGAGCACTTGGACTCGCTGGATGGGATGCACTTGTTGTCACTGGGAAGCACTGGGAGTCACTGGGATGCACTGGGAGGGCTCAGGTTCACACTAAGAGTCACTGAGATAGACTGAGAGCCACTGGGTCATTGGAAATAATTGGAAAACACTGGGAATCACTGGAATGCACTAGGACTCACTGAGATGTAATGGGAGTCACTGGGATGTACTGGGACGGCAATGAGAGGGCACTGGGACACACTGGGAAATGCTAGGACGGCAGTGAGAGGGCACTGGGAGTCACTGGGAAATGCTAGGAGTCACTGGGATGTTCTGGCAGGGCAGTGGGACTCACTGGGAGTCACTGGGCAGCACTAGGATGCACTCTGAGTCACTTGGACACACTGGGATGCACTGGGTGGGCACTGGGAGTCACTGGGATGCACTGGAATGACCATGGGTTGCACTGGGAGAGCACTGGGATGCACTGGGAATCACTGGGACATGGTGGGAGAATGTACCATACTGGTAAATATTGATGCCATACTGGGAGCCCTGGCATCCCTGTTGCCCAGCCTGGTCTTGCTCTGGTGCCATACTGGTCCATTACTGGTGCCATACTAGTCTGCACTGGTGCCATCCTGGCATCTCTGATGTTGATACCAGGAGCACTGGTGCCATCCTGGTCCCACACTGGTGTCTTACTGGTCTGTACTGGTGCTGTACTGGGTTCTCTGGTGTCAATACTGTGTGTACTGGTGTAATGCTGGTGCCACAATGGTCCCATAGTGGTCTGTAGTGGTCCATAGTGGGAGCAGCAGTGTCCCTGGTGTCCATACTGGGAGCACTGTTCCCATCCTGCTCCCACATTTGTGCCTTACTGTTCCATACTGGTGCTGTGTGGGAAGCACTGGGAGCCTTGGTGTACATACTTGGGTGCCTTGTGTTCATACTGGGAGTACTGGTTCGTTACTGGTCCCACACTGGTGCCATACTGGTCCATACTAGTGTCACACTGGGTGCACTGGTGTCCCTTGTGTCCATACTGGTGTCCTTCCTGTTTTGTGGAATCAAGCTCTCTAACTCCATTAAGGGTTATAAAGCAGGTCTGTGTTTATTCACCAGTGGGTGTGGGGGTTAATCCTCCTAACTCGCACCCTGTATGGTCTATAGTGTAAAGACCTGCCTATCCATAAACACCTGTTACATATCCATGACCTTTCCCTGTTTCCTATTATAATTAGACCGAGAAGCTTCTCCCACACTGGCACAGGCACAGTGTCTCCTGGTGCTCGTGGTCTAGGGGCTCAGGGCTGAGTAGCCTTCATCTTCCTCATGAATTGTCCCTGAACCCAATCTGTGTGCAGGCACAGTCTCATCCTGGTCGAGCTCCAGAACCCCAGAGCAGGATGCAGTTGGCTTTCTGCTGTTGTCCACATTCCAGCTTTCCCTTATCAGTGAATATTTGCGAATGAGCTCCTTCCTTATCAACATCCAGGGTCTTCAAGGCCGTTATTAGCAGACAGTGCACATTTCAGTGAGCTAAGCCCTCTATGTTTTTCTAACTTCTCCCCTGTATCATATGCCCGCTCATCATTCTGACCCCTCCAGAAAGTGTTCTGGCCCAAGAAATCATTGTTCTAGCCCCAAAAATGCATCTCTCACTCTCAAAATCAGTGTTCATGCCCCCAAAAGAAATGGTTTTGCCCTAAAAAACAGTGTTCCTGGCAGAAAAGGGGGAGTTTAGGCACTCAAATCAGTGTTCCTCCCCCAAAATAGCTCTTCTGGTCCCAAAAATCAGTGTTCTGGCCCAAAAAATAGGAGTTCTGGCCCCAACCAGTAGGCTGTGGGCACTGAGGCAAGCAGAGTTCAAAGTTAAGCATCTGGAAGTGGGGTCTCTGGCCCCAGAATGGGTCTTCTGGCCCCTAAAATGGTATTTCTGGCCTTCAAAGGGCCAGTGCTGGACCCCAAAATTTACTTTTTTGCCCCCATATTGTTGTTCTGACTCAAAAACTGGTATTACGGCCTGCAAAATTGGTGTTCCAGCCCTAAGAATAACCATTCTGTCTGCAGAAATCATTTTTCTGCCTCCAAAAATCAGTGTTTGTTCCCAAAGTATTAGTGTCAAATCCACAAAAATGGGAGTTTTTGCCCCAAAATGAGCAGTTCTGGCCCAAACCTGGGGGATATAGGCACTGAGGAAAGCAGAGATCAAAGCCAGAGGGCTGGGAATGGGGGCTCTGGCCCCAAAATGAGTCTTGTGGAACCCAGAATGGGAGTTCTGGCTGCAAAAATCAGTGTGCAGGCTCTAAAAATGGGAGTGATGTCCCCTCAACTAGAAGTTGTGGCCCCTAAAATTGCTGCTCTCAGCCCAAACTGGGTACTCTGGCCCCCAAAACTTGAATTCTGGCACCAAAATTCAGTGTTCTGGCTCAAGATTTGATGTTCTGCCCCTTCCAGAAAGTGTTCTGGCCCCAGAAATCAGTGTTCTGGCCCCAGAAATGCATGTTTCGGCCTCAAAGTCCGTGTTTGTGCCCCCCCTTGCCAAATGTTTTTTGTCCTAAAAACAAGTGTTCTGGCCCTACAAAAGGGGATATTGACACAAAAGTCAGTGCTCCTCCCCCCAAAATAGCTTTTCTGATCCCTAAATTCACTGTTCTGGCCCCACAAATGGGAGTTGTGGCCCCAAAACTAGGTGTGCTGGCTCCGCTCGGGAGGCAGACAGTGATAGCCATTAAGTGTCACTGGCTCCAGGGACAGACATCAGGTCCAGCCCTCACCGGCCACCGGGTCTATCCAGCATCGGCTGCCAGATCTATCCACTATCTGCTTGCTGAGCTGGATAGACTTGGCGGCCGGAGCTGGGCAGACCTGGCAGCCGTGTCTGTTCCCTGTTCCCACCAAAGGGGTCGCTGTTTCATGCGAAGAGGCAGAGCATGGGAAGGGGTTGGGCTGGGGAAATAAGCAGAACTTGTGAAGGGGTGACAAATGGAAATGTGTGAGCTGTTGGATATAGTCGGAGTGTGGGAATTAGTGGGGCATGGGAAGAGGCCAGGCTTAGGAGCGGGCAGAGCATGGGAAAGGGTGAGGCTTGGGAATAAGCAGGGCTTGGGAATAGGCGGAGTGTGGGAACCGGCTGGGAATTGGAATTAGTCTGGGCTTTGGAACTCAAAACCTAACCCTAACCCTAATGTTGCTAAATCTAACCCTAACGTCACTAACCCTAACCCTAACGGTAACCCTTACATTAATTCCGCTAACCCTAACCGTAACCCTAGCCCTAATGTCACTATCCCTAATCCTAACCGTAACCCTAATGACCTGAATCCTATCCCCACATGGAAATCTCTAGGATGCAGTAGAAGCCTTCTACACATCACAGAAACCGAATTTATTCTGTTACAAAAGGGTTAAGTGTTACCATATATTCCATCTACAATTTTTTTCAATATTTTGAATAGTCATTAACCAATAATGGAAATACATAGTAGAGTTTGGTAATGGAAATAGGTTTTTGGTAATTGTTTAGAATTTGAGGTATTTTAAATCTTTGGTAGCTACTTTTCATTCTTTGATGCAATGAATAAGACTAAAGAGTGATGAATAGAACGTTAGAAATTTCAAATTAGAATTTTCCTCCAGCAGATCGACACTTCCTCCCAGTTTAGTGTAGTCCATGATACTGCTAAAGGCACACTCGATCCCCTCATCTCGGTCATCGATACAGATATTGTACAGGGCTGGACCCAGCACTGAGCCCTGGGGACACCACTTGCTACCGGATCATCTTAATTCCTGAAGCATGAGACTAGATGACCTAATTTTATCATACCTATAACCCACTTCTCTCCTTACCTATCACACTCTCCAGTGTCTGCACATGCCTCTTTTTTCCCTTATCTTGTGTGTGGAAACACTAGCTTCAGCACATTTAATCTAAAAAGGTATTGAAACCCTCACCTGTGGGCATGAAGATTCCAGTATTGCGTGTGTGCTGGGCAAGTGACCGATGCCTTGGGGAACCTGCGATATTAGCTGCCAGCAGAGAGCAAACAGCCGATGTTCTCATGCTCGCTAGCTTGTTGTAACCTTGGAATCTTTATTAAGACCCATGGGTTAATAGGAAAGGAATGCACTAGGTGGAAAACATGAAGACAAGGGGCATATTTGCAGGAAACAGGGGGTTGCACTCTGTCGATGCACTGCGGGATTCTCATGGGTGGATATTCACTGGAATAGCTGTTACTGGATACAGAGGTGCTATATCAGGTTTGCATTTTTGAAATAAAGTTGATCTTGATTGTCGCCCCCATAGACGAGGTCCTTGCCTTAATCGTTACATACTCCCAGCTGTTTATAGAAGAGCTCATCAGCTGCTTCTCCTTGGCTGAGTGGTCTAGAACAGACTCCATCACAATACCTACCTTCTGGTGGGCACTCAGTCCCGTCATCACCAGAATCGAGCTCGAAGGTATCAAAGCACTCTCTAACATAGAGGGCTAACCCACCTCCTCTTGTACCGTTTCTGTCCCACCTGAATAGTTTGTACCCCACCACAGCTGCACTCCAGTTATACGAGTCGTCCCACCACGTTTCCACGATGGCAACGATCTCGTAGTCTCCTTGCCCTACGACAGCTTCCAACTCCTCCTGCTTATTGCCCACGCTGTGTACATTGGTGTAAGTGCCCTTCAGCTGGGCTGGTGATCCCTCAGCCCTCATAAAGGGAATAGTGTTCATTCCTAATCAACTGGTCCTTGCAATATCTAACCCTCAGTGCTGGTTTCATCCTTCCATCCTTCCACTTCTTCAGCCCAGACAGCCCCACTCTTGCTATGAGGACACCATGCCTAAGGCCTTGCAAAATTCCATGTATACCACGTGCCCTTCTTTAACTTCCCTGTTTTGGTTCAGCAATCCCTTCCTTGTCCTTCAAGGGCCTGGATGCGACTGTAGGACATGTCCCTTCCCTTCCTAGGGATGGCTGTAAGCTGACCTGCCTGTAATTCTCTCAATTCTTGTTCCTGTTTTTCCTTAAGATGGGTTTGACATCTGCCTTTCCCAGGGACCCCAGAACCTCTCTGATTGCTCTGGCACTTTTGAGAGCACAATCCATAATCCTGGAGCAAGGTGATGCACAGACAGGAACACTTGCTCTGAGCCTGTCCAAGGCAGCTGAAGTGAATCTCCCCAGGCCAGTGGGGTTTGTTCCTGGAGTCACACACAGGGTTCTGTCAGGAGTCTGTGTCTGAAATGTCCTCATGGACTCCTTATGCACCCAGGGATGATCACAGAGTTTCCCCCTTTTACACAGAGTCACAGGGTTTCTCCGGACTCCCAGAGAATCTCATGCACCTCAGACCTGTGGAGTATCCCACTGCTCTGCATTTGTCTGAGACGTCTCATGTCATGAGAAATGGACACAGGGACCTCAGTACAAGGAAGCACATCCCAGTGCTGCATTCAAGCCCTTATTCTCGGGATGTTGCTCTCAACAAGAAGGGACCTTGGGACACTCTCAGTCCCACAGACTTTCATGGAACCCAAGGAAGGGCTGTTTGTGTTTGCTTGGGTTCATCTCACCTCATGCACATGATGTTCACACTCACATATCAACTCTACAGTGTGAACAGGGACTCTGACCTTCCAGGGCTCTGTCTCCTTCCGGGGGGGACAAAGAATGTCTCCAAGCTGGGGTGACAGGCCAGTGCTGGGAATGGTGCTTGTGAGGGGCTACTCCACGACGATTACTCTCAGGCAGGTTTCCTAGAGTGTCCAATGTGCACAGATACAGAGCAGACCCTGCTCTACCCATGGAAGAGACATGGTTGTGTGAGACCAGTGCTATTTACCCCACCCTTGCACACCCACACAGTGTATCTCTGCACTCCTGTTTTCATCTGCAAGCATCTTTCATGGGCATATTCTTGAAAGAAACTTTAGAAGCCCTAACTAAGCCTTGAGGTGCTGCCCTGAGGAGATCCCCTTGCTTTATGGAAAGGCTGCTGTGTCCCAGAAGTTCCCACTGGCTGTCCTTGCCTGCAGGCACAGCACTGCTATGCAGCACGGCTGGGACCAAGCTCAGAGCCCTCAGGCCTTAGAGCAAGGCAAGGGGTGAGTAGGAGAGTGTGGAAGTTGAGAGAGAACAGCTCTGGGAGACCAAGCGCTGGTACCTGCCAGTTCTGCCATGCTGGGGCTCTTTTCCCATTCACTCATGCCCACAGGAACTGTCCCTGCAGCTCCAAAAAGGCCTTGGAGGAATGTTTTCAGGAAATAAAAGCTGTTGAATATCCCTTTATTTTCTGTAAACATACAGAGAGGTCAGCTCCTCATTTACACAGCAAATCAGCAGGAGAAGAGAAGACAACTGTGAATTAAAAACAGGATGAGAAGATTATCACAACTGAAAAACAAACACCACCACCAAAAAAAAGAGAAGGCAGTCTGGGCCAGACATGATTTGCATGATAACTGCTATGCAGAAGGTGATGAGCAGTTCATTGCTTCAGGACCATCCAGTGATCAGTTGCAACCTTGAGCTGCTGGTTCCTCAAGCTGTAGATGAGGGGGTTCAGTGCTGGAGGCACCACTGAGTACAGAACTGAAACCACAATGTCCAGGAATGGGGAGGAGATGGAGGGGGGCTTCAGGTAGGCAAAAAAGCTGGTACTGAGGAAAAGGGAGACCACGGCCAGGTGAGGGAGGCACGTGGAGAAGGCTTTGTGCCGTCCCTGCTCAGAGGGGATCCTCAGCACAGCCCTGAAGATCTGCACATAGGACACCACAATGAAAACAAAACAGCCAAATGCTACTAAGACACTGACCACAAGAAGGCAAATCTCCCTGAAGTAGGAGTCTGAGCAGGAGAGCTTGAGGATGTGGGGGATTTCACAGAAGAACTGTTCCACAGCATTTCCCTTGCACAGGGGCAGGGAAAATGTATTGGCCCTGTGCAGCAGATCGTAGAGGAACCCTGTGCCCCAGGCAGCTGCTGCCATGTGGACACAAGCTCTGCTGCCCAGGAGTGTCCCGTAGTGCAGGGGTTTGCAGATGGCAACA
Source organism: Clamator glandarius (assembly GCA_033459285.1). Taxonomy (NCBI): domain Eukaryota; kingdom Metazoa; phylum Chordata; class Aves; order Cuculiformes; family Cuculidae; genus Clamator; species Clamator glandarius. The sequence continues at coordinate 843,493 of JAUNZM010000509.1, read as the reverse complement.
TAGCGGTCGTAGGACATGATGGTGAGAATACAAAAAACTGTTGAAATGAAAAGACAAACAGAAAAAGTTGTGCAGCACAACCTGTGAAGGAGATGTCCCTGGTGTCCCAGAGGGAATTGGCCATGGATTTGGGGACAGTGATAGAGATGGAGCCCAGGTCGAGGAGGGAGAGGTTGAGGAGGAAGAAGTGCATGGGTGTGTGGAGATGGTGGTCACAGGTGATGGTGATGATGATGAGGCCATTGCCCAGGAGGGCAGCCAGGTAGATGCCCAGGAAGAGCCAGAAGTTCAAGAGCTGCAGCTCCCGAGTGTCTGTGAATGCCAGGAGGAGGAACTGGGTGATGGAGCTGCTGTTGGACATCTGCTGCCTTTGGGTGTGGGGCACTGTCACAGGAGGAAAGGACAGTAAGAATTTAGGGGAGATGTATGTGAACACAATCAAAGCCATTTCCACACTGCACACTCCCCATTGCTTATTCATTTCTATGAGATTGTCATCCAGCTCCGTGCCTGGAGCCCTGCTTGGTGCCGGCTGAATGTGCCTTGAGGAGAAGGGCCACTGCCCGCTGGCTGCAAGGAGTCAGCCCTGCTCTGCAGCAGGGGGTCATGGGGACAGTGGGGACAGCCCTGGTGTTCTAAATTTCCAGTTAAAACTGCACCTAATTCAAAAAGGCTCCTAAGTATCTGCAGTCCCACTGCTAAGAAACCAGAATTCCCAAAGAGCTTGAAAGAGAGGGTTTTTTATAGTTCTCTCCCATCTGACCTGGAGATCTTCATGGATGTCAGAAACCCTCACTATTTCTGTTGCATTCACAGACAGAAAAGCAAGTCCTGTGAGGCAAAAGCATTGCCTGTGACTCAGTGCAGAGGGAGGGGAGCTGCTCTCTCCTTGGCTCTTGACCCCAGCTGCTCTGGGCTTCCACCTTTCTGAAATGGAGGGGGATCACACTCCTGTGTTACCCTTACAAGCCAACAGACCCTTCCGCATAGAGGGATCCACCTCATACCACTCCATGTCTCTCCCTTTCCTAAGGTCTCAGCCCCCTCTCTCAGGCCAGGACACATACAGTTCATTTAACAAACCAAACAGCATTTCCTTAGCTGGAGTGTTTCTGTACTTCTCCATGGTCCCTCAGGTTACACCAAGTGGTGATAGACGTTTATATTCTGGAGGGAAGCTCACAGCTTGGAAAAAAAACTCATGGAACTATTTGAATATCCTAATGATGGTGTTTCAGTAAGGAAGAGTCAGCTCTTTCCTCAGGGAATGACACAGACTGCTCTGCCCACAGTCCCACGGGTGAGATGAAAGCTTGGACACTGCATTCCCACGGACACACCTGCATGGGAGGAATCAGAAGGTCAGTGCCTGGCTCAGCTGCTGAAACTGCCAAGCCCAGAGAGCCTGGCAGCAAGAATAAGAGAACAACAGAAAGAACACGAACAAAGAGAGAAGCCAGCAAAGAAGCTGGTCCATCTGAGAGAGGCCACAGCAGAGGAAGCCGGGCACTCAGGACAGCATTACCCTAACCCAGCTGCACTCACGCCCTCCCAAACATCAACTTTACTGCGCAATTGCTCTCAGCCCCTGTGCTCTGGAGAGGAGAATGGACTAGAGAGCTGCACCATGGCTGTGCTGGAGCTCTGGCTGCAGACGAGGGGTTTTAGTCTTGGAGCCCACACTGAGGGCAGAGGCTTTGTTGAGTGGGAGAGGAGGCAAGAGATCTTGGCAAGAGGGAGGGTCTGTGTTGGATACAGTCATATAGGGGTTTCTACATTTGCCCTCAAAACATCTCTGTTTTATGTTTCCTCTCATTTCCTGATCCTATCCATTCTGCCGGGGGATTTTCCTCACTGGAGATGTTTCCCTATCCCATGTCTTCTCCCTGTCAGTGCTCACAGACCTCATCTGACCCTCTCTGCATCCCTGTGCACACTGTCTCAGTGATGAACGTTTTAGATGAGGATCTATAAAACTGTCAGACTAATCTACAAACAGCAACCATCTTTCCGAGAACACTTTGTGTATCCTATGACTTTGAAGGAGTTGTCTTTTGCCATTCTGCATCCTGGTTGAAGACAACAAGGTGCAGCCTGGCCAAAACCTACCTGGACCAACACCAACACAACTGAGATGCCTTTTCCTGACCACGGTTGTATCTGAACCTTCAGGAGATCCTTAGTTGGGTACCAGTTAACAGAGAAGTCATTAGCGTTACGTAGGGATGTTTTGAAACCAGAGACAATTCATTACCTCTGTCTCTTTTGCTTCCAAGAGAGATGGTAATCACTGCCATTCAGCGTGGGCTCCTCGTGGCAGGCAGCCAGGAGCCATAAGGCAGAGTTACAGCCAGTGAAGTCTTGAACATCAACACGGAGAGATGCCAACATAAAGCACAAGTAGGTTCCAGTTCTCAGCCAGGCTCCCAGTTGACATTCTCAAGTGTTTCAAAGGCCCAAGGTGATACTTTCTTGAAACTTGTATCATCAATTTAAAACATTGATTAAAAAGGCCCAGTTAGACGTTGCAATTAAAAAGGAAAGCCTGATTTATAAGAGCACTCTTTTGATTAGACATATGCTGAAATCTTTGGGAACTGGCTAGTGAGCAGGGCATTCCTAACAAGCATTTCATGCCTAAAGCTTTTGATCCATTAGGGAAAGAAACAAAGAGAAAGCTGGGTCTGTGAGGCACATGACTTGCAGTCACTGCTTTCCTTGGGCTTGATGCTGGGACAGATATATACTGCCATCAGTAAAATTAAACTGTAACGTGGATAGGAATCTAGATACTGGAAAAACTTTTTAAAAGTAAGACAATCAAGCGAGCAGGAGAGCTGCACGAAGCGCATCTGTGTCCAGCTGTTCAGCATTAATTCCTCTGCTGTGCTATGTTTATTGGAATCACAGAATCACAGAATCACAGAATGACCAGATTGGAAGAGACCCACCGGATCGTCGAGTCCAACCATTCCGACCATTCCCTAAATCATGCTCCTAAGCACCTCATCTACCCTAACCTTAAACACCTCCAGGGACAGTGACTCAACCACCTCCCTGGGCAGACCGTTCCAATGCCTAACCACCCTCTCTGTGAAGAATTTCTTCCTAATCTCAAGCCTAAATCTCCCCTGGCGGAGCTTGAGGCCATTCCCTCTCGTCCTGTCCCCTGTCACTTGGGAGAAGAGGCCAGCTCCCTCCTCTGCACAACCTCCCTTCAGGTAGTTGTAGAGAGTAATAAGGTCTCCCCTCAGCCTCCTCTTCTCCAGGCTGAACAACCCCAGCTCTCTCAGCCGCTCCTCATAAGGCTTGTTCTCCAGCCCCTTCACCAGCTTTGTTGCCCTTCTCTGGACTCGTTCCAGAGCCTCAGCATCCTTCTTGTGGTGAGGGGCCCAGAACTGAACACAGTACTTGAGGTGCAGTCTCACCAGTGCCGAGTACAGGGGGAGAATAACCTCCCTGGACCTGCTGGTCACGCCATTCCTGATACAAGCCAGGATGCCATTGGCCTTTTTGGCCACCTGGGCACACTGCTGGCTCATGTTCAATCGGTTGTCAACCAGCACCCCCAGGTCCCTCTCCTCCTGGCAGCTTTCCAGCCAGGCTTCTCCTAGTCTGTAGCTCTGCTTAGGGTTGTTTTGCCCCAAGTGCAGGACCCGGCATTTGGTCTTGTTAAACCTCATGCTGTTGGTCTCTACCCAGCAGTCCAGCCTGTTCAGGTCCCTTTGCAAAGCCTCCCCACCCTCCAGCAGATCAACACTTCCTCCCAGCTTGGTGTCATCTGCAAACTTGCTAAGGGAGGACTCAATGCCTTCATCCAGGTCATTGATAAAGACATTAAACAGGACCGGACCCAGGACTGAGCCCTGGGGAACCCCACTTGTCACTGGCCTCCAGCTGGATTTAACTCCATTTACCACCACCCTCTGGGCCAGGTCATTCAACCAGTTTTTCACCCAGGAGAGTGTGCACCCGTCCAGGCCAGAGGCCGACAGTTTCCCAAGCAGAATGCTGTGAGAAACTGTATCAAAGGCTTTACTCAAATCCAGGTAGATACATCCACAGCCTTTCCCTCGTCCAAGAGCTTAGTCACGTGGTCATAGAAGGTGATCAGATTACTCTGGCAAGACCTGCCTTTCATGAACCCGTGTTGACTGGGCCTGATCACCCGGTTCTCTTGCAAGTGCTTCATGATCGCACTCAAGATCACCCGCTCCATGACTTTCCCCGGTACCGACGTCAGGCTGACAGGCCTGTAGTTCCTTGGATCCTCCCTGCGCCCCTTCTTATAGATGGGCACCACATCAGCCAGCCTCCAGTCCAACGGAACCTCCCCAGTCGTCCAGGACTGCTGGAAGATGATGGAAAGGGGTTTGGCCAGCACATTCACCAGTTCCCTCAAAACTCTTGGGTGGACTCCATCCAGCCCCATAGACTTGTGGGCATCTAGCCGGGCAAGTAAGTCTCTAACCACCTCCTCTTGGACCTTGGGAATCTCATACTTCTCATCCAACTGTTGAGGTTGTGCACAGAGGGAACAGTTTTCCTTCCTGTTAAAGACTGAGGCAAAGTAGGCATTAGCACCTCAGCCTTGTCTTCGTCCCCTGTTACTCTTGTTCCCTCTGCATCTACTAGGGACTGGAGATTCTCCCTAGCCCTCCATTTGCTGTTGATGTATTTGTAGAAAGACTTTTTGTTGTCTTTCACAGTCTTGGCCAATCGCATTTCTAGTTGGGCCTTAGCCCTCCTGACTTTTTCCCTGCACGTTCTCACTTCCTCCCTAGGAGGAAGATGAAGCAGGAGATGTAGCATCAGGAAATGAAGCAGCAGGAGATGCAGCAGCAGATGCAGCAGGAATTGCAGCAGAAGGAGATTAAGCAGGTGATGTAGCATTAGGAAAGAAGCAGCAGGAGATGAAGCTGCAGGAGATGCTGCCACAGCAGATGCAGAAGCAGATTCAACAGCATATTCATCAGAATATGCAGCAGGAGCAGATGCAACAGCAGCAGATGGAGCGGAAGATGCAGAAGATGCAGCAGAAGATGCTGCAGAAGATGCAGATTCTGTAGGAGATGCAGCAGAAGACGCAGATGCAGCAGGAGAGGCAGCATCATGAGGTCCTCCATCAGATGCAGCAGCAGGAGATGCAGCAGGAGGAGATGCAGCAGCAAAAGTTGCTGCAGGAGATACAACAAGAGGAGATGCAGCAGGAAATGCAGCAGGACGAGATGCAACATGAGGTGCAGCCGCAGGAGATGCAGCAGGAGATGAAGCAGACGAGATGCAGCAGAAAATGAAGCAGGAAGATATTCAGCAGGAGATGTAGCAACACATTTATCAGCAGATTCAGCCGGAGATACAGAAGCAGGAGATGCATCAGAATGAGATGCAGCTGCAAGAGATGGAGCAGCAGGAGATGATTCAGCAGCAGATACAATAGCAGGAGATGTATCAGTAGCAGATGCAGAAGAAGGATATGCAGCACGAGTTACAGCAGTCAGAGATGCATCAGCAGAAGGAGATATAGGAGCAGGAGATTTAGCAGCATATTCAGGAGTATAGGCAGCAGCAGCAGATGCAGCAGCAGCAGATGCAGATTCAGAAGGAGATGAAGCAGCAGTAGGTTCTGCAGCAGATGCAGCAGCAGGACACGCAGAAGGAGGAGTTGAAGCAGCAGGAGATGCAGCAGCAGATTTAGAAGTAGATTCATCAGGAGATGCATCAGAAGGAGATGGTGCAGAGGGAGATGCAGAATAAGGATATGCAGCAGATGCAGCAGAAGGAGATGCAGCAGGAGGAGATGCAGCAGCATAAGATGCAAAAGGACATGCAGGAACAGGAGATTCATCAGGAGAAGCGGTAGAAGATGTGTCAGAAGGAGATGCATCAGTAGGACATGGAGTTGCAACAAATGCAGCAGCAGATTCAGCAGGAGATCCAGAAGGATATGGAACAGCCCGAAATGCATCAGCAGGAGATGCTGCAGGAGATGCAGCAGCAGGATATGCCACAGAAGATGCAGCAGCAAGAAATGCATCAGCAGGAGATGCTGCAGAAACTGCAGTAGCCAGAGATAAAGCAGAAGGTGGTTCAGCATCAGGAGATGTAGAATTAGATGCAGATGCAGGAGATGCAGCAGGAGATACAGCAGTAGCAGATGAAGCAGCAGATGCAGAAGGAGGTTCAGCAGCAGATGATGCAGCAGCAGATGCAGCAGCAGGATATGTAGCAGCAGATGCAGCATGATATGATGCAGGAGGGGATGAATCAGGTAATGCAGCAGCAGCAAATGCAGTAGCAGGAAATGCAGCATTAAGGGATACCACAGCAGGATATGTAGCAGAATATGCAGCTTCAGGGGATGAAGCCACAGGAAATGCATCAGGAGATGCAGCCAGAGGTGTAGTAGGATGAGATGCAGCAGTAGGAGATGCAGCAGGAGATGCAGAAGTAGGAGCTGTAACCGGAGGTTCAGCAGGAAGAGAGGTAGCTGGAGATGCTGCAAGAGGAGATGAAGCAGGAGATGCAGAAGTAGATGTAGCAGTAGGAGATTTAACAGGAGATGCTGCAGAAGAACATGCAGCACGAGATGCAGTAACAAAAAATCAGGAAGATATAAATAAGCAGCAGATGCAGCAGCAGGAGATTAAGAAGCAGGACGTGAAGCAGGAGATGCAGAAGCAAGAAGTTTAGCAGGAGATGTAGCAGGATATGCAGGTGCAGGTGATGCAGCAGAAAGAGATGGAGCAGGGGAGGCAGGAAAAATTGATGTAGCAGCAGATGCAGCGGGAGGAGATGCAACAGGATTTGCAGCAGTGGTAGATAAAGCAGCAGATGCATCAGCAGCAGAAGCAGCAGTGGCAGATGCAGCAGCAGTGGCAGATGCAGCAGCAGATGCAGCATCCCGAGATGCAGCAGGAGATTCAGCATCAGGAGGTGAATCAGCAGGAGATGCATTAGGAGATCCAGCAATCGTGTTGCAGCAAGATATGCAACAGGAGATGCAGCAGCAGGGGATGCAGCAGCATTTGCAGCAGGGGATGCAACAGGACATGAATCACCAGGAGATGCAGAAGTAGGGGATTCAGTAGGAGATGCAGCAGTAGGAGATACAGCAGCAGGAGATGGAGCAGCAGGAAATGCAGAAGGAGATGCGACAGAAAGAGATGTAAGAGGAGATACAGCATGATGTTGAGAAGCAGATAATGCAACAACAGTTGCAGCTGCAGGAGATGTAGCTGCAGGAGATTGAGCAGCATGAGAGGCAGAAGAAAGAGATGCAGCAGGAGAGGTAGCAGAATGAGGTGTAGCTGGAGATGTAGAAGCAGGAGGTGCAGCAGCAGCAGATGCAGCAGGAGGAGCAGTAGGAGATGCAGCACCAAATGCAGCAGCAGATACAGTAGAATTGCAGCAGCAGGAGATACAGCAGCAGGCTATGCAGCAGGAGATTCATGTTCAGCAGGAGATGCAGCAGGAGATTCAGAAGAAGGAGATGCAGTAGGAGATACAGCATGATATGTAGAAGCAGCAGATTCAGCAGCGTGAATGAAGCAACAGAAGATGTATGCGAGGCAGATACAGCATCAGGAAATGCAGCAGGAGATGCAGCAGCAGGAATTGCAGAGGGAGATGCATATTCATTGGAAGATTCAGCAGTATATTTAACAGGAGATGCAGCAGCAGGAGATGCAGCAGCAGGAATTACAGCACATGAGATGCAGCAGCAGGAGATGAAGGAGGAGGTGTAGCAGGATCTGCAGTTGCAGGAGATCCAGGTGCAGGATATGACACAGCATGAGACGCAGTATCAAGAAATGCAGCAGGAGATGCAGCAGCAGGAGATGCAGTAGCAGGAGATGCAGCAGACGATGCAGAAGAAGGGGATGCAGCAACATTTGCAGCAGCAGGAGATGCTTTAGGAGATGCAGTGGCAGGAGACGCAGCAGCAGATGCAGCAGTAGGTGCAGCAGGAGATATAGCAGGAGGAGACGTAGAAGAGATGATGCAGCTGGAGATGCAGAAGATGCAGCAGTATTTTATAAAGCAGCAGGAGGTGCAACAGCAGGTGCAGCAGGAGATGCAGATTCAGCAGGAGAAGCAGGAACAGGAGATTCTTCGGAAGATGCAGAAGCAGGAGATGCTGCAGGGAATGCAGCATCAAGAGACGTAGCACAGGGAGATGCAGTAGGAAGTACAGCAGCATCGGGAGATGCAGCAGAAAATGAAGCAGCAAGAGAAGCAACACCAGGAGATGCAATAGGATATGCTGAATCCGGATATGCAGCAGTAGGATATGCAGCAGTAGTACATGAAGCAGCAGGAGATGCAGCAGCAGCAGCTGCATCAGCAATGCAGCAGGAGATGAATTGAGATTCAGCAGAAAGAGATGCCGCAGCAGATGCAGCAGGAGTTGTAGATTCAGCAGGAGATGTAGCAACAGGAGATGCTGCAGCAGATGCAGCAGCAGGAGTTGCAGCAGCAGGAGATGTAAAAGGAAGAAATGCAGCAGGAAATGAAGCACCAGGAACTGCCACAGCAGAAGATGCAGGATCATGAGCTTCAACAGTAATAGATGCAGCAGGAGACGTAGCAGAAGAGGAAGAAGCAGCAGATGCAGCAGGAGGAGATGCAGCAGCAGATGATGTAACAGGAGATGCAGCAGCAGGAGATGCAGAAGCAGTATATATAGCAGGCCAAGATGAAGCAGGGTATTGAGCAGCGGGAGATGCAGCAGCAGGAGATGCATTAGGAGATGAAGCAGAAGTATATGTGGCAGGAGATGCAGCAGGAGATTCAGCAGCAAGAGATGAAGAGAAGGTGATGCAGAAAATAAGATGCAGCAGCTTGAGGTGTAGCAGCAGGAGATGCAGCTGGAGATGCAGCAGCAGCAGATGAAGCAGCAGCAGATGAAGCAGCAGATTTAGCAGCAGGAGAGGCAGGTGGAAATCCAGCATCCAGAGATGTAGAAGTAGGAGATATATAAGGAGATGCCGCAGGAATTGCAGCAGCATGAGATGCAGTAGGAATTGCAGCAGGAGATTCAGCAGCAGGAGATGCAGTAGCATGAGGTGCAGCAAAATATGCATCAGCAAGAGCTGATTTAGCAGGAGATGCATCAGCAGAATATGCAGCAGGAGATGTATCAGCAGGAAATGCTTCATGTACTGCTGCATCTCCAGATAAAATTCCTGCTGATGCACCTCTTGCTACTTGATGTCCTCCTGCATCTCCTGCTGATGCATCTGCTGCTTCATCTCCTGCTTCTGTATCTCCTGCTGCTGCATCTCCTGATGCATCCTCTGCTCATGCATCTGCGGATGCATCTCCTGATGCTCCATTTCCTCTTGCATCTGCTGCTTCATCCCCTGCTGCATCTCTTTCTGCTCCATCTGGTGCATCTGCTGTTGCATATGCTGCTGCTTCATGTACTGCTGCATCTCATGCTAAATCCCCTGCTTCTGCATCTCCTGCTGCATCTTCTGCTGCATATCCTGCTGAATATGCATCCCCTGCTGCATCTCCTGCTGCAAATCCTACTGCGTCCCATCCTGCTGAATTACCTGCTGCATCTCCTCCTGCAGCATATCCTGCTGCATTTCCTTCTGCTGCATCTCCTGCTGCATAATCTGGTGCATCACCTGCTGAATATGCATTTCCTGCTGCATCTCCTGCTGCTGCACCTCATGCTGCTGCATCTTCTGCTGCATATCCCTCTGCCTCTGGTGATTCTATATCACCTACTGCATCTGCTGCTGCATCTCCTGGTGCTGCATCTCTTCCTGCAACTGCTGCTGCTGCATCTTCTGCTTCATCTCCTGCTGCTGCATCTCCTCCTACGTGCTATGCTGATTCATCTGCGGATGTGTCTACTCATGCTGCATATCCTGCTACATCTGCTGCTGAATCTCCTGCTACTGAATGTCAGGCTGCGGCATCTCCTACTGCATATCCTGCTGAATGCATTTACGGCTGCACCTCCTGCTGCTACATTTCCTGCTGCTTCTCCTGCTGCATTTCCTGCTGCAACGGCAGCTGCATCTACTGCTACTTCATCTACTGCTGCATCTCCTACTACATCTCCTGCTGCCTTATATTTTTATGTATCTCCTGCTGCATCTACTGCTGCTGCCTCTGCTGGTGCATCTGCTGTGGATATATCTCCTGCTCCATCTCTTCCTGCTGCATCACCTGCTGCACCCCGTACTGGAGCATCTGCAGCATCTCCTCCTTCATCTGGTGCTGCTTCACCTACTGCTGCAACCCCTGACACTTCTCCTGCTGCTGCATCTCCTTCATAATCTCCTGAAGCATCTCCTGCTGCATTTTCTGCCGGTGCATCTCCTGCCTCATATCCTGCTGCTGTGTCTCCTGCTGCTGTCTGTTTTGGCTGTATACCCTGCTGATGCATCTACTTCTGCATCTCCTGCTTCTGCATCTACATCTTTGGCATCTCTGGCTCCAGCATCTCCTGCTTCATCAATTGCTGCTGCATCTCTTATGCATCTCCTTCTGCTGCATCTCCTGCTGAATCTCCTGGTGCATCTCCTGCTGCAGCACCTCCTGTGGGTGCATATCCTTCTGCGGGTGCATATCCTTCTGCGGGTGCATATCCTTCTGCATCTCCTGCTACGGCATTTCCTGCTGTATCTGCTGCTTCTGCATCTCCTGATGTATCCCCTGCTGCTTCATCTCATACTGCTGCATCTCCTGCTGCTATATATCCTGCTGCTGCATCTCCTGATACTGCATCTCCTAATGAATCTCCTGAAGCTTCATCTCCTGCTGCTGCATCTCTTGCTCCATGTCCTTCTGCTGCATCTCCTGTTTCTGCATCTCCTTCTGCTTCGTCTGCTGCTGCATCTCTATCTGCTGTATCTCATGTTGCTCCTTCTATTGAAGTATCTCCTGCATCATCTCCTTCTCCTGCATATCCTGCTGCTGCATCTCGTTCTGCATCACCTGCAGATGCATCTCCTGCTGCTGCATATTCATCTGCATTTCCTGCTGCAGCTCTTTCTGAATCTACTACTGCTGTATCTGCTGAATGTGCTGCTGTATCTGCTGCTGCTTTCTCTCTTGCTGCATTTCCTGTGGCTGAATCTCCTGCTATATTTCCTTCTGCTGCATCTCCTTCACTTCATCTACTACTCTGCACCTCCTGCTGCTGCATCTCCTCCGTCTGCATCATCATCGGCTGAATATCCTGTAACATCTCCTGCTTCTTCATCTCCTGCTGCTCCGTCTCCTACTGCATATGATGATGCTGCATCTCCGGTTACTTCTGCTGCTGATGCGTTCCCTGCTGCATCTCCTGATGCTGCAACTCCTTCTGCATCTCCTGCTACTACATCCCCTGCTGCTGCATTTCCTGCTGCATCTCCTGATGCTTCCTCCCTTGCTGCATCTCCTGCTGATGCATCTCCTGCGGAAGCTGCTGCTCAATCTGCTGCTGCACCTTCTGCTCCTTTCTCTCCTGCTGCATCTCCTGCGGCTGCATCTGCTGCATCTCCTGCTGCTCTATAACCAGCTGTATCTCCTCCTGCTACATCTCCTGCTTAATCTCTTCTATATATTCTGCTGCTGCACCTCATGCTTCTGTACCTCCTATTGCATCTCCTGCTGCTGAATCTCCTGCTAATGCATTTTCTGCTTCTCAAACTCCTGCTGCTGCATCTCCTGCTTATGCATCTCCAGCTAATGCATCTCCTGCTGCTGTATATCCTTCTGCATCTTCTGATTCATATCCTGCTACTGCATCTCCTGATTCTGCATCTCCTCCTGCTGCATCTCCTGCTGCATTTGCTGCTGATGCATCTGCGGCTACATCTCTGCTGATGCATCTCTTGCTGCATTTCCTGCTTCATCTGCTGATGCATCTGCTGCTGCTCTATGTCCTGCTACATCTCTTTATCCTTCACATCCTGCTGCATCTGCTGAAGATTCTCTTCCTATTGTTCCTCCTGCTGAATCTGCATTTCCTGCTGCATCTGCTTCTGCATCTCCTGCTGTTGCATCTCCTGCTGAATCTGCTGCTGCACCTCCTTCTGCTTCATCTCCTGCTGCATCTACTTCTCCTGCGTATTCTGCTGCATTTCTTGCTGCATCTCCTGATGCATTTTGTGCTGATACATTTCTGGCTGCATCTCCTACCATATACCTTTCTACATTTGCTGCCTCATCTCCTGATGCATCTGCTGATGCACCTCGTGCTGCTGCATATCCTGCTTCATCTTCAGCTGATGCATCTGTGGCTTCATCACCTGATATGTCATCATCTGCTATGTCATCTCCTGCTGCATCTGCTGCAGTATTTCCTGCTGCAGCATATCCAGCTCCTGCATCTAGCGCTTCATTTCCTGCTGCATCTGCTGCTGAATCTGTTTTGATGGCATCTCCTGCTCTTGCATCTCTATCTGCTGTATCTCCTCCTGAATCTCCTGCTGCATCTCATGCTGCTACAAATCCTGTTACATTTCCTGATCCATCTCCTTCCAAATATGTATCTCCCGATGCATCTCCCCCTGCTGCATCTCTTCCTGCTGCGTATTCTGGGGCATCTCCTGCCACATCTCCTGATACTGCATCTCGTGCTGCAGTTCCTGCTGCATCTCCTGCAGCTGAATCTCCTCCTGAAGCTGCTGGCACCTCTCCTGCTTCATCTGCTGCTGCATATTTTCCTGCATCTCCTCCGGCTGCATTTGCTTGTGCATATACTGCTGTTCTAACTCCTGCTGCATTTCCTGCTGCATCTCCTGCTAATGGATCTCCCCCTGCATGTCCTTATGATGAATCTTCTGCTGCATCTCGTTCTGCATCATCTCCTGATGCATCTCCTGCTGCTGAAACTCCTGCTGCTGAGTACACTGCTGCATCTTCTGCTGATGCGTCTCCTGCGTCATCTCCTGCTCCTGCATCTCCTGCTGAATCTCTTGCTGCATCTCCTCCTGCATCTCATGCTGCATCTCCTCCTGTTGCATGTCCTGCTGCTGCATCTCCCTCTATCTCATCTGCTGGTACTTAATTTGCTGCTGCATCCGCTGCTACATCTCATGCTGCTGCATCTCATGCTGCATCTCCTGCTGCATTTCTTGTTGCTGCATAAACTCCTGCTGCTGCAACTCCTGCTGCATCTCCTGCTGCATAATCTCCTGCTGCATTTCCTTCTGCTGCAGTACCCTCTGCATCTTCTGCTGTATCTCCTGTTGTTGCATATCCTGCTTCTGTATATACTGCTGCATTTCCTGTAGCTTCCTTTCTTGCTGCTGAATCTCTTTCTGCATTTCTTGCTTCTGCATCTCCTGCTGCTATATATCTTGCTGCATCTTCTGCTGATGTATCTGCTGCTACTGCATCTCTTGCTGCATCTCCTCCTCCTGCATTTTCTGTTGCATCTCCTACTGCTGTATTACCTTCTGCATCTCCTCTAGCTGTGTCTCCTCTTGCTGCATCTCCTACTGCTGCATCTCCTACTGCTGCATCTGCTGCAGCATTTTCTGCTGCTGAATCTCCTCCTGCATCTACTGCTGCATCTGCTGCTGCATCTCCTCCTGCTGCATCTGCTGCTTCTGCATATGCTTCTTAATCTCCTGCTGCATTTCCTGTTGCTGCATCTCCTCCTTCTGCATCTCCTGCTGCTGCGTCTGCTGCTGCATAACCTTCTGAATATCCTGCTGCTACATCTCCTGCTGCTGCATCTCTTGCAGCTGCATCTCCTGCTGCTTCATATCCTTTCTCTGCAGCTACTGCTGCATCTCCTGCTGCGGAGTCTCCTGCTGTGGAATCTTCTGCTGCTTTATCCTCTGCTGTATCTACTACTGGTGCATCTCCTGCTTCATCTTCTCCTTCTGCATTTCCTGCTACATCTTCTGCTTCTGCATCTTCTGCTGCTGCGTCTGCTGCATCATCTCCTCTTGCCTCTCCTCCTACTGCATCTCCGGCTGAATCTCCTGCTGCATCTCCTGAGGCTGTATCACCTGAATCATCTCTTCCTGCTGCATCTTTTGCTGAACCTGCAGCTACTGCTGCATCTGCTTCTGCATCTCCTTCCGTTGCGTCTCCTGCGGCATCTCCTGCTGCATCGGCTTCTGCATCCCGTGCTGCTGCATCTGCTGCTTCATCTCCTGCTGCTTATCCTCATGCAGAAATTCCTACTGAATCTGCTGCTGGATCTCCTGCGGCTGCATCTCCTGCTGCTTCATCTCCTGCTCTTGCATTTCCTTCTGCTGAATCTCCTCCTGCATCTGCTGCGGCATCTCATGTTGCTACATATCCTGCTGCATCTCCTACTGAATATACATCTCCTGCTGCATCTCTTTCTGTTGCATCTCCTGCTGCACCTCTTGCTATTGAATCCCCTGCTGCATCTCCTAATGCTGCATGGCCTGATGCTGCATCTCTTGATGCATCTCCTGCTGCTGCATCTCCTGATGCATCTCCTGCTGAATCTCCTCCTGCTGCTTCTCCTGCTGCTTCATCTCCTCATCTGCTGCTGCATGTCCTGCTTCATCTCCTGCTGCTGAATTTACTGCTGCTGCATCTGCTGCTTCATGTCCTGCTACATCTCCTGCTGCTGAATTTACTTCTGCTGCATCTGTTGCTGCAAAACCTGCTACTGAATCCCCTGCAGCATTCCTTTTGCACCTCCTGCTGATGCACCTCCTGCTGCTGTATCCCCTGGTGCATCTCCTCCTGCTTCATCTCCTCCTGCTGCATCTCTTGCTGCAGCATCTCCATCTTCTGTATCTACTGCTGCATTTCCTGCTGCTGCATCTCCCTCTGCCTCATCTGCTGGTACTTAATTTACTACGGCATCTGCTGTTGCATCTCATACTGCTTCATCTCCTCCTGCATCTCCTGCTGCCTTTCTTGGTACTGCATCTCCTGCTAATGAATCTCCTGATGAATCTCCTACTGCATCTCCTGCTAATGAATCTCCTGCTGCATTTCCTGCTGCATTTCTCATGATGCAGCTCTTGATGCATGACCTGCTACGTCTCCTGCTGCTGTATCACTTTCTGATACATCTGCTGCAGCATCTCCTGCTGCTACATCACCTGCCACTGCATCTCCTGCTGCTGCATCTGCTGCTGTATCACCTGCTGCATAATCTCCAGCTGCATCTCCTGCTGCAGCAATGCCTGCTGTATCTTCTGCTGTATTTTCTGTTGCTGCATATCCTGCTTCTGTATATACTGCTGCATTTCCTGCTGCTCCATCTCCTGCTGCTGAATCTCTTTTTGCATCTCCTGCTTCTGCATCTTCTGATGCTGTATTACCTGCTGTATTACCTGCTGCATCACCTCCTGCATCATCTCCTGCAGCATCTGCTGTAGCATCTGCTTCTGCATCTCTTGCATTTGCTGCTACACATTCTTCTGATTCATCTATTGCTGCATCTCCTGCTACATTTCCTGCTACTGCATCTCCTGCTGCTGGATCTCGTCCTGAATCTCCTGCTGATGAATCTGATGCTGCATCTCTTTCTGCTACATCTCCTGCTGCATCTCCTCCTGCTACTGCATCTCCTGCTGCTGGATCTCGTCCTGAATCTCCTGCTGATGAATCTGATGCTGCATCTCTTTCTGCTACATCTCCTGCTGCATCTCCTCCTGCTGCATATCCTGCTTCTGTATATACTGCTGCATTTCCTGCTGATGCATCTCCTGCTACTGAATCTCTTTCTGCATCTCCTTCTTCTGAATCTCCTGTTGCTCTATTACTTTCTGCATCAACTTCTGCTGCGTGTCCTGCTGCTGCATATTAATCTGCTGCATCTGCTGCAGCATCTCCTGCTGATGCATCTCCTGCTCTTGCATCTCCTTCTGCTGAATCTCCTCTGGAATATCCTGCAGCATCCCATGCTGCTACATATCCTGCTACACCTCCTGCTGCATCTCCTTCTGAATATGCATCTCCTGATGCATCTCCACCTTCTGCCACTCCTACTGCTGCTTTTGCTTCTGCATCTCCTGCTGCAGAATCTCCTGATGCCGTGTCTGCTGCTAAATATCCTGTGTCTACTGCTGAATCTCCTGTTGCTGAATCTCCTGCTGCATCTTCTGCTGATGTATATTCTGCTGCATCTCCTACTGCTGCATCTCCTGCTGCATTTCTTGCTACTCTATTGCCTGCTGCATCTCCTGCTGCACCTCTTTCTGCTAGATCTCCTCTTGCTGCACCTCCTCCTGCTGCATTTCCTGCTGAATTTACTGCTCCACCTCATTCTTCTGCATCTCCTATTGCATCTCCTACTGCTGCATTTCTTGCTTCTGCATTTCATGATCCTCCATCATGTGCTGAACCTCCTGTGGAATCTCCTCATGCATATCCTTATGCTGCATCTTCTCCTGCTCTATCATCTGCTGCTGCATCTCCTGCTGCACCTGCTGCTACTGCATCTCCTCCTGCTGCATCAAGTGCTCCTGCATATCCTGCTGCTACATCTGCTTTTGCATCTCCTTTTGCTTTCTATTGTACTGCATCTGCTGCTGCATCTGCTGCTGCTGCATCCCCTGCTGGATCTACTGCTGCTTCATTTCCTGCTGAATCTGGTGCTGCATCTGTTGTGATGGCTTCTCCTGCTCTTGCATCTCCTTCTGCAGAATCTCCTGATGCATCTCCTTCTGAATACTCATTTCTTGCAGTATCTTTTCTTGCTGCATCTGCTTCTACTGTATCTCCTACTACATCTCCTGCTGCTGTGTCTTCTGCTGAATCTACTGCTGCATCTGCTGCCTCTGCATGTGCTGCTGATGCATCTGCTGCTGTGTATCATGCTGCTGCATCTCATGCTTCATCTCCTGTAGCTGCCTCTCCTGCTGCTGCCTCCCCTCCTGCTAAATCTCCTCCTGCATCCGCTGATGCATGTCCTGCATCTCCGACTGCTGCATCTCCTGCTTCTGCATATCCTTTTGCATGTTTTGCTGCTACATCTCTTGCTTCTGCCTCTCCTACTCCTGCATCTCTGCTGCTGCATCTGCTTCTGCATTTCCTGCTCCTGCTTCTCCTGATGCACCTGCTGCATCGTCTCCTGCAGCATTTTCTATTGCTTCAACTCCTGATGTTGCATCTCCTACTACATCTGCTGGTACTGCATCTTATCCTGCCGCATCTCCTGCTCCGTATTCTTGTGCATCTGCTGCTTCATGTACTGCTGTATCTCCTGCTGATTCGTCTGCTGTTGCATCTCCTGCTGCATCTGCTGTGGCATCTCCTTCTTCATCTCCTGCTGCTGCGTCTTCTTCTCTGCATCTCCTGCTGCAGAATGGTCTGCTGCATCTTCTGCTTCTGCATCTCCTGCTACTGTGTCTGCTGCATCATCTACTCCTGCCTCTCCTCCTACAGCATCTCCTTCTGTATCTCGTGCTACATCTCATGAAGCTGTACCTGCTGAGGCATCTCTTCCTGCTGCATCTCTTAATGAATAGGCATCTATTGATGCATCTGCTGCTGCATCTCCTGATGCATTTCCTTCTTAATATGCTGCTGCATCTCCTACTGCTTCATCTCCTGCTGCTGTATCTCCTTCTGCAACTCCTCCTGCTACATATCCTGCACTACCTCCTTCTGCTGCATTTCATGCTGCTGCATCTGCTGAAGATTCTCTTTCTACTGCATCTCCTGCTGAATCTCCAGCTGCATCTTCTGCTGCTGCATCTCATGCTGCTTCATCTCCTGCTGCTGCAACTCCTACTGAATCTGCTGTTGAATAAGCTCCTGCATCTGCTGCGGCTGTATCTCCTGCTACATCTCCTGCTGCTGCGTTATCTACTGATGCATCTCCTGCTACATCTCCTGCTGCTGCGTCATCTACTGCTGCATCTCCTGATGAATCTCCTACTGATGCATCTGCAGTATTTTCTGCTGCATGTGCTGCTGCTTCACATACTGCTTCATTTCCTACTACTGAATCTCCTCCTGCATCTCCTTCTGCAACTCCGCCTGCTGCATCTCCTGCTGCTGAATAGTTTACAGCATCTCATGCTGCGTCACCTGCTACTGAATACCTGCTGCATTGCAGATGCGTCTCCTGCTGCTCCTTCTCCGTCTGCATCTCCTGCTGAATCTAATCCTACCAGATCTCCTGCTGCTGCATATCCTGCTGCATCTCCTGCTGATGCATCTCCTGCTGCTGCATTTCCTACTGCGTTTCCGACTGCTGTATCTCCTTTATCTGCTAGTGCATCTCCTGCTGCATCTGCTGCTGCATCACATGCTACTGAATCCCTTCCTAAATTCCTGCTGCATCTCCTACTGCTGAATCTCCTGCTGATGTATCTTCTGCTTCATCTCCTGCTGCTGCATCTGCTGCTGCTGCATATGCTACTGCATCTGCTGCAGGATCTCTTTCTTCGGCCTCTCATGCCACATCTCCCGCTGATGCATCTGCTGCTGCTGCATCTCCAGCTGCATCTCCTTCTGCTGCATCTCCTGCATCTTTTGGTGCATCTGCTGTAGATTAATCTACTGCTGCATCTCTTGATGCTTCACCTTCTGATTTTTTATGTCCTCCTGCATCATCTGATGCTCTATCTGCTGCTGCTGCATACACTGCTGCATCTCCTGCTGCTGCATATCCTGCTGAATGTGCTGCTGAATATGCTGCTGCATCTCCTGTTGCACCTCCTGCTTAATATGCATCTCCTGCTGCATCTCCTGCGGCTGCATCTCCTGCGGCTGCATCTCCTGCTGCAGTATCCCTTGCTTCTTCATGTTTGGTTTCATCTACTACTGCTGCATGTGCTGCTACATCTTCTGCTACTGAATTTACTTCTGCTGCATCTGCTGCTGCATCACCTGCTACTGAATTCCCTGCTACATTCCTGTTGCATCTCCTGCTGCTGCACCTCCTTCTAATCTATCCCCTGGTGCATCTCCTACTACTGCATCTCCTACTGCTGCATCTGTTGCTGCATCACCTGCTATTGAATCCCCTGCTGTATATCCTAATGCTACATCTCCTGATGCTTCATCTCTTGATGCATCTCCTGCTGCTGTATCTCCTGATGCATCTCTTGCTGCTTCATACCCTACTTCATCTACTACTGCTGCATTACCTGCTGTTTCTCCTACTGCTGCATCTCCTGTTGCTGTATCTTTTGCTTATGAATCTCCTGCCACTGAATCTCTTACTGAATCTGCATCTGTATCTGCTGCTGCATCGACTGCGGCTGCATCGACTGTGGCTGCATCTCCTGTAGCTAAATCTCCTGCTTTTGCATCTCCTGCTTTATCTCCTTCTGATGCATATCTTGCTCCTGCATTTACTGCTTCTTCGTCTGCTGCTACATCTCCAGCTGCATCTCCTGCTGCTGCATCTCAGGGTACATCTCGTCTTGCTCAATCTCCTGTTCCATATCCTGGTGCTACATCTCCTGCTACTGCATCGCCTGCTGCATCTCCTGCTACATTGCTTGTGGTTGCATATCCTGCTGCTTCATCTGATGCTGCAACTCCTGCTCCTTCTCCTGCTGTGTAATCTCCTGCTGCACCTATGTCTGCTTCTCCTACTGCTTCATCTGCTGCATCTGCATCATCAGGATATTCTGAAGGAGATGCAGCCGTAGGAGATGCAGCAGGATTTTCAGCAGGAGATGCAGCAGGAGATACAGGAGGAAATGCAGCAGTACATAGAGTAGGAGATGAAGCAGCAGGAGACACAGAACCAGAGGCGATTGGAGATACATCAGGAGATGCAGCAGAGATGCAGCAGCAGATACTGCATGAGATGCAGCAGGAGGAGATGAAGCAGCAGAAGAAGCAGCAGGAGATGAAGAAGCAGGAAATGCAGCAGCAGCAGAATCAGCAGGAGGTGAAGCAGAGATGCAGTAGCAGGAGACAGAGTAGCAGAAGCAGTAGCAGGAGATACAGCAGAAGATGCATCAGAGTTGCAGCAGAATATGCCGCAGGATATATAGCAGCAGCATATGTAGGAGTAAGAGATGCAGCAGCAGATGCAGCAGGAATTGCAGCAGAAGAAGATGCAGCAGCAGGAGATACAGTAGCATGATATGAAGAAGAACGAGATGCAGCAGGTGGAGATGCTGCAGTAGGAGATGCAGAAGCAGAGGATGGAGCTGCAGGTGATGGATAAGAGGGTGCAGCAGGGTATGCTGTAGCAGATGCAGCAGGAGATGCAGCAGCAAATGCATATTCAGCAGTAGACTGAGCAGGAGATGCAGCATCAGAGATGTAGCAGGAGATTCAGCAAGAGATGCAGCAGCAGGAAATGCAGCAGGAGATGCAGCAGCAGGAAATGCAGCAGAAGGAGAATCAGCATATGATACAGCTGCAGGAGATTCAGCAGCAGATGCAGCAGCAGATTCAGCATCAGGAGATGCAGCCGCATAGGCAGATTCAACAGGAGATGCAGGAGCAGAAAATGCAGCAGGAGATTGTACTGGATAGGCAACAGCAGAAGATGAAGCAGCAGATGCACCAGCTGGAAATGCAGCAGGAGATGCTGTAGGCTCTTAAATTTTGAAGTGACGCTTTAATAGCCATTCTGATGTTACAGAAGACAAGACTAGACTGAAAGTTCTACACGTATTGCTTTGCAGTAAAAGAGCTATAAGAGAAAAGATTCAGCAACAGCAGCATTCCATGCTAGCATTGTCCAGGTGGGAATTACTCACTTTTCCTAAAGAGCCTTCATAGGAGCAGTTAAGTTACAATTCCCTAATCTATACTAAACGTTCTCTTAGTCGTGCTTCGCAGCTTACAGTGAAAGCACTTCCAAAGAAGACTCTAGTGAGAGCCAGTATTTGATCGTAGCAGCTTTTATGAGATACTTGTTCTGAACTACTTGAAATTTGGAAGGGACGTTTTAGTAGCCATTCTGATGTTACAGTACACAGACTGAAAGTTCTACAAGCCTTGATTGGCAGTGAAAGCGCTCTAAGGTCTAAGGAACACTTCCAGAACCTGCATCATTCCATGCTAGCATCTTCCCTTCAGGAGTTACTCACTTTTCCTAAAGCGCCTTCATAGGAGAAGGTAAGTCACAATTCAGTACCCTACACTAAAACGGTCCATAAGTCTTGCTTAGCCTCTGGCAGTGAAAGCACTTCCAAAGAAGAGTCAACCTAAAGCCAGCATTTGATGGTAGCAGCTTCCCTGCGTTACTTGTTCGGAACAATCTGAAAATATTGAAGTGACGCTTTAATTGCAATTCTGATGTTACAGTGCAGAAGCCCAGACTGAAATTTCTACAAGTCTTGCTTTGCAGTAAAAGCGTTCTAAGGGAGGACATTCAGAAGTAGCAGCATTCCATGCTAGCATCTTCCCTGCAGGCATAATTCAATTTTCCTAAAGCGGCTTAATAGACACAGTTAAGTCGCTATTCAGTACCCTATACTAGAACGGTTCTTAAGCCGTGCTTTGCTGCTTGAAGTGAAATCTCTCCACAAAAGTCTCTTACGAGAGCCAGCACTTAATGGTAGTATGTTTCCCTGAGTTGTGTGTGCTATATGCTCTGAAATTTTGAAGTGACTCTTGAATAGTCATTCTGATGTTACAGTACGCAAGTCTACACTGAAAGCTCTATATGTCTTGCTTTACAGAAAAAGCGCTCTAAGAGAAGACCTTCAGAAGAAGCAGCTTTTCATGCTAGCGTCTTCATTGCGGGCGTATTTCCATTTTCCTACAGTGCCGTAATAGACGCAGTTAATTCAGTACCCTACACTAAATCGTTCTGTTATTCGTGCTTTCAACGTTGCAATGAAAGAACTTCCACAGAAGATTCTAACGAAAGCCAGCATTCCTGCTGCATCTCCTACGATATATCTTGCTACATCTGCTGCCTCATCTTCTGCTGCATCTCCTGCTTCATCTTCAGCTGATGCATCTCTAGCTTCATCTCTTTATATTTCATCTCCTGCTGCATCTGCTGCTGCTCTGCTGCTGCTTCATCTACTGCTGAATCTCCTGCTACATATCCTGCTGCTGCATCTCCTGCTGTACCTCATACTGATTCTCCTGTTCATGCATATCCTCCTGCACCTCCTGCTGCTGCATATCCTACTTGCTGCATCTCTCAATGCATCTTATGATAATGCTACATCTCTTGCTACTGCATCTCCTGCTGCATCTGCTGCTACTCCATCTCTTGCTGTATGTCCTCCTGATGCTTCTCCCTCTGTATATCCCTCTACATTTCCTGCTGCATCTCCTCCTCCTGAACCTTCTGTTGCATCTCGTCCTGCAGTTTCTCCTGCTGCATCTATTTTGGCCCATCTCCTGCTGCATCTCCTGCTCCTGCATGTCCTACTGTGAATCTGCTAAAGCATCTGCTGCTGCTGAATCTCCTGCTGCTACATCCCCTGCTGTATCTGCTACTGATGCATTACCTGTTTCATCTGCTGCTTCTGCATCTCCTGCTGCTGCATCTGCTGCATCATCTCCTCCTGCCTCTCCTCCTACTGCATCTCCTGCTGAATCTCTGCTCATCTCCTGCTGCTGTATCATCTGAAGCATCTCTTCCTGCTGCATCTACTGCTTTATCTGCATCTGCTTCTGCATCTCCTACTGCATCTGCTTCTGCATCTCATTTTGCTGCGTCTCCTGTGGCATTTGCTGCTGAATCTGCTGCTGCACCCCCTGCTGCTGCATCTCCTTCTACTGTATCTCCTGCTGAATCTACTGCTTCAGCTCCTCCTGCATGTCCTGTGCATGCATCTGCTACTGCATCTCCTCCTTGTGTATCTCTTGATGCATCTCCTGCTATATCTCCTGTTACATCTCTCTCTGCCTCTCCTGCTGTTGCATCACCTGCTGCTGCATCCCGTGCTGCTACACTTCCTACTTCATTACCTGTTGCGGTATCTCCTGATGCACATCCTGCTGATTTCCTGCTGCAACATCTACTCTATCTGCTGCTGCTTCATCTACTGCTGAATCTCCTGATTCATCTTCTGCTGCTGCATGTCCTGCTTTTGCATTTACTGCTGCTTCGTCTGCTGCTGCATCTCCTGATGCATCTCCTCTTGCTGCATATCCTACTGCACCTCCTCCTCCATCTCCCGCTGGTGCATCTCTTGCTGATTCATATTTTGCTGGTGCATTTCCTGATGCCTCTCTTGCTGCTGCATCTGCTGCTGCATATTAGGCTACTGCATCTTCTTCTGAATCTGCATCTCCTGTTTTAGCTGCTGCCTGCATCTCCTGCTGCTGCATCTCCTGCTGCTTAATCTGTTGCTGCATCTGCTGCTGCATGTCCTTCTGCTTCATCTCCTTCTGCATCTCCTGCTGATGCATCTCCTGCATTTACTGCTGCATCTGCTGCTGATTCGTCTACTGCTGCATCTCCTTCTACATCTGCTTCTGGATCTACTGCTCCTGCATCTTCTTCTGCAACTCCTGCTGCTGCATCTCTTGCTCCATATCCTTCTGATGCATCTGCGGATTCATCTTATGATACTGCTATCTTTCAGGTTCTCCTGCTGCTGAATGTCCTGCTGCTGCAAGCCCTGCTGCATCTACTGCTGCTGCATCTCCTGTTGCTGCATCATCTACTGCTGCATCTAGTGATTAATCTCCTACTGCTGTATCTGCAGCATTTTCTGCTGCATCTGCTGCTGCTTTATCTAGCGCTGCATCTTCTGCATAATCTGCTGCTACATCTCCTGCTTCTGCATCATCCGCTGCTGTATCTAGTATCTAGCTGTAGATTAATCTACAGCTGCATCCGCAGCATTTTCTGCTGCATCTGCTGCTGCTTCATATACTGCTGCATCTCCTTCTACATCTCCTGCTGCTGCATCTCCTTCTGCATCTCCTCCTGCTGCATCTCCTTTATCTGCTGCTTCATCTGCTGCTGCATGACCTGCTACTGAATCCCCTGCTGCCTTCCTGCTGCATCTACTGCTGCTGAATCTCCTACTGCATCTCGTGCTGCATCAGCTGCTACTGAATCCCTGCAGCGTTCCAGATGCATCTCCTGCTCCAGCATCTCCTGCTGCCGCATCTCCTGCTGAATCTAAACCTACCGCATCTCCTGCTGTATCTCCTGCTCCAGCATTTCCTGCTGCACCTCCTGCTGCTGCATAGCCTGCTGCATCTCCTCTTGCTGAATGTCTTGCTGCTGCATCTCCTACTGCTGAATCTGCTGCTGCTTCATACACTGCTGTATCTACTGCTTCTGCATCTCCTGCTGTACATTCTTCTGCCATATCTCCTGCTTCCTCTTCTGCTGCTGCATGGCTTGCTGCTGCATCTACTGCTGTTTAGTCTGCTGCTGCATCTCCAGCTGCAGCACCTCGTGATGCATCAAGTCTTGCTCAATCTCCTGCTGCATATCCTGCTGATACATCTCCTGCTACTGCATCTCCTGCTGCATCTCCTGCTGCACCTTTTGTGGCTGCATCTCCTTCTCCATCTCCTTCTGGTGAATATTCTCCTGATGGATCTCCTTATGCATCTCTTTCTGCTGCATCTTCTGCGTTTCCTGATGCATCTCTTCCTGCTGCATCTCCTGCTGAAACTCATGCTGATGCATCTGGAGCATTTTCTGCTACATCTCCTGCTACTTCATTTCCTGCTGCATCTCCTGCTGCTGGATCTGCTCCTGCATCTCTTGCTGATGAATCTGATGCTGCATCTCTTTCTGCATCATCTCCTGCGTCATCTCCTGCTGCTGCATCTCCTGCTGAGTCTCTTGCTGCATCTCCTCCTGCATCTCCTGCTGCATTACATGATGTATCTCCTCCTGCTGCATGTCCTGCTGCTGCATTTCCCTCCGCCTCATCTGCTGGTAATTAATTTGCTGCTGCATATGCTGCTGCATATCATGCTGCTGCATCTCTTCTTGCAACTCCTGCTACTGTATTTCCTGCGGTTGCAACTCCTCCTGCATCTCCTGCTGCATTTCTTGGTGCTGCATCTCTTGCTGCTGCAAATCCTGCTGCAGTGCCTGCTATAGAATCTCCTGCTGCATCTCCTGATGCATAACCTGCTGCTATTAAATCTCCTGCTGCATCTACTGCTGTATACCTCCTGCTATGTCTTCTGCTGCAGCATCTCCTCCTGATACATCTGCTGCAGCATCTCCTGCTGCTACATCACCTGCTGCTGCATCTACTGCTGCTGCATCTCCTGCTGCTGCATCTCCTGCTGCTGCATCTCCTGCTGCTGCATCTCCTGCTGCATAATCCCCTGCTGCTGCATCTCCTGCTGCATAATCCCCT
Organism: Clamator glandarius; assembly: GCA_033459285.1. Lineage (NCBI taxonomy): Eukaryota > Metazoa > Chordata > Aves > Cuculiformes > Cuculidae > Clamator > Clamator glandarius. The sequence goes on along the minus strand of JAUNZM010000509.1, from coordinate 818,312 downwards.
GCTGTATCTTTTGTTGCTGCATATCCTGCTTCTGTATATACTGCTGCATTTCCTGCTGCTGAATCTCTTTCTGCCTCTCCTGCTGCGGAATCTGCTGCTACTGCATTCTCTGCTGTATCTACTACTGATGCATCTCCTGTTTTATCTTCTCCTTCTGCATCTACTGCTACATCCTCTGCTTCTGCATCTTCTGCTGCATCATCTCCTCTTGCCTCTCCTCCTACTGCATCTCCGGCTGAATCTCCTGCTGTATTGCCTTATGCTGTATCATCTGAATCATCTCTTCCTGCTGCATCTCCAGCTGAATCTGCATCTTCTGCTGCATCATCTCCTCTTGCCTCTCCTCCTACTGCATCTCCGGCTGAATCTCCTGCTGTATTGCCTTATGCTGTATCATCTGAATCATCTCTTCCTGCTGCATCTCCAGCTGAATCTGCATCTTCTGCTGCATCTGCTTTTGCATCTCCTTCTGTTGCATCTCCTGCTGCATCGGCTGCTGCATCCTGTGCTACTGCATCTGCTGCTGCATCTCCTGCTGCTTATCCAATTGCAGACATACCTGCTGAATTTCCTGCTGAATCTGCTGCGGCTGCATCTCCTGCTGCTTCATCTCCTGCTCTTGCAACTAGTACTGCTGAATCTCCTCCTGAATCTGTTGTGGCATCTCATGTTCTTACATATCCTGCTACATCTCCTGCTGCATCTCCTTCTGAATATGCATCTCCTGATGCATATTCTGCTGCATCTCCTGCTGTATATCTTGCTATTTCATCTCCTGCTGCATCTCCTGCTGAATATGTCTACCCTGCTGCATCTCTTGCTGCAGTGTCTAACGGTCTATCTCCTGCTGCATCTCCATCTTCTGTATCTACTGCTGCATTTCCTGCTGCTGCATCTCCCTCTGCCTCATCTGCTGGTACTTAATTTGCTGCTGCATCTCATGCTGCTGCATGTCATGCTACTGCATCTCATACTGCTGCATTTCCTGCGGCTGCATCTATCCTGCATCTCCTGCTGCATTTCTTGGTGCTGAATCTCCTGCTGCTGCAACTCCTGCTTCTGCAACTCATGATGCATTTCTTGGTGCTGAATCTCTTGCTGCTGCATCTCCTGCTGCATCTCCTGCTGCATCTCCTGCTAATGAATTACCTGCTGCATTTCCTGCTGCATTTCTCATGATGCAGCTCTTGCTGCATAACCTCCTGCTATGTCTCCTGCTGCTGCTGTATCTTCTCCTGATACATCTGCTGCTCAATCTCCTGCTGCTGAATCTCCTCCCGCTACATCTCCTGCTGCTGGATCTCCTCCTGTATCTACTGATGATGATTCTGATGCTGCATCTCTTGTTCTTGCATCTCCTGCTGCCTCTTCTACTGCTGCTTTACCTGCTATATCTTCTCCTACTGCATCTCCAGCTGCTGAATCTTTCTGCATGTCATTCTTCTGAATCTCCTGCTGCTCTATTACTTTCTGCATCAACTTCTGCTGCGTATCCATCTGCTGCATCTCCTCCTGCTACATCTGCTGAAGCATCTCCTGCTGATGCATGTCCTCCTAAATCTGCATCTCCTGCTGCATCTGCTGCATCTGCATCTCCTGCTGCTTAATCTCCCTCTGCTTCATCTCCCGCTCTTGCATCTCCTTCTGCTGAATCTCCTCCGGAATATCCTGTGGCATCTCATGCTGCTACATATCTGGCTACATCTCCTGCTGCATCTTCTACTGAATATGCATCTCCTGATGCATCTTCACCTGCTGCCACTCCTACTGCTGCGTTTGCTTCTGCATCTGCTGCAGCATCTCCTGCTGCTGAATCTCCTGATGCCGTGTCTGCTGCTGAATCTCCTGTGTCTGCTGCTAAATCTCCTGTTGCTGAATCTCCTGCTGCATCTGCTGCTGATGCATCTCCTACTGCCACATCACTTTCTGCACGTGCTGCTGCAGCATCTCCTTCTGTATCATCTCTGGCCTCTTCTCCCAAGTGACAAGGGACAGGACGAGTGTGAATGGCTGTGCAAGGGGAGATTTAGGCTTGAGATTAGGAAAAAATTCTTCACGGAGAGGGTGGTTAGGCATTGGAATTGTCTGCCAAGGGAGGTGGTTGAGTCAGCGTCCCTGGAGGTGTTTAAGGTTAGGGTGGATGAGGTACTTAAGAGCATGATTTAGGGATTGGTGGGAATGGTTGGACTCAACTATCCATTGGGTCTCTTCCAACTTGGTTATTCTGTGATTCTGTGTGATTCTGTGATCTCCTGCTGCATCTCCTGCTGCACCTCTTTCTGCTAGATCTCCTCTTGCTGCACCTCCTCCTGCTGCATTTCCTGCTGAATTTACTGCTCCACCTCATTCTTCTGCATCTCCTATTGCATCTCCTACTGCTGCATTTCTTGCTTCTGCATTTCATGATCCTCCATCATGTGCTGAACCTCCTGTGGAATCTCCTCATGCATATCCTTATGCTGCATCTTCTCCTGCTCTATCATCTGCTGCTGCATCTCCTGCTGCACCTGCTGCTACTGCATCTCCTCCTGCTGCATCAAGTGCTCCTGCATATCCTGCTGCTACATCTGCTTTTGCATCTCCTTTTGCTTTCTATCGTACTGCATTTGCTGCTGCATCTGCTGCTGCATCTGCTGCTGCTGCATCTCCTTTTGCATCCCCTGCTGGATCTACTGCTGCTTCATTTCCTGCTGAATCTGGTGCTGCATCTGTTGCGATGGCATCTCCTGCTCTTGCATCTTCTGCTGCTGAATCTCCTCCTGAATTTCCTGTGGCATCTCATGCTGCTAAATCTCCTGATGCATCTCCTTCTGAACAGCCATCTCCTCCTGCTGCATCTCTTCCTGCTGCACCTCCTCCTGTTGCACCTGCTGCGTCATCTCTGGCTGCATATCCTTCTACTGCATCTCCTGCTACATTTCCTGCTGAATATGCCTATTCTGCTGCATCTCCTGTTGTAGTGTCTAGCGCTCTATTTCCTGCTGCATCTCTTATTACATTTCCTGCTGCTGCATCATCTGCTTCATCTCCAGCTGCTTCATCTCCTGCTGCTGTGCCTTCTGCTGAATCTACTTCTGCATCTGCTGCTGATGCATCTGCTGCTGCATATCATGCTGCTGCATCTCATGCTGCATCTCCTGCTGCTGCCTATCCTGCTGCTGCCTCTCATCCTGCTATATCTCCTCCTGCATCTGCTGCTGCATTTCCTGCATCTCCTGCTGCTGCATCTACTGCTTCTGCATATCCTTTTGCATGTCTTGCTGCTACATCTCCTGCTTCTGCATATCCTACTCCCGCATCTCTGCTGATGCATCTCCTGCTTCTGCATTTTCTGCTCCTGCTTCTCCTGATGCATCTGCTGCATCATCTCCTGTAGCATTTTCTATTGCTTCAACTCCAGATGCTGCATCTCCTACTGCATCTGCTGGTACTGCATCTTATCCTGCCGCATCTCCTGCTACATTTTCTTGTGCATCTGCTGCGTCATGTACTGCTGTATCTCCTGCTGCTGCACCTCCTGCTGCATAATCTCCGGCTGCATCATCTACAGCTGCAATGTATGCTTTTGCATCTCCTGCCACTGCGTCTGCTGCATCATCTATTCCTGCCTCTCCTCCTACAGCATCTCTTTCTGTATCTCGTGCTACATCTCATGAAGCTGTACCTGCTGAAGCATCTCTTCCTGCTGCATCTCCTGATGAATATGCATCTATTGATGCATCTGCTGCTGCATCTATTGATGCTGCATCTGCTTCTGTATCTGCTGTTGAACCTGATGTTGCATCTCTTGCTGCTGCATCTTCTGCTGCTGCATCTCCTTCTGCATTTGCTGTTGAATCTGCTGTTGAAAATCCTGCTGCTGCACCTCCTACTTCTGCATGTGCTTCTGCAGCTCCTGTTGCTGCATCTCCTGCTGCTTCATCTCCTGCTGCTGCATAATCTGCTGCATTTCCTCTTGCTGCATACACTGCTGCATCTCCTGTGGCTGAATCTCCTATTGCATCTCCGACCCTTGCATCTCCTACTGCTGCATCTCCTGCATCTGCTGCTGCATCACCTACTACTGAATCGCCTCCTGAATTCCTGCTGCATCTACTGATGCTGCATCTCCTGATGCATCTCCTGATGCTGAATCTCCTGCTGATGCATCTTCTGCTGATGCATAACCTGCTGCACCTCTGACTGCTACATCTCCTACTGCTGCATCTGCTGGTGCTGCATATGCTACTGCATCTGCTGCAGGATCTCCTTCTGCCTCTCATGCCACATCTCCCGACGATGCATCTCCTGCTTCTGTCTATCTTGCTCAATCTACTGCTGCTGCATCTCCAGCTGCATCTCCTGCTGCTGCATCTCCCGCTGAATGTGCTTCTGTATCTGCTGAGTTTAATCTCCTGCTGCTGAATCTCCTGCTTCGCATCTTCTGCTGAATGTGCTGCTGAATATGCTGCTGCATCTCCTGCTTATCCATCTCCTGCTGCTCAATTCCCTGCTTCTTCATCCTCGGTTTCATCCACTACTGCTGCATATGCTGCTACATCTTCTGCTACTGAATTTACTTCTGCTGCATATGCTGCTGCATGTCCTGCTACATCTTCTGCTGCTGAATTTACTTCTTCTGCATCTGCTGCTGCATCACCTGCTACCGAATCCCCTGCTGCATTCCTGTTGCATCTCCTGCTGCAGCACCTCCTGCTGCTGCATCCCCTGTGAATCTCCTACTGCTGCACCACCTGCTATTAAATCTCCTGCTATTGCATACCCTGCTGCATCTACTGCTGCTTCATAACCTTCTTCATCTACTGCTGCTGCATTACCTTCTGTTTCTCCTGCTGCTGCGTCTCCTACTGAATATCCTTCTGCTGCAACTCCTGGTGCTATATCTTTTGCTTATGAATCTCCTGCCACTGCATCTCTTATGGAATCTGCTGCTGCATCTACTAAGGCTGCATCTCCTGATGCTGCATTTCCTAATGCATCTCCTGTAGCTTAATCTCCTGCTTTTGCATCTCCTGCTTTATCTCCTTCGGATGCATATCTTGCTGCTGCATCTCCTGCTGCTTCGTCTGCTTCTACATCTCCAGCTGCATCTCCTGCTGCTGCATCTCAGGGTACATCTCCTCTTGCTCAATCCCCACTGCATATCCTGGTGCTACATCTCCTGCTACTGCATCTTCTTCTGCATCTCCTGCTGCATCTCCCACTCCATCTCTTGCAGCTGCACCTCCTGCTGCATGTCTTGCGGCTGCATCTCCTGCTACATCTCCTGCTAGTGAATCTTCTCCTGATCGATCTCCTTAAGCATCTGTTTCTGCTGCATCTTCTGCGTTTCCTGATGCATCTCTTCCTGCTGCATCTCCTGCTGAATCAATTACTGCTGCATCTGCAGCATTTGCTTCTACATCTCCTGCTGCTTCACATAATACTGCATCTCCTGCTACATATCCTGCTGCTGCAACTGCTGCTGCTGTATCTCTTGCTGCATCTACTGTGGCTTCATCTCCTGCTGCATCTCCTTCTGCTGCTTCTCATTCTCTACATCTTCTTCTCTGCATCTCCTGATACAGCTTCACCTGCTGCTGCAAATCTTGCTGCTGCAACTCTTACTGCTCCATCTCCTGCTACATATCCTTCTCATACATCTGCGGATTCATCTTATGATGGTGCTTTCTTGCTGGATCACCTGCTTTTGCATCTCCTGCTGCTGCAAACCCTGCTGCATCTACTGCTGGTGCATTTCCAGCTGCATCTGCTGCTGCTCTATCTCCTGCTGCAGTGGCTGCTGGTGCATTTTCTGATGCATTTTCTGCTGCTTCATCTCTTTCTGCTGCAACTCCTGCTGCTTCATGTACTGCTGCATCTCCTGCTGCATCTCCTATTGCTGCATTTCCTGCTTCTGCGTCTGCTGCTGCTGCATCTGCTGCTGCATCTCCTGCTTCTGCATATCTTGCTGCATCTGCTGCTGCTGCATCGCCTACTGGAGAATCTCTTGCATTTTTTGCTACATCTGCTGTAGATTCACCTACTGTTGCATCTCCAGCTGCTGCATTTACTGCTGATGGATGTCCCGTGCATCTCCTGATGCTGCATCTGTTGCTGCATCTCCTGCAGCCGCATCTCCTGTTGCATCTCCTACTGCTGAATCTCTTGCTACTGCATTCTCTGCTGCATCTACTGCTGCTGTATCGCCTGCTACTGAATCTCCTAATGCATCTCCTAATGCATCTCCTCTTGCTTAGTCTCCTGATGCTTCCTATCCTGCTTCATCTCCTTTTGCTGCATCTGTTGCTGCTTCATCTCCTGCTGCTTCGTCTGATGCTGCAACTCCTGCTCAGTCTCCTGCTGCGGAATCTCCTTCTGCATCTCCTGCTGCTGCATCTGCATCATCAGGATATTCTGAAGGAGATACAGCAGCAAGATATGCAGCCACAGCATAGCGGCAGCAGATTCAGCTGCAGGAGATGCAGCTGTAGGAGATGAAGCAGCAGAAGAAGCAGTAGGAGATGAAGAAGCAGCAGCTGCAGAAGAAGCAGTAGGAGATGAAGAAGCAGCAGCTGTAGAAGAAGCAGTATATGCAGCAGGAGAAGCAGTAGCAGGAGATGCAGCAGAATAAGACGTAGCAGGAAATGAAGAAGAAGTAGATGCAGCCGGAGGTGCAAAAGCAGGTAATGCAGCAGCAGGAGATGCAGTAGGAGATGCAGCAGGAAATGCCGCAGAGGTTAAGCTTCAGACGCAGAAGATATAGAAGGATATGAAGTAACAGTACATGAAAAAGAGGATGGAGCAGCAGGGGATGCAGCAGCAGATACTGAATGAGATGCAGCAAAAAGAGAGAAGCAGCAGAAGGAGCGGCAGGAGATGAAGAAGCAGGAGAAGCAGCAGCAGCAGAATCAGCAGGAGGTGAAGCAGGAGAAGCAGTAGCAGGAGATGCAGCAGAAGATGCATCAGAGTTGCAGCAGAATATGCTGCAGGATATGTAGACGCAGCAGATGCAGGAGTAAGAGATGCAGCAGCAGATGCAGCAGGAATTGCAGCAGAAGAAGATGCATCAGGAGGAGATGCAGCAGCAGCAGATGCAGAAGCAGCTGCTGCAGCAGCAGATACATTAGCAGATGCAGTATGAGATGCAGCAGAGATGCAGAAGAAGGTGCAGGATATGCAACAGCATGAGATGCAGTATCAAGAAATGCAGCAGACTATGCAGAAGAAGGGGATGCAGCAGAATTTGCAGAAGTAAGAGATGCAACATGATAAGCAACAGCAAGAGATACAGGAGCAGAGGATTCAGCAGCAGATGCAGCACTACTAGATGGAGTAGTAGCAGATGCAGTAGCAGATGCAGCACCACATTTTTCGGGAGATGCAGCAGCAGTATATGTAGTAGTGGGAGATGCAGCAGCAGTATTTGCAGTAGCAGGAGATGCAGCAGTAGGTGCAGCAGGAGATATAGCAGCAGGAGATTTTGCAGCAGGAGATTTTGCAGCAGGAGATGCAGAAGAGATGATACAGCTGGAGATGCAGCAGATGCAGCAGTAGTTTCTAAACCAGCAGGAGATGCAACGACAGATGCAGCAGGAGATGCAGTTTCAGCAGGAGAAGCAGGAACAGGAGATTCTTCTAAAGATGCAGAAGCAGGAGATGCTGCAGGGAATGCAGCATCAAGAGACGCAGCACAGGGAGATGCAGTAGGAAGTGCAGCAGCAGGAGATGCAGCAGAAAATGAAGCAGCGAGAGAAGTAACACCAGGAGATGCAATAGGATATGCTGAATCCGGATATGCAGCAACGGGATACGCAGTAGTAGTTTATAAAGCAGCAGGAGATGCAGCAGCAGCAGCTGCATCAGCAATGCAGCAGGAGATGAATTGGAGAATCATCAGAAAGAGATGATGCAGCAGATTCAGCAGGAGATGTAGCAACAGGAGATTGCTTGAGATAAGGAAAAAATTCTTCAGGGAGAGGGTGGTTAGTCATTGGAACAGTATGCCAAGGGAGGTGATTGAGTCACCATCCCTGGAGGTGTTTAAGGTGAGGGTGGATGAGGTACTTAGGGGCATGATTTAGGGATTGGTGGGAATGGTTGGACTAGACGATCCGGTGGGTCTCTTCCAACCTGGTTATTCTGTGATTTTGTGATGCTGCAGCAGATGCAGCAGCAGGAGGCACAGCAGCAGGAGATGTAAAAGGAAGAAATGCAGCAGGAAATGAAGCACCAGGAATTGCCACAGCAGAATATGCAGGATCATGAGTTTCAGCACTAAGAGATGCAGCAGGAGACGTAGGTGAAGAGGATGCAGCAGCTGATGATGTAACAGGAGATGCAGCAGCAGGAGATGCAGAAGCAGTATATGTAGCAGGCCAAGATGAAGCAGGATATTGAGCAGCAGGAGATGCAGCAGCAGGAGAAGCATTAAGAGATGAAGCATAAGTATATGCAGCAGGGGAAGCAGCAGGAGATGCACCAGCAGGGGAGGTAGTAGCATGAATGCAGTAGCAGATGCAACAGAGGAAATGCAGCAGGAGATGCAACAGAAGGGGAGGTAGTAGCGTAAGATGCAGCAGCAGGAGATTCAGCAACAGGAGATGCAATAGCAGGAGATGCAGCAAAGATGCATCAGCAAGAGCTGATTTAGCAAAAGATGCATCAGCAGGGTATGCAGCAGGACATGCATCAGCAGGAAATGCTTCATGTACTGCTGCATCTCCATATAAAATTCCTGCTGATGCATCTCCTGCTACTTGATGTCCTCCTGTATCTCCTGCTGCTGCATCTGCTGCTGCATCTGCTGCTTCATCTCCTGCCTCTGTATCTCCTGCCTCTGTATCTCCTGCTGCTACATCTCCTGCTGCTACATCTCCTGCTGCATCTCCTGCTCCTGTATCTCCTGATATTACATCTCCTGCTGCATTCTATACTCATGCATCTGCGGATGAATCTCCTGATGCTCCATTTCCAGTTGCATCTGCTGCTTCGTCCCCTGCTGCATCTCTATCTGCTCCATCTGGTGCATCTGCTGCTGCATATGCTGCTCCTTCATCTACTGCTGCATCTCCTGCTAAATCTCCTGCTGTAACTTCTCCTGCATCTCCTGTTGAATATGCATCCCTTCCTGCATCTCCTGTTGCTGCATCTCTTGCTGCTGCATCTCTGGCTGCATCTGCTGCTGCTTCTGCTGCTGCATCTCTGGCTGCTGCATCTCATCTTTCTGCATCTCCTGCTGCATTTGCTTTTGCATTTCTACTTCATCTCTAGCTTCACCTTCAGCTGCTGCATCTCCTTCTGTATCTTCTGCGGTTTCATATCCTGCTGCATCTTCTCTGCTACATCTCCTGAATCTGCTGTTGTATCTGCTACTAGTTCATGTACTGCTGCATCTCATGCTTCATCTCCTACTGCTGCATCACTTGCTACATTTGTTTCTACATTTCTACTTCATCTCTTTCGGCACCTCCTGCTTCTGCATCTGCTGAATCTGCTGTTGTATCTGCTGCTACTTCATGTACTGCTGCATCTCCTGCTGCTGGATCTCCTCCTGCATCTGCTGCCGCTGCATCTGCTGTTTCATCTCCTTTTTATGCATCTGTGGACGCACCTACTGATACTGCATATCCTGCTACATCTGCTGCTGAATCTCCTGCTACTGAATCTCTGGCTGCGGCATCTCCTACTGCATATGCTGCTGAATGCATTTGCGGCTGCACCTCCTGCTGCTGCACCTCCTGCTGCATTTCCTGCTGCAACGGCTGCTGCACCTACTGCTACTTCATCTACTGCTGCATCTCCTACTACATCTCCTGCTGCCTCATATTTTTCTGTTTGTCCTGCTGCATCTACTGCTTTTGCCTTTGCTGGTGCATCTGCTGCTGTTATATCTCCTGCTCCATCTCTTCCTGCTGCATCACCTGCTGCATCCTCTACTGCTGCATCTGCAGCATCTCCTGCTTCATCTGGTGCTGCTTCACCTACTGCTGCAACCCCTGACGTGTCTCCTGCTGCTGCATCTCCTGCTTATTCTCCTGAAGCATCTCCTGCTACATTTTCTGCTGGTGCATCTCCTGTCTCATATCCTGCTGCTGTGTCTCCTGCTGATGTATGTTTTGCTGTATCCCCTGCTGATGCATCTACTTCTGCATCTCCTGCTTCTGCATCTACATCTTCTGCATCTATAACTTCTGCATCTACATCTTCTGCATCTCCGGCTCCAGCATCTCCTGCTGCATCAATTGCTGCTACATCTCTTATGCATCTCCTTCTGCTGCATATGCTGCTGCATCTGGTGCTGCTGTACCTCCTACTTCTGCATGTCCTGTTGCATCTCCTCATGCTGCATCTCATGTTGCATCTCCTTCTGCTGCATTTCCTGCTGTATCTGCTGATTCTGCATCTCCTGATGCATCCCCTGCTGCTTCAATTCATCCTGCTGCATCTCCTCTTACCGCATCTCCTGCTGCTATATCTCCTGCTGCTTCATCTCCTGCTGCTTCATCTTCTGGTCCTGCATCTTTTACTCCATGTCCTTCTGCTGCATCTCCTGTTTCTGTATCTCCATCTGCTTCGTCTGCTGCTGCATCTCCTGCTCTATCTCATGTTGCACCTTCTATTGAAGCATCTCTGTCGTCATCTCCTTCTCCTGCATATCCTGCTGCTGCATCTCGTTCTGCATCTCCTGCTGCATCTCCTTTAGCATCACCTGCTGTATCTCGTTCTGCATCATCTGCAGATGCACCTCCTGCTATATCTCCTGCTGCTGCATCTCCTGCTGCTGCATATTCATCTGCATTTCCTGCTGCAGCCCTTTCTGAATCTACTACTGCTGCATCTGCTGAATCTGCTGCTGTATCTGCTGCTGCTTCATCTACTGCTGCATCTCCTGATAGATCCACTGCTGCTGCATCTCCTGATCCTGCATCTGCTGTTGCATCCTCTGCTGCTGCATCTGATACTGCATCTGATGCTGCTTTCCCTCTTGCTGCATTTCCTGCGGCTGAATCACCTGCTATATTTCTTTCTGCTGCATCTTCTTCTCTTCATCTACTAGTCTGCATCTCCAGCTGCTGCATCTCCTTCTTCATCTCGTGATGAATCTCCTGTAGCATCTCCTGCTTCTTCATCTCCTGCTACTCCATCTCCTACCGCATATGATGCTGCTGCATCTCCTGCTACTACATCCCCTGCTGCTGCATTTCCTGCTGCATCTCCTGAGGCTTCCTCCATTGCTGCATCTCCTGCTGCTGCATCTCCTGTGGAATCTGCTGCTAAATCTGCTGCTGCATCTTCTGCTCCTTTCTCTCCTGCTGCATCTCTTCCTGCTGCATCTCCTGCTTACTCTCCTCTATATTTTCTGCTGCTGCATCTCCTGCTTCTGTATCTCCTTTTGCATCTCCTGCTGCTGAATCTCCTGCTGCTGCAGTTTCTGCTCCTCTATCTCCTGCTGCTGCATCTTCTGCTTCTGCATCTCCTCCTTCTGTATCTCCTGCTGAATCTGCTGCTTCTGCACCTCCTTCTGCTTCATCTCCTGCTACACCCACTTCTCCTACATCTCCTGCTGCATTTCGTGCTGATACATTTCCTGCTGCATCTCCTACCATATACCTTTCTACATTTGCTGCCTCATCTCCTGATGCATCTGCTCATGTACATTGTGCTGCTGCATCTCCTGCTTCATCTTCAGCTGATACATCTATGGCTTCATCACCTGTTATGTCATCTCTTGCTGTATTTGCTGCAGTATTTCCTGCTGCAGCATTTCTTGCTCCTGCATCTACTGCTGCATTTCCTGCTGCATCTGTTGCTGCTCTGCTGCTACTTCATCTCCTGCTAAATCTCCTACTACATATCCTGTTGCTGCATATCCTGCTTCATCTCCTGCTGCTACATATCCTGCTGCTGCACCTCTTAATGCATCTCATGATAATTCTTCATCTCTTGCTACTGCATCTCCTGCTGCACCTACTGCTTCTGCATATCTTGCTCCATCTTCTGCTGCTGCATCTCCTGCTGCTGCATCTGCTGATGCTTCTCCTGCTCTTTTTCCTTCTGAATTTCCTGCTGCATCTCCTGCTCCGGCATCTTCTACTGCATCTCCTCCTGCTGCTTATTCTGCTGCATCTACTTCTGCTGCAACTCCTGCTGCATCTCCTACTGTGAATCTGCTGCAGCATCTCCTGCTGATGAATCTTCTGCTGAATCTGCAACTACCTCTGCATCTGCTTCTGCATTTCCACCTGCTGTTTCTGCTGCTTCTGCATTTGCTGCTTAATCTCCTGCTGCATTTCCTGTTGCTGCTTCTCCTCCTTCTGCATCTCCTACTGCTGCATCTCCTGCTTAATCTCCTGCTGCATCTCCTGAGGCTGTATCACCTGAATCATCTCTTCCTGCTGCATCTTCTGCTGAATCTGCAGCTACTGCCGCATCTGCTTCTGCATCTCCTTCCATTGCATCTTCTGCTGCATTTGCTGCTGCATCGGCTGCTGCATCTTGTGCTGCTGCATTTGCTGCTGCATTTGCAGCTGCTTATCCAATTGCAGACATTCCTGCTGAATCTGCTGCTAGATCTGCTGCGGCTGCATCTCCTGCTGCTTCATCTCCTGCTCTTGCATCTCCTACTGCTGAATCTCCTCCTTAATCTGCTGCGGCATCTCATGTTGCTACATATTCTGCTACATCTCCTTCTGCATCTCCTTCTGTATATGCATCTCCTGGTGCATCTCCTCCTGCTGCATCTCCTCCTGCTGCATCTCCTCCTGCTGCATCTCCTGCTGCACCTACTGCTGCTGTATCCCCTGGTGCATCTCTTACTGCTTCAACTTTTGCTGCATCTCCTGCTGCACCACCTGCTATTGAATCCCCTGCTGCATCTCCTAATGCTGCATGGCCTGATGCTGCATCTCTTCATGCATCTCCTGCTGCTGCATCTCCTCACAGAATCACAGAATAACCAGGTTGGAAGAGACTCACTGGATCGTCGTGTCCAACCATTCCCACCAATCCCTAAATCATGCTCCTAAGCACCTCATCCACCCTAACCTTAAACACCTCCAGGGACGGTGACACAACCACCTCCCTTGGCAGACTGTTCCAATGCCTAACCACCCTCTCCATGAAGAATTTTTTCCTAATCTCAAGCCTAAATCTCCCCTGGCGGAGCTTGAGGCCATTCCCTCTCGTCCTGTCCCCTGTCACTTGGGAGAAGAGGCCAGCACCCTCCTCTCCACAACCTCCCTTCAGGTAGTTGTAGAGAGTAATAAGGTCTCCCCTCAGCCTCCTCTTCTCCAGGCTAAACAACCCCAGCTCTCTCAGCCGCTCCTCATAAGATTTGTTCTCCAGCCCCTTCACCAGCTTTGTTGCCCTTCTCTGGACTCACTCCAGAGCCACAACATCCCTTTTGTATTGAGGGGCCCAGAAATGAACACAGTACTCAAGGTGCGGTCTCACCAGTGCCAAGTACAGAGGGAGAATAACCTCCCTGGACCTGCTGGTTACGCCATTCCTGATACAAGCCAAGATGCCATTGGCCTTTTTGGCCACCTGGGCACACTGCTGGCTCATGTTCAGTCGGTTATCAACCAGCACCCCCAGGTTCTTCTCCTCCTGGCAGCTTTCCACTTCCTCCCAGCTTGGTGTCATCTGCAAACTTGCTAAGGGAGGACTCCTGATGCGTCTCCTGCTGTATCACCTCCTGCTGCTTCTCTTTTGCTTCATCTCCTGATCTGCTGCTGCATGTCCTGCTACATCTTCTGCTGCTGAATTTACCTCTGCTGCATCTGCTGTTGCATCACCTCCTACTGAATCTCCTGCTGCATTCCTTTTACATCTTCTGCTGATGCACCTCCTGCTGCTGTATCCCCTGTTGCATCTCCTTATGCTGCATCTCCTGCTGCTGCATTACCTGCTATATCTTCTCTTACTTCATCTCCTCCTGCTGCATATTTTGCTTCTGTATATACTGCTGCATTTCCTTCTGCTGCATCTCCTTCTGCTGAATCTCTTTCTGCATGTCATTCTTCTGAAACTCCTGCTGCTCTAATACTTTCTGCATCAAGTCTGCTGCGTATCCTGCTGCTGCATCTCCTCGTCCTGCATCTCCTGCTGCAGCTGCTGCAGCTGCATCTCCTGCTGCTTCATCTCCTGCTCTTGCATCTCCTTCCTCTGAATCTCTTTTGGAATATCCTACGGCATCTCATGCTGCTACATCTCCTGCTGCATCTCCTACTGAATACGCATCTCCTGATGAATCTCCACCTGCTGCCACTCCTACTGCTGCGTTTGCTTCTGCATCTGCTGCTGAATCTCCTGCTGTTGAATCTCCTGATGCCATGTCTGCCGCTGAATATCTTGTGTCTGCTGCTGAATCTCCTGTTGCTGAATCTCCTGCTGCATCTGCTGCTGCTGCATCACCTTCTGCACGTGCTGCTGCAGCATCTCCTTCTGCTGCATCTCCTGCTGCATATCCTGCTGAATATGCCTTCCCTGCTTCACCTCCTGCTCCAGTGTCTAACGCTCTATCTCCTGCTGCATCTCCTACTGCATCTCCTGCTACTGCATCATCTGCTTCATCTCCAGCTGCTTCATCTCCTGCTGCTGTGTCTTCTGCTGAATCTACTGCTGCATCTGCTGCTGCTGCATCTGCTGCTGCATTCCCTGCATCTTCTACTGCTGCATCTCCTGCTTCTGCATATACTTTTGCATGTCTTGCTGCTATATCTCCTGCTTCTGCGTCTCCTACTCCTGCATCTCTTCTGCTGCATCTCTTCCTTCTGCATTTCCTGCTCCTGCTTCTCCTGATGCATGTGCTGCTGCATCTCCTGCAGTTTTTTCTATTGCTTGAACTCCAGATGCTGCATCTCCTGGTGCATCTGCTGGTACTGCATCATATCCTGCCGCATCTCCTGCTTCGTTTTCTTGTGCATCTGCTGCTTCATATACTGCTGTACTTTCTGCTGCTGCATCTCCTTCTGAAGCATCTGCTGTTGCATCTTCTTCTCTGCAGATTATGCTGCTTCATGTCCTCCTGCATCTCCTGCTGCTGCATCTTCTTCTCTGCAGATCCTGCTGCTTCATCTCCTCCTGCAGAATCTCCTGCTGCATCTGCTGGTCATCTCCTGCTGCATAATCTCCGGCTGCATCATCTACGGCTGCAATGTATGCTTTTGCATCTCCTGCCACTGCATCTGCTGCATCATCTATTCCTGCCTCTCCTCCTACAGCATCTCTTTCTGTATCTCGTGCTACATCTCATGAAGCTGTACCTGCTGAAGCATCTCTTCCTGCTGCATCTCCTGATGAATATGCATCTATTGATGCATCTGCTGCTGCATCTGTTGATGCTGCATCTGCTTCTGTATCTGCTGTTGAACCTGATGTTGCATCTCTTGCTGCTGCATCTTCTGCTGCTGCATCGCCTTCTGCATTTGCTGTTGAATCTGCTGTTGAAAATCCTGCTGCTGCACCTCCTACTTCTGTATGTGCTTCTGCAGCTCCTGTTGCTGCACCTCCTACTTCTGCAGCTCCTTCTGCAGCTCCTGTTGCTGCATCTCCTGCTTCTTCATCACCTGCTCCTGAATCTTCTGCGTATGTATCTCCTGCTAAAGCTCTTGCTTCATCTCCTGCTTCATATCTTTCTGCTGCATCTTCTGCTGCTGCATCTTGTGCTGCTGCATCACCTGATGCTCCATCTGCTGCTGCTGCATCTCCTTATGTATCTCCTGCTGCTGAATCTACTGCATCTGCTGCTGCATCACCTGCTACACAATCCCTTCCTGAATTCCTGCTGCAACTCCTGCTGCTGAATCTCCTCCTGATGCATCTGCTGCTTCATCTCCTGCTGCTGCATCTGCTGGTGCTGCATATGCTACTGCATTTGCTGCAGGATCTCCTTCTTCTGCCTCTCATGCCACATCTCCTGCCAATGCATCTCCTGCTTCTGTATATCTTGCTCAATCTACTTCTGCTGCATCTCCAGCTGCATCTCTTGCTGCTGCATCTCCTGCATCTTTTGGTGCATCTGCTGTAGATTAATCTACTGCTGCATCTCCTGCTGCTTCACCTTCTGAATTTTGATGTCCTCGTGCATCACTTGATGCTCCATCTGCTGCTACTGCAAACACTGCTGCATCTACTGCTGCTGCATCTCCTGCTGCATCTCCTGCTGAACGTGCTTCTGTATCTGCCGAGTCTTAGTCTCCTGCTGCTGAATTTCCTGCTTCAGCGTCATCTGCTCAATGTGCTGCTGAATATGCTGCTGCATCTCCTGCTGCACCTCCTGCTTAATATGCATCTCCTGCTGCATCTCCTGCTGATGCATCTCCTTCTGCTGTATCCCCTGCTTCTTCATCCTCGGTTTCATCTACTACTGCTGCATGTGCTGCTACATCTTCTGCTACTGAATCCCCTGCTGCATTCCTGTTGCATCTCCTGTTGCTGTGCCTCCTGCTGCTGTATCTCAGGTGCATCTTCTACTGCTGCATCTCCTGCTGCATCACCTGCTATTGAATCCCCAGCTGCATCTCCTAATGCTGCATCTACTGCCTCTCCTCCTACGGCATCTCTTTCTGTATCTCATGCTACATCTCATGAAGCTGTACCTGCTGAAGCATCTCTTCCTGATGCATCTCCTGCTGAATCTCCTCCTGCTGCTTCATCCCCTGATCTGCTGCTGTATGTGCTGCTACATCTCTTACTGCTCTAGTTCCTCCGCCTGGATCTCTTCCTGCATCTATTGCTGCTGCATCCTCTGCTGAAACTCCTGCTTCTGCATCTCCTTCTGCAACTACATCTGATGCACCAGCGGATTGATCTGATGATGCACATCCTCTGATTCATCTCCTGCTGCTGAATCCCCTGCTGTTGCACACCCTGCAGCATCTACTGCTGCTGCATTACCTGCTGTTTCTCCCGCTGCTGCATTTCCTACTGAAATTTCTGCTGCTGCATCTTCTGCTGCTATATCTTTTGCTTATGAATCTCCTCCACTGCATCTCCTGCTTTATCTCCTGATGCATATCTTGCTGCTGCATCTACTGCTGCTTCGTCTGCTGCTACATCTCTAGCTGCACCTCCTGCTGCTGTGTCACAGGGTACATCTCCTCTTGCTCAATCCCCACTGCATAACCTGGTGCTACATCTCCTGCTACTGCATCTCCTTCTGCATCTCCTGCTGCATCTCCTGCTACATGTCTTGCGGTGGCATCTCCTGCTCCATCTATTGCTGATGAATCTTCTGATCGATCTCCTTAAGCATCTCTTTCTGCTGCATCTTCTGGTTTTTTACTGATGCATCTCTTCCTGCTGCATCTCTTGCTGAATCAATTACTGCTGCATCTGCAGCATTTGCTTCTATATCTCCTGCTGCTTCACATACTGCTGCATCTTATTCTCTGTATCTCCTGATACTGCTTCACTTGTTGCTGCATCTGCTGTAGATTCGCCTACTGTTGCAACTCCAGCTGCTGCATCTACTGCTGATGGATGTCCTCGTGCATCTCCTGATGCTGCATCTGTTGCTTCATCTCTTGCAGCTGTATCTCCTCTTTCATCTCCTTCTGCTGAATCTCGTGCTACTGCATTCTCTGCTGCATCTACTGCTGCTGCATCGCCTGGTGTGGAATCTCCTAATGCATCTCCTCTTGCTTAGTCTCCTGATGCTTCCTATCCTGCTTCATCTCATTTTGCTGCATCTATTGCTGCTGCATCTACTGCTGCTTCGTCTTATGCTACAACTCCTGCTTCGTCTCCTGCTGTGGAATCTCCTGCTGCACCTACGTCTGCATCTCCTGCTGCTCCATCTGCTGCATCTGCATCATCAGGATATTCTGAAGGAGATGCAGCCGTAGGAGATGCAGCAGCAAAAGATGCAGCCACAGCACTGCGGCAGCAAATTCAGCTGCTGGAGATACAGCCATAGGAGATGCAGCAGGAGATTCAGCAGCAGATGCAGCAGAAGGATATGCAGCAGCAGGAAATGGAGCATGATATGAAGAAGTGGGATATGCAGCAGCAAGAAATACTGCAGCAGATGCAGTAGGAGATACAGCAGGAAATTCAGAAGGAGATGCAGCAAGAGATTCAGCAAGTGATGCAGAAGCAGAAGTAGCAGAAGATGCAGGTAGGCGAGATACAGCAGCCACAGATGCAGCAGGAGATGCAGGAGTATCTGAAGCCGTAGATGCAACGGGAGACTCAGCAGCAAGAGATAGAGGAGGAAATGCAACAGTAGATAGAGTAGGAGATGCAGAACCTAATGCAATTGGAGATGCATCAGGAGATGCAGCAGAGATGCAGCAGCAGATACTTCATGAGATGCATGAAAGGAGATGAAACGGCAGAAGAAACAGCAGGAGATGAAGAAGCAGGAGAAGCAGCAGCAGCAGATGCATTAGGAGATGCAGTATGAGATGCAGAAAACAGATGCAGAAGCAGATGCAGTAGCAGGAGATGAAGAATAACGAGATGCAGCAGGCGGAGATGCTGCAGTAGGAGATGCAGAAGCAGGGGTTGCAGCTGCAGGTGATGGATAATTGGCTGCAGCAGGGTATGCTGTAGCAGAAGCAGCAGGAGATGCAGCAGCAAATGCATATTCAGCAGTAGACTGAGCAGGAGATTCAGCAGGAGATGCAGCATCAGAGATGTAGCAGGAGATTCAGCAAGAGATGCAGCAGCAGGAAATGCAGCAGGAGATGCAGCAGCAGGAGATGCAGCAGAAGGAGAATCAGCATATGATACAGCTGCAGGAGATTCAGCAGCAGATGCAGCAGCAGATTCAGCATCAGGAGATGCAGCCGCATAGGCAGATTCAACAGGAGATGCAGGAGCAGAAAATGCAGCAGGAGATTGTACTGGATAGGCAACAGCAGAAGATGAAGCAGCAGATGCACCAGCTGGAAATGCAGCAGGAGATGCTGTAGGCTCTTAAATTTTGAAGTGACGCTTTAATAGCCATTCTGATGTTACAGAAGACAAGACTAGACTGAAAGTTCTACACGTATTGCTTTGCAGTAAAAGAGCTATAAGAGAAAAGATTCAGCAACAGCAGCATTCCATGCTAGCATTGTCCAGGTGGGAATTACTCACTTTTCCTAAAGAGCCTTCATAGGAGCAGTTAAGTCACAATTCCCTAATCTATACTAAACGTTCTCTTAGTCGTGCTTCGCAGCTTACAGTGAAAGCACTTCCAAAGAAGACTCTAGTGAGAGCCAGTATTTGATCGTAGCAGCTTTTATGAGATACTTGTTCTGAACTACTTGAAATTTGGAAGGGACGTTTTAGTAGCCATTCTGATGTTACAGTACACAGACTGAAAGTTCTACAAGCCTTGATTGGCAGTGAAAGCGCTCTAAGGTCTAAGGAACACTTCCAGAACCTGCATCATTCCATGCTAGCATCTTCCCTTCAGGAGTTACTCACTTTTCCTAAAGCGCCTTCATAGGAGAAGGTAAGTCACAATTCAGTACCCTACACTAAAACGGTCCATAAGTCTTGCTTAGCCTCTGGCAGTGAAAGCACTTCCAAAGAAGAGTCAACCTAAAGCCAGCATTTGATGGTAGCAGCTTCCCTGCGTTACTTGTTCGGAACAATCTGAAAATATTGAAGTGACGCTTTAATTGCAATTCTGATGTTACAGTGCAGAAGCCCAGACTGAAATTTCTACAAGTCTTGCTTTGCAGTAAAAGCGTTCTAAGGGAGGACATTCAGAAGTAGCAGCATTCCATGCTAGCATCTTCCCTGCAGGCATAATTCAATTTTCCTAAAGCGGCTTAATAGACATAGTTAAGTCGTTATTCAGTACCCTATACTAGAACGGTTCTTAAGCCGTGCTTTGCTGCTTGAAGTGAAATCTCTCCACAAAAGTCTCTTACGAGAGCCAGCACTTAATGGTAGTATGTTTCCCTGAGTTGTGTGTGCTATATGCTCTGAAATTTTGAAGTGACGCTTGAATAGTCATTCTGATGTTACAGTACGCAAGTCTACGCTGAAAGCTCTATATGTCTTGCTTTACAGAAAAAGCGCTCTAAGAGAAGACCTTCAGAAGAAGCAGCTTTCCATGCAAGCGTCTTCCTTGCGGGTGTATTTCCATTTTCCTACAGTGCCGTAATAGGCGCAGTTAAGTCTCAATTCACAGAATAACCAGAATAACCAGGTTGGAAGAGACCCACCGGATCGTCGAGTCCAACCATTCCCACCAATCCCTAAATCCTGCTCCTAAGTACCTCATCCACCCTAACCTTAAACACCTCCAGGGACGGTGACTCAACCACCTCCCTTGGCAGACTGTTCCAATGCCTAACCACCCTCTCCGTGAAGAACTTTTTCCTAATCTCAAGCCTAAATCTCCCCTGGCGGAGCTTGAGGCCATTCCCTCTCGTCCTGTCCCCTGCCACTTGGGAGAAGAGGCCAGCACCCTCCTCTCCACAACCTCCCTTTAGGTATTTGTAGCGAGTAATAAGGTCTCCCCTCAGCCTCCTCTTCTCCAGGCTGAACAACCCCAGCTCTCTCAGCCGCTCCTCATAAGATTTGTTCTCCAGCCCCTTCACCAGCTTTGTTGCCCTTCTCTGGACTCACTCCAGAGCCACAACATCCTTCTTGTGGTGAGGGGCCCAGAACTGAACACAGTACTCAAGGTGCGGTCTCACCAGTGCCGAGTACAGAGGGAGAATAACCTCCCTGGACCTGCTGGTTACACCATTCCTGATGCAAGCCAAGATGCGATTGGCCTTTTTGGCCACCTGGGCACACTGCTGGCTCATGTTCAATCGGTTGTCAACCAGCACCCCCAGGTCCTTCTCCTCCTGGCAGCTTTCCAGCCAGGTTTCTCCTAGTCTGTACCTCTGCTTAGGGTTGTTGTGCCTCAAGTGCAGGACTCGGCATTTGGCCTTGTTAAACCTCATGCCGTTGGTCTCAGCCCAGCAGTCCAGCCTGTTCAGATCCCTTTGCAGAGCCTCCTGACCCTCCAGCAGATCGACACTTCCTCCCAGCTTGGTGTCATCTTGTCAAACTTGCTAAGGGAGGACTCAATGCCTTCATCCAGGTCGTTGATAAAGACATTAAACAGGACTGGACCCAGGACTGAGCCCTGGGGAACCCCACTTGTCACTGGCCTCCAGCTGGATTTAACTCCATTTACCACCACCCTCTGGGTCCGGTCATTCAACCAGTTTTTCACCCAGGAGAGTGTGCGCCCGTCCAGGCCAGAGGCCGACAGTTTCTGAAGCAGAATGCTATGAGAAACTGTATCAAAGGCTTTACTGAAATCCAGGAAGACCACATCCACAGCCTTTCCCTCGTCCAAGAGTTTAGTCACTTGGTCATAGAAGGTGATCAGATTACTCTGGCAAGACCTGCCTTTCATGAACCCGTGTTGACTGGGCCTGATCACCCGGTTCTCTTGCAAGTGCTTCATGATTGCACTCAAGATCACCCGCTCCATGACTTTCCCCGGTACAGAGGTCAGGCTGACAGGCCTGTAGTTCCCCGGATCCTCCCTGCGCCCCTTCTTATAGATGGGCATGACATCAGCCAGCCTCCAGTCCAGCGGAACCTCCCCAGTCATCCCTGAGTGCTGGAAGATGATGGAAAGGGGTTGAGATGCAGCATCAGGAGATTCAGCAGGAGATGCATCAGCAGGAAATGCATCAGCAGATTGTGCAGCAGGAAATTCCATAGGAGATTCTGCAGCAGGAGATTCAGTAGAAAAGGCAGCAGGAGAATCAGTAGAAAATGCAGCAGGAGATGCAGCAGGAGATACAGAAGGAGATTTAGCAGCAGGGGATATAGTAGGAGATGCAGCAGGAGATACATCAGCAGGAATTGTAGCAGGAGATGCTGGAGGAGATTCTGCAGAAGAAGATTCAGCAGGAGATACAGCAGGAGATGAAATAGCAACATAGGCATCAGAAGTTACAGCAGGGAGTGCAGCAGGAGATTCAGCAGGAGATGTAGCAGCAGGAGATGCAGCCGTAGATGCCTTCAACAGGATATGCAGCTGAGATGCATCCGCAGAAGACTGATCAGCAGATGTAGCAGGAAATGGAGATGATTCTGAAGATGCAACCACAGATGCAGTCGCAGAGGATGCAGCAGGAGATGAATCCGCAGGCTATACAGCAGCAGGAGATGAAGCAGAAGATACAGCAGCAGGAGATGCAGAAGGACATCAAGTAGAAGGAGATGCAGCAGCAGCAAATGTAGCAGGAGATGTAGCAGTACATGAAGCAGCAGGAAATGGAGAAGCAGATTAAGGAGATGCAGCAGCAGGAAATGCAGCAGAATATGCAGCAGGTGATGCAGCAGCAGGTGATGCAGCTGCAGCTGCAGAGGCAGCAGATGCAGCAGCAATTGATGCAGCAGCACATGCATCAGGAGATGCAGATTCAGTAGGAGATGTAGCAGCAGAAGATGCTGCAGCAGATGCTGCAGCAGGAGATGCAGCAGAAGGAAATGCAGCAAGATATGCTGCAGGAGGAGATGCAGTAGGATATGAAGCAGGAGATGCAGCAGCAGGAGATGCAGCAGGGGATGCATATTCAGCAGGTTATTCAGCAGGAACTTCAGAAGAGATGCAGCAGTAGATGAAGCAGCAGTATATGCAACAGCAGATGCACCAAATGGATCAGAAAGAGACGCAGCAGGGGATGGAGCAGCAGATGCAAAGGGAAATGGTGCATCAGGAGATGCATCCACAGATGCATGAGCAGAGGATGCATCAGGAGATGTAGCAGCAGGAGATACAGGAGCAGGTGATGCAGCAGGAGATGTAACACCAGAAGATGCAGCACCAAGAGATGCAGCAGGACATGCAGCAGCCCATGCAATATCAGCAGAAGCAGTAGCATGAAATACAACAGGAATAGATGCAAAAGGTAATGCAGCAGCAGGAGTTGAAGGAGAATATGCATCAGCAGGAAATACAGCAGCAAAATATTCAGATGGAGATGCAGCAGGAAATGCAGCAGCAGGAGATGCAGAAATAGATGTTGCAGCAGGTGCAGCACCAGCAGATGCAGCAACAGGAGATGCAGCAGAAGGAGATGCTGCAGCAGCACATGCAGAAGGTGATGCAGCAGTAGGAGATGCAGCAGGGGAGGAAGCTGGAGATACAGCAGCAGGTGTTGTAGTAGAAGAAGATGCACTAATATATTCAGCAGCAGGAGATGCAGCAGCAGGTTCAGCAGCAGATGCAGCACGTGCAGTTGCAGCAGCCGGAGACGAAGCAGGAGATGCAGCACCAGCATATGTAGCAGCAGGAGATTATGCAGTCAACGAAGCTGCAGGACATGCAACATCAGAAGATAATTCTAGATATACATCAGCAGACGCAGTAGCAAGAGATGCAGCAGCAGCACATGCAGAAGGTTATGAAGCAGCAGTAGATGTAGCAGTGGCAGTAACAGCAGGAGATTCAGCAGCAGGAGATCCAGTAGCATCATGATATGAATACGCAGATGCATCAGAAAAATATGAAGCAGCAGATGCAGAAGCAGGAGATGCAGAAGGAGATCCAGCAGCAGTAGATGCAGAAGAAGCAGATGTAGCAGGAGATGCAGCAATAGATGAATCAGCAGCAGATGTAGCACCAGATGCTGCAGAAGCTGCCAGAGATACAGCAGCAGGAGTTCTATCGGGAGTTGCAGCAGCAGGGGATGCTGCAGCACATGGAGCAGAAGTAGCTGCAGCAGGTGAATATGTAGCAGGATATGCAGCATTATGTGAAGCAGCAGCAGACGTAGCAGCAAATGCTGCAGATGCTACAGCAGGAGATGCAGCAGGAAGAGATGCAGCAGGAAATGCAGAAGATGCAGCAGAAAGAGATGCAGCAGGAGGAGATGAATCAGCAGGAGATAGAGTAGGAGATGCAGCCAGAAGAGATGCAGCAGGAGATGCAGCAGGAGATTCAGGAGAAGGTGTAGCAGGAGTAGATGCAACAGCAGTAGATGAAGTAGGGTATGAAGCAGCATGAGGTGCAGCAGGTTATGCACTAGCAGGAGATTCAGCAGCAGGAGATGAAGCAGGAGAGCAGCATCATGAGTTGAATCCGCTGATGCATCAGAGGTAGTTGCAGACAGAGATGTAGCAGCAGGAGGTTCAGGAGAAGAGGCAGCAGCAATATATGCAGGAGGAGATCCAGCAGGAGATGCAGCAGAAGGAGATGCAGCAACAGAATATGCAGCAGGAGATGCAGCAGAAGGAGATTCAGTAGCAAGTGATGAGGCAGTAGATGAAGCAGCAGATGCAGCTGAAGGAGATTCAGCAGCAGAAGATGTAGCAGGACGTGCAGCAGCAGTAGATGAAACAGAGGATGCAGAAGCAGGGGATACAGCAGTAAGAGATGCATCAGAACGAGATGCAGCAGGAGATGTATATTCAGCCAGAGGTGCAGAAGGTGTTGCAGAACCAGGAGATGCAGCAGGTATGCAGCTGAGGATTCAGTAGCAGGTGATGCAGCAGGAGATGCAGCAGCAGATGCAGCCGAAAGAGATTCAGCAGTAGAAGATGTAAAAGGACTTGCAGCAGTAGTAGATGAAACAGAGGATGCAGGAGCAGGGGATACAGCAACAGGAGATTTATCAGCACGAGATGCAGCAAGAGATGCATATTCAGCCAGAGGTGCAGCAGGAGATGCAGCAGCATATTCAGCAACACCTTCATCAGGAGATGCAGTATCAGGAGATTCAGCAGCAAGAGATGAAGACTCAGCAGATGCCACTGCAGATACCGAAGCACGTTCAGCAGAAGATGCAGCAGTAAGAGATGCAGCAGGAGATCCAGCTGGAAGAGATGCAGCAAGAGATGGAGAACGAGATGCAGTATCAGGAGATGCAGCAGCAGATGCAGCACCAGCAGATGTAGCAGCAGGGGATGCAGAAGCAGGCGATAGAGCAGCAGGAGATGCAGCCAGAGGAGATGCTGCAGGAGATGTGGTAGGATTAGATTCAGCAGCAGGAGATGCATCAGGAAATGCAGCAGCATGAGATGCAGCAGGAGATGCAGGAGATGCAACAGTAGGTGAATCTACAGCAGATGCAGCAGCAGTTGCAGGAGATTCGGTAGCAGGAGATGCAGCAAGATATACAGAAGCAGGAGATGCATCAGCAGGACTTGTGGCATGAGATGCAGAAGCACACATGCAGCGGCAGTTGCAACAGGAGATGCAGCATTAGCAGATGCAGCAACAGGAGACGAAGAAGCAGATGCAAGAGCAGGAGATGCAGCAGCAGGAAATGCAGCAAGAAGAGATGCAGCAGCAGATGCAGCAGTAGATGCAGGAAATGCTGCAGCAGGAGATGCAGCAGGAGGTGATTCAGCAGGATATGCAGCATCAGGAGATGTAGTAACAGGAGGTGCATCAGGATATGCATCGTCAGGTGATGCAGCAGGAATGAAGCAGGGGATTCAGTAGCAGGTGATGCAGCAACCTTAGTTGCATCAGGATATTAAACAGCAGGAGGTGCAGCAGCACGAGATTCAGCAGCAGGAGATGCAGCAGGAATGCAGCAGGGGATTCAATAGCAGGTGACGAAGCAGGAGATGCAGCAGCAGATGCAGCAGAAGTAAATTCAGCAGCAGAAGATGTAGAAGGACTTGCAGCAGTAGTAGATGAAACAGAGGATGCAGAAGAAGGGGATACAGCAGCAGGAGATGCATCAGACGGAGGTGCAGCAGGAGATGCAGCAGCATATTCAGTAGCACATTCAGCAGGAGATTCAGAAGCAGGAGATTCAGCAGCAGGAGACGAAGATTCAGAAGATGCCACTGCAGATACAGAGGCACATTCAACAGGAGATGCAGCAGCTAAAGATGGAGCAGGAGGTGCAGCCGGAAAACATCCTGCAGGAGATGCAGCAGGATGTGCAGAAGGATGTGATGCAGTAGCAGTGTATGCAGCAGGATATTGTGAGGAGATGCAGCAGAAAATTCAGCATCAGATGATGCAGCAGAAGATGCAGCAGCAGAGGAAGCAGCAGTAGCAGCAGGAGAAATATATGCATCCGAAGGAGATGAAGGAGAAGATGCAGCATCAGGAGATTAAGCAGCAGGAAATGCCTTAGGAGACGCAGCAGCAAGAGATTCATCAGGTAATGCAACAGCAGACACTGCAGCAGGAAGTACAGCAGCAGAAGATGCAGCGGGAGATGCAGCAGAAGGAGATGCAGCAGTGTATGCAGCAGCAGCAGATTCAGCAGTAGGAGAGGCTGCAGCAGGACATGCAACAGCAGATGCAGCATCAGGTGATACAGGAGGACACCCAGAAGCAGGAGATGCAGCAGCAGGAGATGCAGCAATAGATGAATCTATAGCAGATGCACCAATAGATGCCGGAGATGTAGCAGGAGGAGATGCAGAAGGACATGCAACATCAGGAGATGCAGTAAGATATGCAGAAGCAGGAGATACATCACCGGGTAATGTGACATGAGATGCAGTAGCAGAAGATCCTGCAGCAGATGCAGCACAAGCATATGCAGCAGCAGGAGATGAAGCAGCAGATATAGCAGCAGGAGATGCAGCAGCAAGAGACTCAGCTAGAGGAGATGCAGCAAACCATGAAGCAGCAGGAGATGTGGTAGGATTAGATTCAGCAGGAGATGCATCAGGAGATGCAACATCAGGACATGAAGCAGGAGATGCATCAGCAGGAGATGCAGGAGCAGGAGATGCATCTGGAACGCCACAGGGATTCAGGAGCAGCTGACTCAGCACGAGATGCAATAAGAGGTTCAGCAGTAAGATATGCAGCAGGGCATGCCGCAGATGGAGCTGCAGCATCAGGAGATGCAGCAGGAATGCAGCAAGAGACTCAGTAGCAGGTGATGCAGCAGGAGATGCAGCAGCAGATGCAGGAGATGCAGCAGAAGGAGATGCAGCAATATATGAAGCAGTAGCAGATGCAGCAGAAAATGCTGCAGATGCAGCACTAGGAGATTCATCAGGAGATGCCGCAGTAGATGATGCAGAAGGAAAAGATGCAGCAGCAGGAAGTTATGCAGGACATGCATCAGTAGATGATGCTGCAGCAGGAGATGCAGCGGCAGTAGATGAAGTAGGGTATGCAGCAGCAGTAGATGCAGCAGGGATTGCAGCAGCAGGAGATTAAGCAGAAGGAGAACCACCATCATAAGATGAATCCACAGATACATTAGAAGGATATGGAGCAGTAGATGCAGGAGAAGGAGATGCATGAGGAGGTAGAGTAGCAGGAGATGCAGAAGCAGAAGATATAGCAGGAGATGCAGCAGTAGATGAATCAGCAGCAGATGCACCAGGAGATGCAGCAGCAGGAGATGCATCAGCAAAAGATGCAGCAGGAGATGTAGCAGCAGGTGGTGCAGCAGCAGGAGATGCAGCAGGAGATGCAGAAGCAGGGGTACCAATAGCAGGAGATGCAGAGAAGATGTAGAGAATTAAAAGCAGCAGAAGGAGATGCATCAGCAGATGCAGCCGTGGGAGATGCAGCAAGAGATACAGCATCAGCAAACGCAGCAGCAGGTGCCGCAGGAGATGCAACCGCAGATGCAGCAGCAGTAGATACACCAGCAGGAGTGTAGGAGTAGATTCAGCAGTAGATGAAGCAGCAGGAGATGTCGCAGGAAGAGACGCATCAGGAAACGCAGAAGATGCAGCAGAAAGAGATGCATAAGGAGATCGATCAGGAGAATATTGACCAGCAGGAGATGGAGAAGGAGATGCAGCCGCAAGAGATGCAGCAGGAGATGCAGAAGGAGATCGAACAAGACGTGATGCATCATAAGGTGCTGCAGCTGGAGATGCAGCAGCAGATGAAACAGGAGCAGATGCAGCAGCAAGCTATGCAGCAGAAGAAGATGCGGCAGAAAAATATACAGCAGGAGATGTGGCAGAAGAAGATACAGCAGGAAATGCAACAGCAGTAGATACAGCAGTGTATGAAGCAGAGGCAGTTTCAGCAGCGGGATATGCAGCAGCAGGACATGCAGCAAGAGGAGATGCGGCAGCAATAAATGCAGCAGGGTTTGCAGCACCAGGACATTCAGCAGCAGGAGAACCTGAAAGATAGCAGTATCATAAGATGAATCCGCAGATGCATCAGAAGGATATGGAGCAGGAGATGCAGCAGCCGGAGTTGCAGCAGAGGATGCAGGATCAGGAGATTCAGGAGGAGATCCAGAAGCAGGAGATGTAGCAGGAGATGCAGCAGGAGATGCAGCAGTAGATGAATCATCAGCAGATGCAGCAGTAAATGCAAAGATGCATCAGCAGGAGATGCAGCAGAAAGAGATGCAGAAGGAAATGAGGAAGGTGCAAAAGCAAGTGATGCATAAATAGATGCTTCAGGAGAAGAGTCATCAGCAGGAGATGTAGCAGGAGATTCAGCTGCAAGAGATGCAGAAGGAGGTGCAGAAGGAGATGCAGTATCAGAAGATGTAGCAGCAGGATATGCAGCAGGAGATTGAGCAAAATGTGATACATCATGAGGTGCTGCAGCTGGAGATGAAGCAGCAGACGAAGTTGCAGGAGATGCAGCAGCAAGATATGCATCAGAAGGACATAAAGGAGGCGATGTGGCAGTGGGAGATACAGCAGAAGGAGATGCAGCATCAGGAGATGCAGCAGGAGATGCAGCAGCAGATTAAGCAGTAGGAGATGCAGCAGCAGGACATGCAGGCAGCAGCTAAAAGAGGAGATGCAGATTCAGAAGAAGATGCAGTAGCCTAATATGCAGCAGCAGATTCACCAGCAGTAGATGCAGGAGGAGAATATGTAGCAGGAGATGCAGCAGCAAGAGAGACATTAGGAAATGCATCAGCAGGATATGCATCAGCAGGAAATGCCACAGGAGATGCACCAGCGGGAGATGCAGGAGGAGGTGCAGTAGGATATGCAGCAAGAGGAGATGCATCAGGAGATGCAGCAGCAGACGAAGCAGCAGTAAATGCAAAAGCAGGACATGCAGCAGCAGGAGGTGAATCAGGAGATTCAGCAGCAAATGAAGCAGCAGCTGATGGAAGAGAAGTTGCAGCAGGAAAATCAGCAGGATGTGCATCAGGAGATACCGCAACAGGCAATGAAGTAGGAGGTGCAGCAGCTGGAGATGCAGCAGCAGGGGATGCAGCAGAAGGAGATGCAAGAGCAGGAGAGGCAGAGGGAGATGTAACAGGAGATATAGCAGGAGATGCATCAAGAGATGCACAAGAAGGAGATGCAGGAGGTGAAGCAGAAGAAGAAGATGCAGCAAGAGATGCTGCAGCAGATCACAGAATCACAGAATGACCAGGTTGGAAGAGACCCACTGGATCGTCGAGTCCAACCATTCCCACCATTCCCTAAATCATGCTCCTAAGCACCTCATCCACCCTAACCTTAAACACCTCCAGGGACGATGACTCAACCACCTCCCTTGGCAGACTGTTCCAATGCCTAACCACCCTCTCCGTGAAGAACTTTTTCCTAATCTCAAGCCTAAATCTCCTCTGGCGGAGCTTGAGGCCATTCCCTCTCGTCCTGTCCCCTGTCACTTGGGAGAAGAGGCCAGCTCCCTCCTCTCCACAATCTCCCTTCAGGTAGTTGTAGCGAGTAATAAGGTCTCCCCTCAGCCTCCTCTTCTCCAGGCTGAACAACCCCAGCTCTCTCAGCCGCTCCTCATAAGATTTGTTCTCCAGCCCCTTCACCAGCTTTGTTGCCCTTCTCTGGACTCACTCCAGAGCCACAACATCCCTCTTGTAGTGAGGGGCCCAGAACTGAACACAGTACTTGAGGTGCGGTCTCACCAGTGCCGAGTACAGAGGAAGAATAACCTCCCTGGACTTGCTGGTCACGCCGTTCCTGATGCAAGCCAGGATGCCATTGGCTTTTTTGGCCACCTGGGCACACTGCTGGCTCATGTTCAGTCGGCTGTCAACCAGCACCCCCAGGTCCTTCTCCTCCTGGCAGCTTTCCAGCCAGGTTTCTCCTAGTCTGTACCTCTGCTTAGGGTTGTTGTGCCTCAAGTGCAGGACCCGGCATTTGGCCTTGTTAAACCTCATGCCGTTGGTCTCAGCCCAGCAGTCCAGCCTGTT
The DNA here is from genome assembly GCA_033459285.1 of Clamator glandarius. Lineage (NCBI taxonomy): Eukaryota > Metazoa > Chordata > Aves > Cuculiformes > Cuculidae > Clamator > Clamator glandarius. Next base: position 788,289 of record JAUNZM010000509.1, on the reverse strand, counting down.
CAGGTCCCTTTGCAATGCCTCCCTACCCTCCAGGAGATCGACACTTCCTCCCAGCTTGGTGTCATCTGCAAACTTGCTAAGGGAGGACTCAATGCCTTCATCCAGGTCGTTGATAAAGACATTAAACAGGACTGGACCCAGGACTGAGCCCTGGGGAACCCCACTTGTCACTGGCCTCCAACTGGATTTAACTCCATTTACCACCACCCTCTGGGCCCGGTCATTCAACCAGTTTTTCACCCAGGAGAGTGTGCACCCATCCAGGCCAGAGGCTGACAGTTTCCCAAGCAGAATGCTGTGAGAAACTGTATCAAAGGCTTTACTGAAATCCAGGAAGACCACATCCACAGCCTTTCCCTCGTCCAAGAGTTTAGTCACTTGGTCATAGAAGGTGATCAGATTAGTCTGGCAAGACCTGCCTTTCATGAACCCGTGTTGACTGGGCCTGATCACCCTGTCCTCTTGCAAGTGCTTCATGATCGCACTCAAGATCACCCGCTCCATGACTCCGCTGCATCCAAGAGATGCAGCATCAGCAGATGCAAGAGCAGGAAATGCAGAAGCAGATTAAAGAAGAGGTGCAGATTCAGCAGGAGATGCAGTAGCTGGAAATGCAGCAACAGATACAGTGGCTGTAGATGCAGTTGCAGGAGGTGAAGCAGGAGATGTTGCAGCAGCAGATACAGCAGGATCTGCAACAGCAGAAAACGCAGCAGCAGGAGATGCAGCAAGAGATTCAGAAGCAGCAGAAGTAGGAGATGCAGTAGCAAGATATGTAGGAGATGCAGTAGCAGGATATGCAGAAGTAGTAGATGCAGCAGCAAGAGATGAAATAGCATGAGACGCACCAGGAGATGCATCAGCATATTCAGCCTCACATTCAGGAGGAGATGCAGAAGCAGGAGATTCAGCAGGAGATGCAGCAGAAGGAGATGCAGACTCAGCAGATGACATAGAATATTCAGAAGCACATTGAGCAGGTGATGCAGTAGCAGGAGATGCATCAGCAGGAGATGCTACAGGAGATGCATCAGCAGGAGATACAGCAAAAGGACATACAGCAGCAGGAGATGTAGCACTGGTTGCAGATACAGGAGTTACAGCAGCAGGAAATGCAGCAGCAGGTGCAGCAGCAGGAGATGCAGCAGCAGGAGAGGCAGCAGGAGATGCAGCAAGAGTTTTAACAGGAGATTCAGCAGGAGATACAGCAGGAGATGCAGCAGCAGGATGTGGAGCAGGAGGAGCTGTTAGAGCAGGAGATGCAGACGCATGAGATGCATCTCTAGGACGTGCAGCAGGAGATCCATCATGAGATTCAGCAGGAAATGGAGCAGCAGGGGATGCAGCTTCAGGAGATGCAGCAGGAGATGAAGCACGAGGAGATACAGGAGGAGCTGAAGGAGGAGATATAGAAGAAGATGCAGCAGCAGGAGTTGAAGCAGCAGAGGCAGATGACGATGCATCAGAAGATGATGCAGGCGATGCAGCAGGCAGTGCAGCCACAGCCGATGAGCAGTAAATTCAGCAGCAGATGTAGAAGCAGATACAGCAGCAGTAGATGAAACAGCAGAATATGCAGCAAGAGATGTAGAAGTAAATGCAGCAGGAGATGCACCACTAGGAGATGCAGAAGCGGGAGATAAAGCAGCAAGGGATACAGAAGCAGGAGATGCAGTAGAAGGCGATGAAGCAGCAGATGCAAGAGCAGGAGATGAAGCAGATGCAAGAGCAGGAGATGCAGCAGGAGAAGCTCCAGCAGAAGGACATGCAGCCGAATCAAAAGCAACAGCAGATTCAGCAGCAGATGCAGCAGGATGTGCAGCAGCAGGAAATTAGATGCAACACGTGCAGCTGCAGGAGATGCAGCAGGAGATGCAGCAGCAGAACATGCAGCATTAGATTCAGCAATAGAGGCAGCAGGAGGAAATGTAGCAGGAGATACAGCCGTAAGAGACGCAGCAGGACATACATCAGAAAAAGATGCAGCAGCAGGAGATGTAGGAGGATCTGAAGCAGCAGATGCTGCAGGAGATGCAGCATCAGGAGGTAGAAGAGAAGATTCAGCAGGAAATGAATCAGCAGGAGAAGCAGCAGGAGATGCAGCATGGGATGCATGATCAGGAGATGTAGCATTAAGAGATGATGCAGCAGATGCAGCAGCAGAAACAGCAGCAGGAGATGCTGCAGCAGATGCATCCGCAGGAGATGCAGGAGGAGCTGAAGCAGCAGATTCAGCAGCAGATGCAGTAGAAGGGGATGCAGCAGCAGATGCTGCAGCAGGGGGATGCAGCAGCAGATTCAGCAGCAAATGCCACAGGAGACACAGCAAAATGAGATGCAGAAGCAGATGCAGTAAGAGATGCAGATTAAGCAGTAGATGAAGCAGGAAGAGATGCTTCAGATGATACAGCAGCAGGAGATGAGCAGAAGATTGAGCAGGAGATGCAGTAGGAGGAGAGGCAGGAGGAGATGATGCAGCAGACGCAGCAGCAAGAGATGCAGAAGCAGCAGATGAAGCAGGTAAAGCATCAGTAGTAGATACAGCAGGAGATGCAAATTCAGCAGGAGCTGCACCAGCAGGAGATGCTGCAGCAGATTCACAGTAGGACATGCAGGAGTAGGAGATGCAGAAGGAGATGGGAATGAATAGATGCAGCAGGATAAGCCGCAGTAGGAAATGCAACAGAAGATGAAGGAGGAGGAGATGCAGCAGGAAATGCAGGAGGATATACAGCAGGAGAAGCATCAGGAAGAGATGCAGCAAGAGATGCAGAAGCAGTAGGTGCAGCTGTAGGACATACAGCAGCAGAAGATGCAGCAAGAGATGCAGTAGCAGGAGATGCAGTAGCAAGAGATGTAGCATTATCATAATTATCATATCATGCAGCAGCAGGATATGTAGCACGAGATTCAGCAGTTGATAAAGCAGCAGCAGAGCAGCAGCAGGTGCAGTAGAAAAATGAAATATCAGGAGATGAAGCTACAGATGCATCATCTGAAGATGAAGCAGGAGATGCAGCAGAACGGGATGCATCAGCAGATGCAGCAGGAGATGCAGGAGATTAGGCAGCAGATGTAGCAAGATATACCGTAGGAGATGCAGCAGGAAATGTATCAGGATATGCAGGAGAAGTAGATGAAGCAGGAGATGAAGCAGAAGGAGATGCAGCTGTAAGAGATGCATCAGGAGATGTAGAAGAAGATGCAGCAAGAGATGCAGCAGCAAGAGATGCAGCAGCAGGAGATGCAGCAGCAGGAGATGCAGCAGTATATAGGCATGCAGTAGCAGGACATGCAGCATGAGATTCAGCATGAGATTCAGCAGCAGCAGATGCTGCAGCAGGAGATGTAGCAGCAAGAGATGCTGCAGCAAATGTAGCAGGAGGAGATGCAGCAGTAGATGAATCAGCAGAAGATGTAGCAGCAGATGCAAGAGACGTAACAGGAGGAGATGTAACATGACGAAATTCCGTAGGATACTGAGCAGGAGACGCAGCAGCAGAAGATGCAGAAAGAGATGAAGCATGAGGAGATGAAGAAGCAGGAGATGCAGCATGAAATACAGCAGCAGATGATGTATTGGCTGGAAATGCAGAAGGAGATGCAGCAGCAGGAGATGCAACACTCGATGCAGCAGCAGGAATTGAAGCAGCAGGAGATGCAGCAGGGAATGCAGCAGCAGCAGATGTAGCAAGAGATGCAGCAGCATCATATGCACTAGGAGATGGAGAAGCAGGAGATGGAGAAGCAGGAGATGCTACAGGAAATGCAGAGGGAGGAGATGAAGCAGCAGGAGATGCAGAGGAGCAGATGCAGAGAAGATGCAGCAGAAGGAGATATAGCAGGAGATTCAGCTGCAGTAAATGCAGCAACAGTTACAGCAGCATCAGATGCACCATCAGTTGCAGTAGCAGAGGATGCAGCAGCAGATGCAGAAGCAGGAGATGCACCAGCAGATATAGTAAAAGATGCAGCAGTAGATTTAGCAGCAGCAGATGCAGAAGCAGGAGATGCATATTCAGAAGGAGATGCATCAGCAGGAGATGCAGTAGCAGGAGATGCAGAAGTAGATGCAGCAGGAGATTCAGGTTTATCAGGGGATACATCAGCAGGAGTTGCTGCAGCAGATGCAGCAGGAAGAGATGCCACAGCAGGACATGCACAGGAGCTGATGCAGAAAGTAATAGAGCAGCAGGAGATTCAGAAGGAGATACAGAAAGAGATTCAGCAGCAGGAGATGCAGCAGCAGGAAATGCAGCAGTATATACAGAACCAGGATATGCAGCAGGAGATGCAGAAAGAGGAGATACAGAAGAAAGAGATGCAGCATCAGATGAGCAGTAGGAGCTGAAGCAGGAGATGCAGCAGCAGGATATGTAGCAGGAGATGAAGCAGTAGATGAATCAGAAGAAGGTGTAGCAGCAAATCCCGGAGATGCTACAACAGATGCAGCAGGAGGAGATGCAGCAGAAAGAGACATAGCAGGATATGATGCAGCAGGTAATACAGCAGCAGGATATGCAGAAGCAGGGGAGGCAGAAAGAGATTAAGCAGCAGGAAATGCAGTAGTATATACAGAAGCAGGATATGCAGCAACAGGAGATACAGCAGAAGGAGATACAGCAGGTACTGCAGCAGCAGGAGATGCAGCAGGAGATGCAGCAGCAGAAGATGCAGCAGCAGGAGATGCAGCAGCAAATGCAGCAGAAGTAACAGGAGATGCAGCAGGAGGAGGTACAGCAGCAGATGCAGCAGCATATGTAGCAGAAGGATATGCATAAGAGATGCAGCACGAAGAGATGTAAGAGGAGATGCAGCAAAAGATGCAAGAGGAGATACAGCAGAAGAAGATGCAAGAGGAGATGCAGCAGGAAGAGGTACAGCAGCAGCAGATGCAGCAGCATATGCAGCAGAAGGAGATGCATAAGTGATGCAGCAGCTATTGATGCAGCAGGAGATGCTGGAGCCGGAGATGCTTCAGGAGATTAAGCAGGAGATGCTGCAGCAGGTGATGCAGCAGCAGATGCAGCAACAGATGCAGCAGCAGGAGATGTTGCAGGAAATGCAGCAACAGTTGAAGCAGCACCAGATGAAGCAGCATATGGTCCAGATGCCGCAGTAGGAGATGCAGCAGGTGATGCAGCAAGATAAAATGCAGCAGGAGATGCAAATAACGATGAAGCAGGAAGAGGTGTAGCAAGAGATGCATAAACATGAGATGAATCCGCAGGAGATTAAGCAGTATATAAACAGCAGTAGATGCAGCAGCAATTGGAGCAGCATTAGATGCACCAAAAACTATAGCAGGAGATGCAGCAGAAGGAGATTCAGTAGCAGGAGATTCAGCAGCAGATGTAGCAGGATATGCAGCATCAGTGGATGTGTCCGCAGATGCATCAGCAGAGAATACAGCAGGAGATACAGCAGCAGCAGATACAGCTAAAGATGCAGCAGGAGATGAAGTAGCAGATGCAGCAGCAGCAGGTGCAGGAGAATATCCAGCAGCAAAAGATTCAGCAGCAGGAGATGTAGCAGGAGATGCAGCAGTAGATGAAGTAGCAGCAGATACAACAGCAGATTTAGGAGATGCAGCAGCAGGAGATGCAGCAGGAGATTAAACAGCAGGAGATACAGAAGGAGATGCAGTAGCAGAAGATGAAGCAGGAGACAAAGTAGAAATGCAGAAGCAAAAGCAGCAGGAAATGCAGCAGAATGAGATGCAGCAGATGCAGTAGGAGATGCAGCAGCAGGAAATGCATCAGAAGATGCAGCAAGAGGAGATGCAGGAGGACATCAAGTAACTTGGGATGCAGAAGCAGCAATTTTAGCAGGAGATGCAGCAGTACATGAAGCATTTCCTGCTGATTTATCTACCGCTGCATATCCTGCTGATGCATCTCCTCCTGATTCATCTCTTTCTAATGCATCTTTTGCTGTATCTCCTACTACTGCATCTCCTGCTGCTGAATCTCCTGCTTCTGCATCTACTGCTTCTACACTTCCTGCTGAATCTGCTGCGGTATCTCCTGCTGCTGCATCTCCTGCTGCTATATCTTTCTGCTGCATCTCCTGATGAATATGCATCTCCTGGCGCTACATCTCCTGATATATCTCCTGCTGGTGCATCTCCTGATATATCTCCTGCTGGTGTATCTCCTAGTTCTGCATCTCCTGCTGCTGGATCTCCAGCTGCCGTATCTGCTGCTGCATCTGCTGCTGCATCTGCTGCTGCTGCATCTGCTGCTGCACTTAAAGATTCTGCATCTATTTTTCTGCATCTACTTCTCTTCATCTCCTGCGGCTGCATATCCTCCTGCATCTCATCCAGCTGCGTCTCCTGCTGCATCTCCAGCTGCTTCATTTCCTGCTGCATTTCCTCTTGCTGCATCTCTTGCTGCATCTCCTGCTGCATATACTTCTGCTTCACCCTCTAAAGCATCTCCTTCTGCTGCATCTGCTGCTGCATACTCTTCTGCTTCATCTCTAGTAGCATCTCTTGCTGCTGAAGCTCATGATTCTGCATCTTCTGCTACTGCATCTGCTTCTGCATCAGTTTGCTGCATCTCGTGCTGCATCTGCTAATGCATCTGCTGCTGCATCAGCTGCTGCATCTGCTGCTGCATCCCCTCCTGCTACATCTCTTTCTGCTGCATCTCCTTCTGCTGCAATTCCTGCTGCATCTGCTGCTGCACCTCTTACTCCTGCATCTGCTGCATTTCCTGCTGCATTTTCTGCAGCAAATCTGAATGCATCTTCTGCTGCATCTCTTGTTACTGCTTCTGCTGATTCTGCTGCTGCTACTGCATATCCTGTTTCTTCATCTCCTGCTGCTTCTCTTGCTGCTTCATCTCCTCCTGCTGCATCTCATGCAGTATATGCTGCTGCATCTCTGCTGCATCTCCTGATGCATCTCCAATTGCATCTGGTTCTGTATCTCCTGCTGCTACATCTCCTACTTTATCTACTGCTGCATTTACCTCTGTATCTCCCATTGCATCTACTGCTTCAGATACTCCTGCATCTCCTGCGGCATCTGCTGCTGCTGCATCTCCTGTTTCTGCATCACCTGCTCTTTCTGGGCCTGCAGTATCTCCTCCACCTGCATCTTCTTCTAGTTCTGCTGCTGCATCACCTGCTGAATCTCTTGCTGCATCTCCTTCTGAATTTTCTACTGCTGCATCACATCCTACTGCATCTGCTGCAGTATTTCTTGCTGCTGTATATCCTGCTTCTTCATATCATGCTGCATCTCCTGCTGCTGCATCTCCCGCTGCTGCATCTCTTGCTGCATCTCCTGCTGCTGCATCTCCTGCTGCTGCATCTCTTTCTGCATCTCCTACTGCTGCTCTGCTGCTTCTCATGGTGGATCTCCTCTTCCTAAATATACTGCTGCATTTCCTTCTGCATCTCCTGCTGGTTCATCTCCTGCTGCCCTTGCTGGTGATGCATATCCTGCTGGTGCATTTCCTGATGCATCTCTTGTAGCTGCCTCTTTTTCTGCATATCCTCCTGCATCTCTTCCTGCTGCATCTCCAGTTGAATCTCCTTCTACTGCATCTGCAGCATATGCTGCTGCATCTGGTGCTGCTTCACCTACTGCTGCATCTCCTGCTGTTGCATATGCTGCTGCATCTCCTGCTACTGCATCTCCTTCTCAATCTGAATCTCCCTATTCATCTGCTGCCTGCATCTCCTGCTGCTGCATGGCCTGCTGCTGCATCTACTGCTGCATCTCCTTCTGCTGCATCTCCTCCCGCTGCATCTCCTCCTGCATCTCCAGCTTCTGCACCTCTTGCAGTATCGCCTGCTGCATCTTCTGCTTCTGTGTCTTCTGCTGCATCTCCTGCTTCTGCATCTCCTGCTTCTGCATCTCCTGTGGCATCTCCTGCCGCTGCGTCTGCTGCAGTATCTCCAGCTACTGCATCTTCTACTGAATCTACATCTCTTCTTTCATCTGCTGCTGCATCTCCTGCTCTTGCTTCTGCTGCTCCTGCATCTGCTGCTGCATCCACTGCTGCATCTCCTCTGCTGCCTTTCCTACTGCATCTTCTCCTGTTTCATCTTTTTTTGCATCTCCTGCTGCTGTATATCATGGTGCATATCCTCTTGCTACATCTCCTGCTGCACCTCCTGCTGCATCTTGTGCTAGTGCATATCCTGCTGCTGTATTTCCTGTGCATCTCTTTCTGCTTTATCTTTGTCTGCATATCCTGCTGCATCTCTTCCTGCTGGATCTCCTGCTGGATCTCCTCCTACTACATCTTCAGCATATACTGCTGCATCTGGTGCTGCTTCACATATTTCTGTATCTCCTGCTATTGCATCTGCTGCTGCAAATCCTGCTTCTTCATCTGCTGATGCATCTCCTGCTGCTGCACCTCCTGCTACAACTTCTTCTCCTGCATCTACTCTTGCAACTCCTTCTTCTGCATGTCTTGAGGTATATTCTGCTGCATTTCCTTCTGCATCTCCTGCTGCATTACATGATGCTTCATCTCCTTCTGCTGCATCCCCTGCTGCTGTGTCTGCTTCTGCATCTCCTGTTACATCTCCTGCTGCTGCATCTCCTGCTAGTGCATATACTGCTGCTGCATCTCCTGATAAATGTGGTGCTGCATCTCTTATTGCATCTCCTACTACTCCATCTAATAGTGCTGCATCTGCTGCTGAATCCTCTGCTCCTGTATCTCCTGCTGCTGTATTTCCTAAAGTATCTCCTGCTGTTGCATATCCTGCTGCATCTCCTCCTGCTGCATCTACTGCTACATCCCCTGCTCTTGCATCTCCTGCTGCATTTCTTGATACTGCATCTCATGCTCTTGCATATCCTGCACCTCGATCTCCTGCAACTGCATATCCTGCTACATCTCCTGCATCTCCTGCTGCTGCATCTCCTGCTGCTGTATCTCCTGTTCAATATACTGCTGAATCTTCTGATGCATATGCATCTCCCTCTGCAATTCTTGCTGCTGCATCTCCTGTTGCATATCCTGATGCTGTATCTGCCTCGGATACATCTTCTGTTGCTTCATTCACGCTGCTGAATCAGCTGCTTCTTCATGTCATGCTGTATCTCCTGCTGTATCTCCTACTGCATCTTCTTCTGAATCTCCTGCTGCATCTTCTACTGAATGTGCATCTCCTGTTGCACATCCTGCTGCTGTATCTCCTGCTGTGTGTCATGAAGCTGCACTTCCTGCTGCTGCATTTCATGCTGCTGCATTTCCTGCTGCATCTCCTGCTGCACCTCCTGCTGCACCTCCTGCTGCACCTCCTGCTGCTGCATCTCCTTCTTCTGCATTGCCTGCTTTTACATCTCCTGCTGCATCTGGTGCTGCATCGCTTGCTGCTGCATCACCTGCTTCTTCATTTCCTGCTGCTGCATCTACTGCTACATCTCCTCCAGCTGAATCCCCAGCTGCATCTCCTGCTGCTTCATCTCCTGTTGTATATCCTGCTGCTACATATGATTGCTGTATGTCCTACTATATCTCCTGCTGAGTCATCTCCTAATGCTGAATCTCCTGCTGCATCTCGGGATGCTGCATCTGCCGCTGCTGCTTCTGCTGCTGCTGCATCTGGTGCTGTATCTACCACTGCTGCAAATCCTGTTGCATCTCCTCCCGCTGCATTTGCTGCTACATCAATTTTTCCTGCCTCCCCTGCTACACCTCTTTCTTCTGCATCTCATGCTGCTGCATCACCTGCACCTGCATCTCCTGCTGCTGCATCCCCTGCTTCTGCAATTCCTTCTTCTGAATCTCCTGCTGCTGCAATTCCTGCTTCTGAATCTCCTGCTGCTGCATCTGCTGCTGCTTATGCTGCTTATTTATATCTTCCTGAATTTTTTGTTGCTTAATCTCCTGCTGCATGACCTGCTGCAGCATCTCCTGTTACATCTCCTACTGCTGCATCTACTGCAATTCCAGCGTCTCCATTTCCTGCTGTTTTATGAAAATATAATTACTCCTGCAGGGAATATTCTATCATGGAATGCTGCTGTTTCTGAATGTCTTCTCTTATAACGCTTTCACTGCAGAATGACTTCTCTGGAAGTGTTTTCGCTGCAAGGTGCAAAGCACGACTAACAGGACGTTTTAGTATAGGATACTGAATTGTGATTTAAAATCACAAATTACTGCACTTTAGGAAAAGTGAGTAACTGCCGGAGGGAAGATGCTATCATGGAATGCTGCTTCTTCTGAATGTCTTCTCTTAGAGCACTTTCACTGCAAAGCAAAACTTGTAGAAGTTTCAGTCTAGGCTTGTGTACTGCAACATCAGAATGGCTATTAAAGCATCACTACAAAATCTAAAATCGTTCAGAACAAGTATGGCAGGGAAGATGCTACGATCAAATACTGGCTCTCTTTTGAGTCTTCTCTGGAAGCGCTTTCACTGCAAGCTGCAAAACACAATAAATACAAAGTTTTAGTATAGGGTACTGAATTGTGGCTTGCTTGCATCTATGAAAGTGCTTTCTGAAAAGTAACTCCTGCAGTGAAGATGCTAGCATAGAATGCTGCTGTTTCTGAATGTCTTCCTTTATTGCGCTTTGTCTGCAGAACATGAACTGTAGAACTTTGGGTATACCCTTGTGTACTGCAACATCAGAATGGCTATTAAAGCGTCACTTCAAAAATCTCAAATTGTTCAGAACAAGTACCACAGGGAAGATGCTACGATCAAATGCTGTCTCTCGTTAGAGTCTTCTGTAGAAGCACTTTCACTGCAAGCTGCAAAGCACCATTTATAGACGATTTTAATATATGTTACCAAATTGAGACCTAACTGCTCCTATTAAGGTGCTTTAGGAAAATTTAATAACTCCCACAGTGAAGATGCTAGTATGGAATGCTGATGCTTCTGAATGTCTTCTCTTACAGTGCTTTCACTGCAAAGCAAGACATGTAGAACTATCAGTCTAGGCTTGTGTACTGCAACATCAGAGTGGCTATTAGAGCATCACTTCAAAATTTTTAGATCGTTCAGCACAAGTACCACAGGGAAGATGCTACGATCAAATGCTGCCTCCCATTAAGAGTCTTCTGTGAAAAAGCATTCACTGCAAGCTGCAAAGCAATTCTTATGGACCGTTTTCGTATAGGGTACTGAAATGTGGCTTAACTTCACATATGAAGGCGCTTTAGGAAAAGTGACTAACTCCTGAAGGGAAGATGCTAGCATGGAATTCTTCTCTTAGAGTGCTTTTTTGTATAAAGCAAGACGTGTAGACCTCTCAGTCTAGGCTTCTGTACTGCAACATCAGAATGGTTATTAAAACATTACTTCAAACTTTAAAATCGTTCAGACCAAGTATGGCAGGGAAGCTGCTACCATCAAATGCTGGCTCTCATTTGAGTCTTCTCTTGAAGTGCGTTCACTGCAAGCTGCAAAGCACGACTAGTTGACCATTTTAGTATAGGGTACTGAGTAATGACTTAACTGCGTCTATTAAGGCGCTTTAGGAAAAAAGAGTAAATCCCACAGGGAAGAAGCTGGTAAAGAATGCTGCTGCTTCTCAATGTGTTCTCTTAGAGCGCTTTCACTACAAGGCAAGAATTGTAGAACTATCAGTACAAGCTTGTGTACCATAACATATAAATGGCAAATAAAGCGTCACTTCAAAACTTCAGATCATTCAGCACAAGAACCGCAGGGAAGTTGCTACAATCAAATGCTGGATCTCATTAGAGACTTCTTTGGAAGCGCTTTCACTGCAAGCTGCGAAGCATGACTAACAGAACGTTTTGTATACATTACGGAATTGTGACTTAACTGCGCCTATTAAGGCTCTTTAGGAAAAGTGAGTAATTCCCGCATGGAAGATGCTAGAATGGAATGCTGATGCTTCTGAATGTCTTCTCTTAGACCACTTTCACTGCAAAGCAAGACATGTAGAACTTTCAGTCTAGGCTTGTGTACTGTAACATCAGAATGGCTATTACTGCGTCACTTCAAAATTTCAGAGCGTTCAGAACAAGTAACGCAAGGAAGCTGTTACGATCAAATGCAGGCTCTCATTAGAGTCTTTTGTGGAAAAGATTTCAATACAAGCAGCAAAGAAAGATTTATGGACCGTTTTAGTATAGGGTACTGAATTGTGTCTTTATTGCACCTATCAAGGTGCTCTAGGAAAAGTGAGCAACTCCCGCAGGCAAGATGCTAGCATGGAATGCTGCTGTTGCTGAATCTTTTCTCTTATAGCTCTTTTGCTGCAAAGCAATACGTGTAGAATTTTCAGTCTAATCTTGTGTTCTGTTACATCAGAAAGGCTATTAAAGCATCACTTCAACATTTAAGAGCCTACAGCATCTCCTGCTGCATCTCCAGCTGGTGCATCTGCTGCTGCATTTCGTGCTCTTGCATATCCAGTACCATCTCCTGCTGCATTTTCTGCTTCTGCACCTCCTGTTGAGTCTGCCTATGCGGCTACATCTCCTGCTGCTGAATCTGCTGCTGCATCTGCTGCTGAATCTCCTGCAGCTGTATCATATGCTGATTGTCCTTTTACTGCATCTCCTTCTGCTGCATTTCCTGCTGCTGCATCACTGCAGATGCTCTCTGCTACATAACTCATGCTGCTACATAACCTGTTACATCTCCCGATGCATCTCCTTCTGAATAGTCATCTCCTGATGCATCTCCTCCTGATGCATCTGCTGCAGTATCTCCTGCTGCATCTCCTGCTACTTCATCTCCTGCTGCATCTCCTGCTGAATAGGCCTACCCTGCTGTATCTTCAGCTTCATATCTAGCTGCTGCATCTCCTGCTGCATCTCCTGCCCAGTCAAATCCTACCACAACTCCTGCTGCTGCATCTCGTGCTGCTGCATCTCGTGCTGCTGCATCTCCTGCTGATTCATCTCCTCCTATTGTATCTCCGACTGCTGCATCTCCTGCATCTGCTGCTGCAGCACCTCCTATGGAATTCCCTCCTCAATTCCTGATGCATCTCCTGATGCTGCATCTCCACCTGCTGCATCTCCTGCTCCTGAATCTCCTGCTGATGCATCTCCTGCTGGTGCTTAACCTGCTGCATCTCTGACTGCTGCATCTCATGCTGCTGAACTCCTGCTGCTGCATCTGCTCTTTCATCTCCTGCTGCTGCATCTGCTGGTGCTGTATATGCTACTGCATCTGCTGCAGGATCTCCTTCTTCTGCCTCTCATGCCGCATTTCCCGCTGATGCATCTCCTGCTTCTGTATATCTTGCTCAATCTACTGCTGCTGCATCTCCAGCTGCATCTCCTGCTGCTGCATCTCTTGCATCTTTTGGTGCATCTACTGTAGATTAATCTACTGCTGCATCTCCTGTTGCTTCATCTTCTGGTTTTTGATGTCCTCGTGCATCACCTGATGCTCCATCTGCTGTAGCTGCATACACTGCTGCATCTCCTGCTACTGCATCTCCTGCTGAATATGTTTCTGTGTCTTCTGTGGCATCTGCTGATTCTTCAGCTCCTGCTGCTGAATCTCCTGCTTCTGCATCTTCTGCTGAATGTGCTGCTGAATATGCTGCTGCATCTCCTGCTGCACCGCCTGCTGAATATGCATCTTCTGCTGCTCTATCCCCTACTTCTGCATCCTCTGTTTTATCTGCTACTGCTGCATGTCCTGCTACATATTCTGCTGCTGAATTTACTTCTGCTGCATCTGCTACTGCATCTGCTGCTACTGAATCCCCTGCTGCATTCCTGCTGCATCATCTGCTATTGAATCCCCTGCTGCTGCATCTCGTGCTGCATCATCTGCTATTGAATCCCCTGCTGCACCTCCTAATACTTCATCTCCTGATGCTTGCATCTCTTGATGCATCTCCTGCTGCTGCAACTCCTGCTGAATCTCCTCCTGCTGCTTCGCCTGCTGCTTCATCTCCCGCATCTGCTGCTGCATCTACTGCTACATCTCCTGCTGCTCTATCTCCTCCTCCTGGATCTCCTCCTAAATCTATTGCTGCTGAACCTCCTGCTGCTGCACCTCCATTGGCGACTACCTCTGATGCATCAGTGAATTCATCTGATGATGCATCTCCCCTGCTTCATCTCCTGCTGCTGAATCTCCTGCTCTTGCATACCCTGCTGCATCTACTGCTGCTTCATACCCTACTTCATCAACTGCTGCTGCATAACCTACTTCATCTACTGCTGCTGCATTACCTGCTGCTTCTGCTGCTGCTACGTCTCCTCCTGAATTTCTTGCTGCTGCATCTCCTGCTGCTATATCTTTTGCTTATCAATCTCCTACTGCTGCATCTCTTACGGAATCTGCTTCTGAATCTGCTGCTGCATCTGCTGCGGCTGCATCTCCTGATGCTGCATCTCCTGCTACTGCATCTCCTAATGCATCTCCTTCTTATGCATCTCCTGTTTTATCTCCTTCTGATGTCTATCTTGCTGCTGCATCTCCTGCTGTTTCATCTGCTTCTACATCTCCAGCTGCTTCTCCTGCTGCTGCATCTCAGGATACATCTCCTCTCGCTCAGTCTCCTGCTGCATATCCTGGTGCTACATCTCCTGCTACTGCAACTCCTATTGCGTCTCCTGCTGCATCTCCTGCTACATCTCTTGCAGCTCCATCTCCTGCTACATCTCTTGCGGCTGCATCTCCTGCTCTATCTCCTGCTGCTGAATCTTCTCCTAATCGATCTCCTTAAGCATCTCTTTCTGCTGCATCTTCTGCGTTTCCTGAGGCATCTCTTCTTGCTGCATTTCCTGCTCAATCACTTACTGCTGCATCTGCATCATTTGCTGCTACATCTACTGCTGCTTCACATACTGCTGCATCTCCTACTACATATCCTGCTGCTGCATCTGCTGCTTGTATATCTCTTGCTGCATCTACTGGAGCTACATCTCCTGCTGCATCTCCTTCTGCTGCTTCTCATTCTCTGCATCTTCTTCTCTGCATCTCCTAATACTGCTTCAACTGCTGTTGCATCTCCTGCTGCTTCACCTGCTGCTGCATCTGCTACTGCAAATCTTGCTGTTTCAAATCTTGCTGCTGCATCTCCTGCTCCATATCCTTCTGATACATCTGCGGATTCATCTTATGATGGTACTTTCTTGCTGGATCTCCTGCTTCTGCATCTCCTGCTGGTGCATTTCCAGCAGCAGCTCCTGCTGCTGTATCTCCTGCGGCTGCTGATGCATTTCCTGAAGCAGAAGTAGATTAAACAGATGATAAAGCAGCAGGTTATGCAGCAGCAGAGGAAGCAGCAGCAGGGGATGCAGCAGCATGAGATGCATCAGCAGGAGATTCAGCAGGAGATTCATATTCATCATGAGATGCAGCAGGAGATGCAGCAGCATATTAAGCAGCACATTCAACAGTAGATGCACAAGTAGGAGTTTTTGTAGAAGGAGATGCAGAATCAGTAGATGCTGCAATAGATTCTGAAGCACATTCGGCAGAAGATGCAACAGCAGGTGATGTACCACTAAGAGATGCAGCAGGAGATGCAGCAGCAGGAGATGCATCAAGAGATGAAGCAGGAGGAGATGCAGGAAGAGAGGCAGCAGAAGGATATTCAGGAGGAGTGGAAGCAGAAGGAGATGCAGCAGTGGATGCAGCAGCAGATGCACCATCAGGAGATGCAGAAGGAGCAGATGCAGCAGGAGATTCAACTGCAGAGGCAGTAGCAGAAGATGCAGTAGAAGATGTAGCAGGAAATGAAGAAGCAGTAGATGTAGCCAGGGGTGCAAAAACAGGAGATGCAGCAGCGGTATATGCAGTAGGAGATGTAGCAGTGGATGCAGCAAGAGATTTAGCATCAGATGCAGAAGATGTAGAAGCAGCAGTACATGAAAGAGAGGATGGAGCAGCAGGATATGCAGAAGTAGGAGAGTCATCAGCACGACATGCATCAGGAGATGCAGCAGGAGATAAAAGAAGAGATGTAGATTCAGTAAAAGATGCCGAAGCTGGAGATACTGCTGAAAATGCAGGGACAGGAGGTGCAGCAGCAGGAGATGCAGAAGCAGGAGATGCAGCAAAACACACAGAAACAGGCGATGCACCAGATGGAGCAGAAAGAGAAGCAGCAGGATATGGAGCAGCAGATGCAATGGGAAATGGTGCATCAGGAGATGCATCCGCAGATGCATGAGCAGAGGATGCATCAGGAGATGTAGCAGCAGGAGATACAGAAGCAGGAGTTGCTGCAGGAGATGCAGCAGAGGATGCAAGACCAGAAGATTCAGCACCAGGAGATGCAGCAGCACATGCAGCAGAGGATGCAAGACCAGAAGATTCAGCACCAGGAGATGCAGCAGCACATGCAGTATCAGCAAAAGCAGCAGCACGAGATGAAGCAGCAAATGCAGCAGCAGGAGATGCAGCAGCAGGAAATACAACAGGAATAGAGGCAGAAGGTAATGCAGCAGCAGGAGTTGAAGCAGAATATGCATCAGCAGGAAATGCAGCAGCAAGAGATTCAGACGGAGATGCAGCAGGAGATGCAGCAGTAGGAGATGCAGAAGCAGATGTTGCAGCAGGTGAAGCACCAGCAGATGCAGCAACAGGAGATGCAGCAGGTGGAGATGCTGCAGCAGCACATGCAGAAGGTGATGCAGCAGTGGGAGATGCAGCAGCATGAGAAGCAGCAGGAGATGCATATTCAGAAGGAGATACGTCAGGAGATGTAGCAGGATATGTAGCAGCATGAGATGCCGCAGCAGATACAGGATGAGAGTCAGCAGAAGGAGATGCAAGAGCAGGAGATGCATCAGCAGGAGATGCAGAAGAAGATGCAGCAGAAGGGATTCAGCAGCACGACATGCAGCAGGAGTCGATGCAGAAGGTAGTAGAGCAGCAGGAGATTCAGAAGAAGGAGATGCAGGAAGAGATTCAACAGCAGGAGATGCAGCAGTAGGAAAGGCAGCAGTATATAGAGAAGCAGGATATGCAGCAGGAGGAGATGCAGTAGGAGGAGATAGAGCATGTAATGCAGCAGCAAGAAATGCAGCAGGAGATGCAAGAGGAGGAGACGCAGCATAAGACGCATCAGCAGCAGAAGATGCAGCAGCAGAAGATGCAGCAGGAAATGCAGCAGCAGTAGGTGCAGCAGGAGATGCAGTAGCAGGAGATGAAGCAATATCATGAGATGCATTAAAAGGTGCAGCAGCAAAATATGTAGCAGGAGATTTGGCAGGAGATGAAGCAGCAGCAGAGCAGCAGCAGATGCAGCAGGAAATGCAGCAGTAGATGGAGTATCAGCAGATGCTGCATCCGGAAATACTGCAACAGATGTAGCAGGAGATTACATATCAGGTGATGAAGCCACAGATGTATCAGCTGAAGGTGAAGCAGGAGATGCAGCAGCACGAGGTGCATCAACAGGTGCATGAGGAAATGAGGCAGCAAATGTAGAAAGGTATAAGGGAGGAGATGCTGCAGGAGATGTATCAGCAGGAAATGCAGCAGGAGATGCATTAAGAGATGAGATGCAGAAGGAGATGCAGAAGGAGTTGCAGCATCAGGAGATGCAGCAGGAAATGCAGCAGCAGGGGATGTAGTAGCAGGAGATGCAGAAGGAGTTGCGGAATCAGGAGCTGCAGCAGGGTATGCAGCAGCAGCAGAAATAACAGGTGATGCACCGTCATCATATGCACTAGGAGATGTAGCAGCAGGAAATGAAGAAGCAGGAGATGCTACAGGCGATTCAGCCAGAGATGCAGAAGTAGGAGATGCAGCAGCAGTAAGTGCAGAGTAGTAGATGAAGAGAAGAAGATGCAGCAGAAGGAATTAGAGCAGGAGATTCATCGGCAGTACATGCAGCAGGAGGGAAAGCAGCATCAGATGCAGCAGCAGATGCACCAGCAGGAGATGCAGCAGCAGGAGAACAATCAGAAGATGCAGCAGTAGATGAAGCAGCAGCAGATGCAGCAGCGAATTCAGCAGATGCAGCAGTAGTAGATTCATAAAGATCTGCAGCAGGAAACGCAGATGAATATGAAGGAGCAGAAGATACAGCAGGAAATGCATCTCCAGGTGATACAGAAGGAGATGCAGCAGGTGACACCCAAGGAGATGCAGCAGGAGATGAAGAACGAGATGAAGCAGCAAGATATGCAGCAGAAGTAGATGACACAGGAGTTGCTTCAATAGAAGGTGCAACATGAGATACAGCAGACAAAGATGCAGCAGCAGACGAAGCAAAAGGAGATGAAGAAACACGATGCAGCAGCAGGACATAGATCAAGAGATGAAGCAGCAGGAGATTCATTAGGAGATGCAGTAGCAGGATATGAAACAGCAGGAGATATAGCATCAGCATGAGATGCAGCATGAGATGCAGCAGGATGAGAGGAAGCAGCAGGGGATGTATCAGGAGATGAAGAAGCAGAAGATACAGCAGGAGATGCTGTAGCAGGAGATGAAGAAACATGATGCAGCAGAAGGAGATGCAGCATCAGGAGACGCATCAGGAAATGCAGCAGCAGGGGCTGTAGTAGCAGGAGATGCAGAAGGAGTTGCAGAATCAGGAGATGCAGCAGGGAATGCAGCAGCAGCAGATATAACGGGAAATGCAGCAGCATCATATGCTGTAGGAGATGTAGCAGCAGGAGATGAAGAAGCAGGAGATGCTACAAGCAATTCAGCCGGAGAGGCAGAAGGAGGAGATGCAGGAGCAGGAAGTGCAGAGTAGTAGATGAAGAGAAGAAGATGCAGCAGAAGGAAATAGAGCAGGAGTTTCATCGGCAGTACCTGCAGCAGGAGAGAAAGCAGCAGCAGATGCAGCAGTAGCAAATGCAGCAGCAGGAGATGCAGCAGCGGGAAAACATTCAGAAGATGCAGCAGTAGATGAAGCAGCAGCAGATGCAGCAGTAAATTCAGCAGATACAGCAGTAGTAGATTCATAAAGAGCTGCAGCAGGAAATGCAGATGAATATGCAGGAGCAGAAGATGCATCTGCAGGTGATGCAGAAGGAGATGCAGCAGGTGACGCTCAAGGAGATGCAGCAAGAGATGCAGAACGAGATATAGCAGCAAGATATGCAGCAGAAAGGGATGACTCAAGAGATGCAGTAGCAATATATGCAGCAGGGGATGCATCGTCAGCAGTAGATTAAGCAGGAAATTCAGAAGGAGATGCAGCAGCAAGAGATTTAGCAAGAGATGCAGCAGTAAATGAAGCAGCAGGACATGGAGCAGCAGAAGATGCAGCAGGAGGTAATGCAGCTTCAGCTGCAGAGGCAGCAGAGACAGCAGCAATAGATGCAGCAGCAGAAGCATCAGGAGATGCAGATTTAATAGGTGATGTAGCAGCAGAAGATGCTGCTGCAGATGATGCATCAGGAGATGCAGCAGAAGGAAATGCAGCAAGATATGCTGTAAGAGGAGATGCACCAGGATATTCAGCAGTAGATTCTGCAGGAACTTCAGAAGGAGATGCAGCAGCAGGAGATTTAGCAGGAGATGCAGCAGTAGATGAAGCAGCAGCATATGCAACAGCAGATGCACCAGATGGAGCAGAAAGAGATGCAGCAGGGGATGGAGTAGCAGATGCAACGGGAAATACTGCATCAGGAGATGCATCCACAGATGCATGAGCAGAGGATGCATCAGGAGATGTAGCAGCAGGAGATACAGAAGCAGGAGAAGAAGCAGCAGATGCAGTAGCAGGAGATGCAGGAGGACATCAAGCCTTTGCTGGTGCATTTCCTGCTGATGCATCTCCTGCTGCATATACTGCTGCTGTATATTCTGATTCATCTCTTGCTGATGCATCTTCTGCTGCATCTCCTGCTTCTGCATCTACTGTTGCTACATTTCCTGCTGAATCTGCTGCTGAATCTGGTGCTGCATCCCCTGCTGCTGATTCCCCTGCTTCTGCATATCCTGCTTCTTTATGGTCTGTTTCATCTACTGCTGCTGCATATCCTCCTACATCTTCTGCTGCAACACTTCCTTCTGCTGCATCTGCTACTGCATCTCCTTCTGCTCTATCTCCTGCTGAAAATCCTGCTGCAGCTCATATGGCTGCATCTCCTGCAGCTGAACCTTCTGCCGCAGTGCTGTGGTTGCATCTCCTGCTGCTGCATCTCCTGTTGCTGCATGTCCTTCAGAATATCCTGATGATACAGATGCAGCAGCCGGAGAAGCAGGAGATGCAGAAGGAGATGCAGCAGGAGATGCCCCAGCAGGAGATGGAGCAGGAGATACAGCAGCAGGCCAAGCAGCAGTAGATGCAGCAGCAATATATGCAGCAAAAGGAGATGAAGCAGGATAGGAAGCATCAGGAGACTAAGCAAGAGGAGATGTATTAGGAGATTCCGTAGCAGGCTATGCAGCAGCAGTAGATGCAGCAGAGAATGCAGCAGCATGAGATTCAACAGTAAGAGACGCGAATGGAAATGCAGCTGCAGGAGATGCAGCAGCAGATGCAGCATCAGGACATGCACGAGGACATCCATCAGCAGAAGATGAAGCAGCAGTACATGCACCAGGAGGCGAATCTATAGCAGATGCAGCAAAAGATGCAGGAGATTGGGCAGCAGGAGTTGCAGCAAGATATGCAGAAGCAGGAGATGAATCAGCAGGAGATATGGTGTGAAATGCAGAAGCAGGAGAGTCAGCAGCAGATGCAGCATCTGCAGATGCAGCAGCAGGAGATGAAGTATCAAATGCAGGAGCAGGAAATGCAGCAGTAGGAAATGCAGCAAGAGGAGATGCAGCACGAGTGGCAGCAGAAGGAGATGCAGCAGCATAAAATGCATTAGGAAATGCATCAGCAGCTGCAGCCACAGGAGATAGAGCAGCAGCAGCTGCAGCTGGAAATGCAGCAGCAGGAGATGCAGCAGGAGATGCAGCAGGAGATGCAATAGTAGGAAATGAAGCAGTATATGAAGCAGCAGGAGATGTAATAGTAGGAAATGAAGCAGTATATGAAGCAGCAGCAGATGTAATAGTAGGAAATGAAGCAGTATATGAAGCAGCAGCAGATGCAGCAGAAAATACTGCAGATGCAAAAGTAGGAGATTAATCAAGAGATGCAGCAGTAGATGATGCAGAAGCAAGAGATGCAGCAGCAAGAGATTACGCAGGAGATGCATCAGTAGATGATGCAGCAGCACGAGATGCAGCTGCTGCAGATGCAGGAACATATTCAACAGCAGATTCAGTAGGAGCTGCAGCAGCAGGAGGTGAAGTAGCAGAAAATGCATCAATAGATGCCTATTCATCAGGAGATGCAGCAGGAAGAGATGCTTCAGCAGGTACAGCTTCATGAGGTGTAGCACGACATACAGAAGGAGATGCTGTAAGAGAAGAGGCAGGAGGAGATGATGCAGCAGACCCAGTAGCAGGAGATGCAGAAGCAGAAGATGCAGCCAGAGATTCTGCAGCAGGAGATGCATCAGCAGGAGATGCAGCAGGAGATACAGTCACAAGAGATGAGCAGCAGATTCAGCAGGAGATTCTGCAGCAAAAGATGAAGCATCAAGATCTGCAGAGAAGAAGATGCAGCAGTAGGAGATGCAGCAGGAGATGCAACAGCAGACGCATCAGCAGGAGATGCAGCAGCAGAAGATACAGCAGCATCAGCAGATGCACAAGAAAATGGAGCAAGAGATGCGGCAGGATAAGATGCAGTACCAGCAGATGCATCGGGAGAAGATGCAGCGTCTGGAGTTGAAGCACTAGAAGATGCTGCAGAAGATGCAGCAGCAGATGCATCAGGAGAAGCAGGAGCAGGAAATGCAGCAGCAGGAGATGCAGCAGCACAGATGCAGGAGTAGGAGACGCAGAGGCAGGAGATGTGTCAGCAAGACATGCAAAAGGATATACAGAAGCAGGAGATGCGGCAGCAGGAGAGGCACCATGTGATTCAGCAGGAGATGCTGCAGAACATAGAGAAGCAGGAGATGCATCAGCAGATGCAGCCGCAGGAAATGCAGGAAATGCATCAGCTGATGCAGGAGGAGCTTTAGCAGGAGGAGATTTAGCAGCAGGAGAGGCAGCAGCAGGAGATGTAGCAGGAGAGGCAGCAGCAGGAGATGCAGCATTAGATTCTACTGCATCTCCTCTGCTGCCTCTCCTACTGCATCTCCTCCTGTTTCATCTTTTGTTGCATCTCCTGCTGCTGTATATCATGGTGCATATCCTCTTGCTACATCTCCGGCTGCATCTCCTGCTGCATCTCTGGCTGCATCTCCTGCTACATCTTCTGCTAGTGCATGTTCTGCTGCATTTCCTGCTGATGCATATCCTGCTGCTGTATTTCCTGATGCATCTCTTTCTGTTTTATCTTTTTCTGCATATCCTCCTGCATCTCTTCCTGCTGGATCTCCTGCTGGATCTCCTCCTACTACATCTTCAGCATATGCTGCTACATATGGTGCTGCTTCACATAGTGCTGCATCTCCTGCTATTGCATCTGCTGCTGCAACTCCTGCTACTTCATCTGCTGCTGAATCTGCATCTCCTCTTTCGTCTGCTGCCTACATCTCATGCTGATGCATCTCCTGCTGCTGCATTTCCTGCTGCAACTCCTTCCGCAGCATCTACTCTTGCATTTCCTTCTTCTGCATCTCTTGAGGTATATTCTGCTGCATTTCCTTCTGCATCTTCTGCTGCATCTATTGTGGCTTCATCTCCAGCTGCTGTATCTCCTGCTGAAGAATCGCCTTCTACTATATCTCCTGCTGCTGCATCTCCTTCTGAACGTGATGCTGAATCTACTGCTGAACATGCATCTATTGCTGCTGCATCTGCTTCCTCTGCAGCTGCAGCTGCATCTCCTGCTACTGCATATCCTGTTGCTGCATCCTCTGCGGCATTTCCAGCTACTGCATCTCCTTAATCTGTTGCTGCATCTGCTGCTGATTCATGTACTGCTGCACCTCCTGCTACAATTCCTGCTGCTACATCTCCTGCCACTTGATGTCCTCCAGCATCTCCTGCTGCTGCATCCTCTGATCATGCATCTGCGAATGCATCTGCAGAAGTATCTCCATTTCCTGCTGCATCTGCTGCTCCATCTGCTGCTGCATCTCCTGCTGCTGCCTCTGCTGCTGCTTCTGGTGTTGCTACATCTCCTGCTTCATCTCCTGCTGCATTTCATTCTGATGCATCTTCTTCTGCATTTGCTTCTGCATTTCTACTTCATCTCCAGCTTCATCTTCTTCTGCTGCATCTCCTGTATCTTCTGCTGTTTCATATCCTGCTGCATCTACTATGCTACACCTCCTGCTAAGTCTCCTGCTGCTGCATCTCTTCCTGATACATCTGCAGCGGCATCTTTTGCTGCCACATCACCTGCTGCTGCATCTCCTGCTGCTACATCTCCTGCTTCATCACCTCCTGCTGTGTCTCCTGTTGCTGCATCTCCTCCTGCTACATCTGCTGCAGCATCTCCTGTTGCTGCATCTCCTCCTGCTTCTCCTGCTGCATCTGCTTCTACATCTGCTGATGCATCTCCTACTGCTGCATCTCTTTCTGCTTCATCTCCTGCTTCATCTACTTCTCATGCATATCCTGAATATATTTCCTGCTGCATCTTCTATGGTATTTCTTGCTACATCATCTGCCTCATCCCCTCTTGCATCTCCTGCTGCATCTGCTGATGCATCTTCTGCTGCATCTCCTGCTTCATCTTCAGCTGATGCATCTGTAGCTTCATCTCCTGATATTTCATCTCCTTCTGCATCTGCTGGGCATCTCCTGCTGCTGCATCTCCTGCTGCATTTCCTGCTGCATCTGCTGCTGCTCTGCTGCTGCTCCATCTACTGCTGAATCTCCAGCTACATATACTGCTGCTGCATTTCCTGCTGTACCTCATACCGATTCTCCTGTTCATGCATATCCTCCTGCTCCTCCTGCTGCTGCACATCCTGCTGCTGCATCCTCTAATGCATCTTATGATAATGCTACATCTCTTGCTACTGCATCTCCTGCTGCAATTCCTGCTGCTATACATTTTACTGCATCTTCTGCTGCTTCATCTCCTGCTGCTATATCTGCTGCTACTGCATGTCTTGCTGCATCTCTTCCTGATGCTTCTCCTGCTGCATATCCTTCTGCATTTGCTGCTGCATCTCCACCTCTTTCATCTTCTCTTGCATCTCCTACTGCGGCTTCTCCTGCTGCATCTATTTCTGCCCATCTCCTTCTGCATCTCCTGCTCCTGCACGTCCTACTGTGAATCTGCTGCAGATTCTTCTACTGATGAATCTCCTGCTGAATCTGCATCTACTGCTGCATCTCCTGCCGCTGCATCTCCTGCTGCTTCATCTCTTTTCTCTGCATCTCCTGCTGTATCTCCTGCTGCATCTCCTGCCGCCTAATCCCCTGCTGTATCTACTACCGATGCATCTCCTGCTTCTGTTTCTGCTTCTGCATCCCTGCTTCTGTTTCTGCTTCTGCATCTCCTGCTTCTGTTTCTGCTGCATCATCACCTCCTGCCTCGCCTCCTACTGCATCTCCTCCTCAACCTCCTGCTCATCTCCTGCTGCTGTATCAGCTGAAGCATCTTTTCCTGCTGCATCTACTGCTTAATCTGCAACTCTTACCGCATCTGCTTCTGTATCTCATTTTGCTGCATTTCCTGTAGAATTTGCTGCTGAATCTACTGCTGCATCCCCTGCTGTTGCATCTTCTGCTTTATCTACTGCTGCATATGCTGCTACTGCATTTCCTGATGCTGAATCTGCTGCTGAATCTGCTGCTTGATCTTTTGTGGTGGCATCTCCTGCTCTTGCATCTCCTGCTGCTGAATGTCCTCCTGAATCTCCTGCGATATCTCATGCTGCTACATAACCTATTACATCTCCTGATGCATCTCCTTCTGAATAGTCATCTCCTGATGCATCTCCTCCTGATGCATCTGCTGCAGCATCTCCTGATGCATCTCCTGCTGTTTCTCCTACTGCTTCATCTCCTGCATCTGCTGCTGCATGTGCTGCTGCATCTCCTGCTTCTCTATGTCCTCCTCCTGCATCTCCACCTGCATCGATTGCTGCTGCATCCTCTGCTGAACCTCCTGCTGCTGCATCTCCTTCTGCAACTTCCTCTGATGCATCAGCAGATTCATCTGATGATGCATCTCCCCTGCTTCAACTCCTGCTACTGAATCTCCAGCTCTTGCATACCCTGCTGCATCTACAGCTGCTTCTAAGCCTACTTCATCTACTGCTGCTGCATCTCCTTGTGAATTTCCTGCTGCTGCATCTCCTGCTGCTATCTTTTGCTTATCAATCTCCTGCTGCTCATCTCCTACAGAATCTGCTTCTGAATCTGCTCCTGCATCTACTGCAGCTGCATCTCCTGATGCTGTATCTCCTGCTACTGCATCTCCTAATGCATCTCCTGTAGCTTAATCTCCTGCTTTATCTCCTTCTGATGCCTATCTTGCTGCTGCATCTCCTGCTGCTTCATCTGCTTCTACATCTCTCGCTGCATTTCCTGCTGCTGCATTTCAGGGTACATCTCCTATTGCTCAGTCTCTTGCTGCATATCCTGCTGCTACATCTCCTGCTACTGCATTTCCTGCTGCATCTCCTTCTGCATCTCCTGCAGCTGCATCTCCATATCCTTCTGTTGCATATGCGGATTCATCTTATGATGGTGCTTTCTTGCTGGAGCTCCTGTTCTGCATCTCCTGCTGCTGAAAACTCTGCTGCATCTCCTGCTGCTGCATTTCCAGCTGCAGCTGCTGCTGCTCTATCTCCTGCGGCTGCGGCTGCTGATGCATTTCCTGATGCATTTTATGCTGCTGCATCTCCTTCTGCTGCCATTTCTGCTGCATCTCCTCTTGCTGCATTTCCTACTACTGCATTTCCTGCTCCTGCATCTGATACTTCATCTCCTGCTGCTGCATCTGCAGGTGCCTCATCTCCTAATGCATCTGCTGCTGAATCTCCTGCTTCTGCATCTCTACACCACATCTCCTGCTGATTCATCTCCTGCTTCTGCATATCCTGCTGCATCTCCTGCTGCTGCGTCACCTGCTGCCGAATCTCCTGCATCTTTTGCTGCATCTGCTGTAGATTCACTTACTGGTGCATCTCCTGCTTCTGCATCTCCTGCTGATGGATGTCCTCGTGGATCTCCTGCTGATGGATGTCCTCGTGTATCTCCTGATGCTGCATCTTCTGCTACATCTCCTGCAACTGCATCTCTTCTGGCTTTTCTCACTGCTGAATCTCATGCTGCTGCATTCTCTGCTGCATGTACTGCTGCTGCATAGCCTGCTGTGGAATCTCCTAATGCATCTGAGCTGAATCTCCTGCTTCTGCATCTCATACCACATCTCCTGCTGATTTATCTCCTGCTTCTGCATATCCTGCTGCATCTCCTGCTGCATCTCCTGCTGCTGCATCACCTGCTGCCGAATCTCCTGCATCTTTTGCTGCATCTGCTGTAGATTCACCTACTGTTGCATCTGCTGCTGCATCTACTGCTGATGGATGTCCTCGTGCATCTCCTGATGCTGCATCTGCTGCTGCATCTCCTGCAGCTGCATCTCCTGTGCCATCTCCTACTGCTGAATCTCGTGCTGCTGCATTCTCTGCTGCATCTACTGCTGCTGCATAGCCTGCTACGGAATCTCCTAATGCATCTCCTCTTACTTAGTCTCCTGATGCTTCCTATCCTGCTTCATCTCCTTTTGCTGCATATATTGCTGCTTCATCTACTGCTGCTTGGCACGCTGCTGTATCTCCTGCTCCATCTTCTGCTGGGGCATCTCCTGCTGCATCTCCTTCTGCATCTCCTGCTGCTCCAGCTGCTGCATCTGCATCATCAGGATATTCTGAAGGAGATGAAGCAACAGGAGATGCAGCAGCAGGAGATGCAGCAGCAGGAGATGAAACCACAGCACTGCGGCAGCAGATTCAGCTGTAGGAGATGCAGAAGGACTTTCAGCAGGAGATATAGCAGAAGGAGCTGCAGCAAGAGATGCAACAGGAGGACATGGAGCAGTAGGAGATTCAGCAACAGATGCAGCAGAAGGAAGTGTTGCAGCAGAAGATGTAGCAGGATATGCAGCAGAAGTAGATGAAACAGACGATAAAGCAGGAGGTTATGCAGCAGCAGAGGAAGCAGCAGCAGGGGATGCAGCAGCAGGAGATGCAGCAGCAGGAGATTCAGCAGGAGATTCATATTCATCATGAGATGCAGCAGGAGATGCAGCAGCATATTAAGCAGCATATTCAGCAGTAGATGCAAAAGTAGGAGTTTCAGCAGAAGGAGATGCAAAATCAGCAGATGCAGCAGCAGATTCAGAAGCACATTCAGCAGGAGATGCAACAGCAGGTGATGTACCACTAAGAGATGCAGCAGGACATGAACAGGAGATGCAGAGGTAGATGTTAGCAGCAGGAGATGCAGCAGCAAAAACAGCTGCAGGAGCTGCAGCAGCAGGAGCTGCAGCAGCAGTAGATGCAGAAGGAGATTTAGCAGCAGTAGATGCAGCATGGGATGCAGCAGCAGGATATTCAGCAGCAGGAGATGTAGCTGGACATGCAGCAGCAGGAAATGCAGCATGATATGAAGAAGCAGGATATACAGCAGCAAGAGATACTGCAGCAGATGCAAGAGGAGGTGATGCAGCAGCCGGAAATTCAGAAGGAGATGCAGCAAGAGATTCAGCTGGTGATGCAGCAGCAGAACTAGAAGAAGATGCAGGTGGAGGCGATACAGCAGACCCAGAAAGAGCAGGAGATGCAGAAACAGGAGAAGCAGCAGGAGATACAGGAATATCTGAAGCAGTAGATGCAATGAGAGATTGAGCAGCAAGAGATACAGGAGGAAATGCAGCAGTAGATACAGTAGGAGATGAAAGAGCAAGAGACGCAGAACCAGATGAAATTGAAGATGCATCAGGAGATGCAGCAGCAAATACTGCATGAGATGCAAGAGGAAGAGATGAAGCAGCAGAAGATACAGCAGGCGATGCAGGAGCAGGAGAAGCAGCACGACATGCAGCAAATAGAGATACAGAAGCAGAAGCAGATGCAGTAGCAGGAGATGCAGCATCAGGAGATGCATCAGGAGATGCATCAACAAATGAAGCAGGAGGAGAGACAGCAGAAGGAGATGCTGAAGTGGATGCAGCATTAGATGCAGTAGCAGCAGATGCATCATCAGCAGATACAGCAGCTAATGAAAGAGGAGATGTAGATTCAACAAGAGATGCAGTAGATGGAGATGCCAAAGGAAATGAACCAGAATGAGATGCAGAAGCAGGAAATACAGCAGCAAGAGATGCAGCAGGAGATTCAGCAGTAGGGGAAATGGCAGGAGACGTAGCAGCAGGCGATTCAGCAGGAGTAGATGCATCTGGTTTGCAGCAGCAGGATATTCAGCAGTAGGAAATGCCGCATGATATGAAGAAGCAGAAAGAAGCACGATATGAAGAAGCAGCAGCAGGAAATGCTGCAGCAGATGCAGTAGCAGGTGATGCAGCAGCAGGAATTCAGAAGGAGATGCAGCAAGAGATTCAGCAGGTGATGCAGCAGCAGAAGCAGTAGAAGATGCAGCTGGACTAGATACAGTAGCCCCAAATCCAGCAGGAGATGCAGAACCTGATGCAATTAGATATTCAGCAAGATGCAGCAGCAGATACTGCTTGAGATGCAGCAGTAAGGAGATGAAGCAAGAGAAGAAGCAGTAGGAGATGAAGCAGCAGGAGATTAAGAAGCAGGAGATGCAGCATCAGCAGATACAGCGGATGCAGCAGCAGATGCAGAAGGCATTGCAACAGAATGAGATGCAGCAGGAGGAGATGCAGCAGGAAGAGATGCAGGAGTCGGAGGTGCAGCAGGAGACGCAGAAACAGGAAATGCAGCAGCAGCACATGCAGCAGCAGCAGATGCAGGCGCTAATGCAGCAGCAGATGCATTAGCAACGCAGTATGAGATTAAGCAAAAGGAGATGCAGAAGCAAATGAAGTAGCAGGAGATGCAGCAGCAGGAGATGCAGCAGCAAGAGATGCAGCAGCAGGAGATGCAGTAGCATGAGATGAAGAAGAACGAGATGCAGCAGTGGGGGATGCAGCTGCAGGTGATGGAAAGTGGATGCAGCAGGGTATACTGTAGCAGATGGAGCAGGAGATGCAGCAGGAGATGCAGCAGCAAATGCATATTCAGCAGTAGACTGAGCAGGAGATGCAGCATCAGAGATATAGCAGGAGATTCAGCGAGACATGCAGCAGCAGGAAATGCAGGAGGAGATCAGCAGAAGGAGATTCAGTAGAAGGAGAATCAGCATATGATACAGCTGCAGGAGATTCAGCAGCAGATGCAGCAGCAGATTCAGCATCAGGAGATGTAGCCGCATAGACACATTCAGCAGGAGGTGCAGAAGCAGAAAATGCAGCAGGAGATGGTACTGGATATGCAAGAGCAGGAGATGCAGCAGCAGATGCACCAGCTGGAGATGCAGCAGGAGATGCTGTAGGCTCTTAAATTTTGAAGTGATGTTTTAATAGCCATTCTGATGTTACAGAACACAAGATTAGACTGAAAGTTCTACACGTATTGCTTTGCAGTAAAAGAGCTGTAAGAGAAAAGATTCAGCAACAGCAGCATTCCATGCTAGCATCGTGCCTGCAGGAATTGCTCACTTTTCCTAGAGCACCTTGATAGGTGCAATAGAGACAATTCAGTACCCTATAGCAGGTGAAACGGTCCATAAATCTTTCTTTGCTGCTTGTATTGAAATCATTTCCACGAAAGACTCTAATGAGAGCCAGCATTTGATCGCTCTACAAGTCTTCTTTTGCAGTGAAAGCACTATAAGAGAGCACATTCAGAAGCATCAGCATTCCATTCTAGCATCTTCCATGTGGGAATCACTCACTTTTCCTAAAGAGCCTTCATAGGCGAAGATAAGTCACAATTTAGTACCCTATACTAAAACGGTCCATAAGTCTTGCTTAGCCGCTTGCAGTGAAAGCGCTTCCAGAGAAGACTCAGACTAAAGCCAGCATTTGATGGTAGCAACTTCTCTACGTTACTCGTTCTGAACGATCTGAAAATATTGAAGTGATGCCTTAATAGCAATTCTGAAGTTACAGTATACAAGCCCAGACTGAAATTTCTACAAGTCTTGCTTTGTAATAAAAGCGCTCTAAGGGAGGACATTCTGAAGTAGCAGTATTCCATGCTAGCAACTTCCCTTCCTAATGCGTGTTAATAGATGCAGTTAAGTCACTATTCAGTACCCTATACTAAAACGGTCCTTAAGTCGTGCTTTGCTGCTTGCAGTGAAATCTCTCCACAAAAGTCTCTTACGAGAGCCAGCACTTAATTGTAGCATGTTTCCCTCAGGTGCGTGTGTTAAATGATCTGAAATTTTGAAGTAACGCTTTAATACCACTTCTGATGTTACATTACACAAGTCTACACTGAAAGCTCTACAAGTCTTGCTTTACAGAAAAAGCGCTCTAAGAGAAGACCTTCAGAAGAAGCAGCTTTCCATGCTGGCGTCTTCCCTGCGGGCGTATTTCCATTTTCCTAAAGCGCCATAATAGGAGAAGTTAAGTCACAATTCAGTACCCTACACTAAATCCTACTGTTAGTCATACTTTCCACATTGCAATGAAAGAGCTTCCACAGAAGACTCTAACGAGAGCCAGTATTTGATCGTAGCAGCTTCCCTGCGGTTCTTGTGCTGAACAATCTGAATTTTGGAAGTGATGCTTTATTTGCCGTTTATATGTTACAGTACGCAAGCTTATACTGATAGTTCTACAATCCTTCCTTTGTAGTGAAAGAGCTAAGAGAACACATTCAGAAGCAGCAGCATTCCTTGCCAGCTTCTTTCCTGCGGGATTTACTCACTTTTCCTAAAGCTTCCTGAAAGGTGCAGTTAAATCACAATTCAGTACCCTATACTAAAAAGGTCAACTAGTCGTGCTTTGCAGCTTGCAGTCAAAGCGCTTCAAGAAAAGACTCAAATGAGAACCAGAATCTTCCATGTGGGTGTTATTCTATTTTCCTAAATGCCTTAATCGGCGCAGTTAAATCACTATTAAGTATCCTATACGAAAAGTTTTTCTAAGTCGTGATTTTCACTTTCAGTGAAAGCGCTTCCAATGAAGACTCAAAGCCAGCATTTCATAGAAGCAGCTTCCCTGCCTTACTTCTGAATGCTCTGAAATTTTGAAGTGACACTTTAATAGCCATTCTGATGTTGCAGTATACAAGCCTAGACTGAAAGTTCTACATCTCTTGCTTTGCAGTGAAAGCGCTCTAAGAGAAGACATTCAGAAGAGGCACCGTTCCATGCTAGCATCTTCCCTCCGGCAGTTGCTCATTTTTTTAAAGTGCTGTAATTTGGGAATATTAAGACGCAAATGAGAGCCAGAATATGATGGTAGCAGCTTTCCTGCTGTTCTTGGTCTGAACGATCTGAAAATATTGAAGTGACGCCTTAAGAGCAATTCTGAAGTTACAGTATACAAGACTAGACTGAAAGGTCTACACGTCTTGCTTTACAGAAAAAGCACTCTAAGAGAAGACATTCAGAAGAGGCAGTGTTCCATGCTAGCTTTTTCCCTCTGGCAGTTGATCACTTTTTTTAAAGTGCCGTAATTTGTGAATATTAAGACGCTATTGATTCTATTACACTAAACCGTCCTGTTAGTCGTGCTTTGCACCTTGCAGTGAAAGCGCATCTACAGAAGACTCTAACGAGAGCCAGCATTTCATGGTAGCATCTTACCTGCGGTACTTGTGCTGAACACTCTGAAATTTGGAAGTGACGCCTTCACAGCCATTCTGATGTTACAGTTCACAAGCTTAGACTGAAACTTCTACAAGTTTTGCTTTGCAGTGAAAGCACTCTAAGAGAAGACATTCAGAAGCAGCAGCATTCCATGCTAACATCTTCGCTGTTGGAGATATTCACTTTTCCTAAAGCTCGTTATTAGTCGCTGTTATTTCACTATTCTTTAACCTACACTTAAACGCATTGTTCATCGTGTTTTGCACCTCTCAGTGAAAGCGCTTCCAGAGAAGATTCTAACGAGAGACACCATTTGATGCTAGCAACTTCCCAGGGGTATTTCTGTTGAACGCTTTCAAATCTTCAAGTGAAGCTTTACTGGCCTTGTTGATGTTACCGTTCACTAGCCTAGACGGAGAGTTCGATAAATCTTGGTTTGCAGTGATTGCGCTCTAAGAGAAGACATTCAGAAGCAGAAGCTTTCCATGCTAACATCTTCTCTGCTGGAGATATTCACTTTTCCTAAAGCGCCTTATTAGGCGCTATTAAGTCTCTATTCATTTGCCAACACAAGAACGTTGTGTTAGTCGTTCTCTGCATCTTGCAGAGAAACCACTTCCATAGAAGACACTAACCAAAGCCAGCTTTTGATGCTAACAACTTTCCTGTGTTACTTGTGCCGAACACTCTGAAATTTTGAAGTAACGCCTTCCTAGCCATTCTGGTCTTACAGTACACAAGACTAGACTGAAAGTTCTACAAGTCGTGCTCTGCAATGAAAGCTCTCTAAGAGAATACATCCACAAGCAGAAGCATTCCATGCTAATATCTTCCCTGCTGGAGATATTCACTTTTCCTAAAAAGCGTTATCAGGCGTTATTAAGTCGCTAATAACTAGCCTACTCGAAAACTGCATCTTCTGCTGAATCTTCATTTCCTGCTGCATCTGCTTCTGCATCTCCTGCTGCTGCTGCATCTCTTGCTGCTTCTCCTTCTGAATATGCATCACCTGATGCATCTCCACCTGCTGCCACTCCTACTGCTGCGCTTGCTTCTGCATCTCCTACTGCACCTCCTGCTGCTGAATCTCCTGCTGCATCTCCTGCTGCTACAACTCCTACTGCTGCATCACTTTCTGCATCTCCTGCTGCAGCATCTCCTTCTGCTTCATCTCCTGTTGCTTCATCTGCTGGTGCTGCACCTGCTGCAACAACTGCTACTGCATCTCCTGCTGCTGCACCTCCTGCTGCATCTCCGTCTTAATCTCATGGTGCTGCATTTCCTGCTGATGCATATTCTGCTTCAACTCCTGCTGCTGCATCTCCTGCTGCTGCATCTGCTGCTTCATCTCCTGCTGCTGCATCTGCTGATACTGCACGTGCTGCTGCACCTCCTGCTGTTGCAACATCTGCTTTATCTCATTATGACTTAACTGCCACCTTTGAGGTGCTTTAGGGAAATCTAATAACGCCCACAGGGTAGATGCTAGCATGGAATGCTGCTGCTTCTGAATGTCTTCTCTTAAAGCACTTTCACTGCAAAGCAAGACTCATAATAATTTTGAGTATACGCTTGTGTACTTTAATATCAGAACGGCTATTAAAGCGTCACTTGAAAATAGCAGAGCGTTCAGCACAAATACAGCAGGGAAGAAGCTGTGATGAAATGCTGGCTCTCGTTAGAGTCTTCTCTGGAAGCGCTTTCACTGTGAGGTGCAAAACACGATTAACACTGCGTTTAAGTGTAGTTTAAAGAATAGTGACATAACAGCGACTAATAATGAGCTTTAGGTAAAGTGACTATCTCCAACAGCGAAGACGTTAGCACGGAATGCTGCTGCTTCTGAATGTCGTCTCTTATAGCACTTTCACTAGAAAGCGAGACCTGTCGAACTTTCAGTCTAGGCTAGTGAACTTTAATATCAGCATGGCTATTGAGGCATCACTTCCAGATTTTAGAGATTTCTGTACCTCACGGAAGCTGCTACCATCAAATTCTGGCTCTCGTTAGGATCTTTTCATGAAGCGCTTTCACTGTCAGCTGCAAAGCAGGAAAAACGCAACGTTTTCACGGAGGCTAGTTATTAGCGACTTAAAAACGCCTAACAACGCGCTTTAGGAAAAGAGAATATCTCCAGCAGGGAAGATGTTTGCCTAGCATGCTTCTGCTTGTGGATGTATACTCTTAGAGCACAATCACTGCAGAGCACGACTTGTAGAATTTTCTGTCTAAACTAGTGAACAGTAACATCAGCATGGCTAGTAAGGCTTCACCTGAAGATTTGAAAGTGTTTAGCAGAAATACCCCTGAAAGTTCTACTAGTCATGCTCTGCAGTGAAAGCGCTCTAAGAGAATACATCCACAAGCAGAAGCATTCCATGCTAGCATCTTCCCTGCTGGAGATGTGAATTTTTACTAAAACTCCGTAATAGACGGTGTTAAGTCCCTATTCACTAGCCTATGCTAATAAGTTCTTTTAGTCGTATTTGCAGCTTGCAGTGAAAGCGCTTCCACAGAAGATTTGAACGAGACACACCATTTGATGCTAGTTACAGTTCACTAGCCTAGACGGAAAGTTCGATAAATCTTGGTTTGCAGTGATTGCGCTCTAAGAGAAGACATTCAGAAGCAGAAGCATTCCATGCTAACATCTTGCCTGCTGGAGATATTCACTTTTCCTTAAGCGCCTTATTAGGCGCTATTAGGTCTCTATTCACTTGCCAACACAAGAACGTTGCGTTAGTCGTTCTCTGCATCTTGCAGAGAAACCACTTCCATAGAAGACGCTAACGAAAGCCAGCTTTTGATGGTAACACCTTTCCTGTTTACTTGTGCTGAACGCTCTGAAATTTTGAAGTTACGCCTTCGTAGCCATTCTGGTCTTACAGTACACAAGACTAGACTGGAAGTTCTACAAGTCGTGCTCTGCAATGAAAGCTCTCTAAGAGAATACATCCACAAGCAGAAGCATTCCATGCTAGCATCTTCCCTGCTGGAGATATGAATTTGTACTACAACACCGTAATAGACGGTGTTAAGTCCCTATTCACTAGCCTACACTAAAAAGTCCCTATTCACTAGCTTATGCTAATATTTTTGTGTTGGCAGCTTGCAGTGAAAGCGCTTCCAGAGAAGATTCTAACGAGAGCCACCATTCCCTAGCAACTTCCCGAGGGTAGTTCTGCTAAACGCTTTCAAATCTTCAAGTGAAGCTTTACTAGATATGCTGGTGTTACAGTTCACTAGCCTAGACGGAAAGTACGATAAATCTTGGTTTGCAGTGATTGCGCTCTAAGAGAAGACATACAGAAGCAGAAGCATTCCATGCTAACATCTTCCCTGCTGGAGATGTTCTCTTTTCCTAAAAAGCGTTATCAGGCGTTATTAAGTCGCTACTAACTAGCCTACGCGAAAACATTGCGTTTTTCGTGCTTTGCGGCTGGCAGTGACAACGCTTCATGAAAGGATCCTAACGAGAGCCAAAATTTGATGGTAGCAGCTTCCCTGCGGTACTTGTGCTGAACGATCTCAACTCTTGAAATGAGGTTTTAATAGCCATTCTGATCTTACAGTTCATAAGCCTAGAGTGAAAGTTCTACAAGTCGTCTTTTGCAGTAACAGCGCTATAAGAGAAAACATTAATAAGCGGTGTCGTTTCAGGCCAGCATTTGCACTGCCTGAAATACTTACTTTTCCATAAGCGCATTAACAGGCGCAGTTAAGTCACAATTCATTACCCTTAACTAAAATGTGTTAGTCGTGCTTCACAGCTTGCAGTGAAAGTGCTATAAGAGAAGACTCTAACAAGAACCAACATTTGATGGTAGAAGCTTCCCTTGCGGTACTTGTGCTGAATGCTCTGAAATTTTGAAGTGACACTGTACTAGGTGATGATATACTTCAGAAGACTAGAATGAAACTTCTAGAAGTCGTAATTTGCAGTGAAAGTGCTATAAGAGAAGACATTCAGAAGCAGCAGCATTCCATGCTACCACCTTCCCTGCAGTCAATGTATACTATTCATAAAGCGCGTTATTCGGAGAAGTAAAGTAACTGTTCTGTACCCTATTCAAAACTTTGTTAGTCGTGCTTTGCAGGAGATGCATCAGCAGGAGATACAGAAGCAGATGCAGCAGGAGGAGATGCAGCAGCAGGAGATGAAGCAGGAGTCGATGCAGAAGCTAATAGAGCAGCAGGAGATTCAGAAAGGGATTCAGGAGCAGGAGATGCAGCAGCAGGAAAGGCAGCACTATATACAGAAGCAGGATATGCAGCAGGAGGAGATGCAGTATGAGGAGACAGACCACGTAATGAAGCAGCAGGAGATACAGAAGGAGATGCAATAGGAAGAGATGCAGCATCAGACCAATCAGCAGGAGATACAGCAGAAGAAGATGAAGCAGGAAATGCAGCAGCAGGAGATGAAGCATTATCATGAGATGCATTAAGAGGTGCAGCAGCAGGATATGTAGCAGGAGATTTGGAATGAGATGAAGCAGCAGCAGAGCAAATGCAGATGCAGTAGGAAATGCAGCAGTAGATGCAGGATCAGCAGATACTGCATCAGGAAATACTGCAGCAGATGCAGCAGGAGATGACATATCAGGAGATGAAGCCACAGATGCAGCAGCTGAAGATGAAGCAGGAGATGAAGCAGCAAGAGGTGCATCAGCAGGTGCATGAGGAAATGAGGCAGCAAATGTAGAAAGGTATAACGGAGGAGATGCAGCAGGAGATGCATCAAGAAATGAGATGCAGAAGGAGTTGCAGCATCAGGAGATGAAGCAGGAAATGCAGCAGCAGGGGATGTAGTAGCAGGAGATGCAGGAGTTGCAGAATCAGGAGAGGCAGCAGGGAATGAAGCAGCAGCAGATTCTGCATGAGATGCAGCAGCATCATATGCAGCAAGAGATGTAGCAGCAAGAGATGAAGAAGCAGGAGATGCTACAGGCAATTCAGCCGGAGATACAGAAGGAGGAGATGCAGCAGCAGGAAGTGCAGAGTAGTAGATGAAGAAAAGAAGATGCAGCAGAAGAAAATATAGCAGGAGATTCATAGGCAGTACCTGCAGCAGGAGAGTAAGCAGCATCAGACGCAGTATCAGATGCAGCAGCACGAGATGCAGCAGCAGGAGATCTATCAAGAGATGCAGCAGTAGATGAAGCAGCAGCAGATGCAGAGGCAAATTCAGCAGATGCAGTAGTAGATTCATAAAGAGCTGCAGCAGGAAATGCAGATGAATATGCAGGAGCAGGAGATGCATCCGCAGGTGATGCAGAAGGAGATGCAGCAGGTGACGCTCAAGGAGATGCAGCAGGATATGCAGAACGAGATGAAGCAGCAAGATATGCAGCAGAAGGAGATGACACAGGAGATGCTTCAATAGAAGGTTCAACATGGGATACATTAGGAGATGCAGCAGCAGACGAAGCAGAAGGAGATGCAGAAACAGGAGATGCAGCAGCAGGACATGGATCAAGAGATGAAGCAGCAGGAGATTCATTAGGAGTTGCAGTAGCAGGTTATGAAACAGCAGGGGATATAGCAGCAGGAGATGCAGCATGAAATGCAGCAGGATGAGATGAAGCAGGAGGGGATGTATCAGGAGATGCAGAATCAGCAGATAGAGCAGGAGATGCTGTAGCAGGAGATGCAGAAGGAGATATAGCAGAAGGAGATGCAGCAACAGGAGATTCAGCAGCAGGAGATTCAGCAGCAGGACATGCAGCACAATATGCAGCAGTAGGAGATGAAACAGGAGATGCAGTAGGAGAAGGTACAGCAGCACCAGATGCAGCAGTATATGTAGCAGAAGGAGATGAATATGAGATGCAGCAGCAATTGATGCAACAGGAGATGCTGGAGCCGGAGATGCAGAAGAAGTAGATGCAGAAGCAGGAGATGCAGCAGGACATGCATCAGCAGGAGATACAGCAAAATATACATCAGCAGGAGACACAGCAGCAGGATATGAGGCAGGAATTGCACCAGCAGCACAAGCAGCAGCAGAAACAGCACCATATGCAGCAGAAGATGCAGAACCATATGGAGATACAGCAGCAGATGAAGCAGCAGATGCAGCTGGAGATGTAGCAACAGGAGGTACAGAACGAGATGAAGCAGCAAGATATGCAGCAGAAGGAGATGACGCAGGAGATGCTTCAACAGAAGGTGCAACATGAGATACAGCAGGAAATGCAGCAGCAAACGAAGCAAAAGGCGATGCAGAAACAGGAGATGCAGCAGCAGAATTATATTATGCAAGAGATGCTTCAATAGAAGGCGCAACATGAGATACAGCAGGAGATGCAGCAGCAGACAAAGCAAAAGGAGATGCAGAAACAGGAGATGCAACAGAAGGTTATGACGCAGGAGATGCTTCAATAGAAGGTGCAACATGAGATACAGCAGGAGATGAAGCAGCATACAAAGCAAAAGGAGATGCAGAAACAGGAGATGAAGCAGCAGGACATGGATCAAGAGATGAAGCAGCAGGAGATTCATTAGGAGATGCAGTAGCAGGATATGAAACAGCAGGAGATATATCAGCAGGAGATATATCAGCAGGAGATGCAGCATGAGATGCAGCAGGATGAGACGAAGCAGCAGGGGATGTATCAGGAGATGCAGAAGCAGCAGATAAAGCAGGAGATGCTGTAGCAGGAGATGCAACAGGAGATGAAGCAGCAGAAGGAGATGCAGCAGCAGGACATGCAGCACCATATGCAGCAGGAGGAGATAGAACAGGTGATGCAGTAGGAAAAAGATTCAACAGGGGATGCAGCAGGAGGAGATGCAACAGGAAATGAAGTAGGAGTAGGTACAGCAGCAACAGATGCAACAGTGTATGCAGCAGAGGAGATGAATAAGAGATGAAGCAGCAATTGATGCAGCAGTAGATGCTGGAGCCAGCGATGCAGAAGAAGTAGAAGACGAAGCAGGAGATGTAGAAGGACATGCATCAGCAGGAGATGCAGCAAAACATACATCAGCACGAGACACAGCAGCAGGATATGAGGCATGAGATGCATCAGCAGCAGAAGCAGCAGCAGAAGCAGCACCATATGCGGCAGAACATGCAGAACCATATGCAGCAGGAGATGAAGCAGCAGATGCAGCTGGAGATATAGCATCACCAGAAGCAGAAACAGATGCAGCAGCAAGGGATGCAGGGTGAGATGCAGCAAGAATTGAATCAGCAGGAGATGCTGCTGGAAATTCAGTAGGATATGCAACAGCAAGAGATTTGGCAACAGCAGATGCAGCTGCATAAGGTGTATCAGCAAAAGATGTAGCAGGAGATGCATATTCAGCAGGTTTTGCACCAGGATATGCAGCAGGATATCCAAGAGAAGGACATGCAGCAGGAAATCAGCCGGAGATGCAGCAGAAGCAGATTCAGCAGGAGTTACAGCAGCAGGAGATGAAGAGGCAAGAGATTCAGCAGCAGGACATGCAGTATCAGGAGATTCAGCAGGAGATGCATCAGCAGGAAATGCATCAGCAGATTCTGCATCAGGAAATTCCGTAGGAGATTTTGCAGCAAGAGATTCAGTATAAAAGGCAGCATGAGATGCAGCAGGAGATATAGAAGGAGATTCAGCAGCAGGGGATGTAGTAAGAGATGCAGCAGGAATAACATCAGCAGGAATTGTAGCTGGAGATGCTGGAGGAGATTCTGCAGAAGAAGATTCAGTAGGAGATGCAGCAGGAGATGAAATAGCAACATAGGCATCAGCAGTTACAGCAGGAAGTGAAACAGGAGATGTAGCAGCAGGAGATGAAGGAGCAGGACATGCAGCCGCAGATGCCTTCAACAGGATATGCAGCTGAAATGCAGAAGCACTAGATGAATCCGTAGAAGATTGAGCAGCAGATGCAGCAGGAAATGGAGATGCTTCTGCAGATGCATCCGCAGATGCATCCACAGAGGATGCAGCAGGAGATAAAGCAGCAGGCTATACAGCAGCAGGAGATGCAGCAGCAGATGCAGCAGCAGGAGATGCAGGAGGACATCAAGAAAAAGGAGATGCAGCAGCAGCAAATGTAGCAGGAGATGCAGCAGTACATGAAGCATCAGGAAATGGTGCAGCAGATTAAGCAGCAGCAGGAAATGCAGCAGCATATGCAGCAGGAGGTAATGCAACAGGTGATTCATCAGCAGGTGATGC
Organism: Clamator glandarius; assembly: GCA_033459285.1. Lineage (NCBI taxonomy): Eukaryota > Metazoa > Chordata > Aves > Cuculiformes > Cuculidae > Clamator > Clamator glandarius. The sequence goes on along the minus strand of JAUNZM010000509.1, from coordinate 748,447 downwards.
AGCTGCAGCTGCAGAGGCAGCAGATGCAGCAGCAATAGATGCAGCAGCTGATGCATCAGGAGATGCAGATTCAGTAGGAGATGTAGCAGCAGAAGATGCTGCAGCAGAAGATGCAACAGGAGATGCAGCCGGAGATGTAGCAAGAGGATATGCACCATGATATACAGCAGCAGGAGATGCAACAAAGGATGAAACAGGAGGAGATGCAGTAGGGGAGGCAGCAGAGGAGATGCAGCAGTATCTACTGCTGCATCTCCTGCTGCTTCCTCTCTTCCTGCTAAATCTCCTCCTGCATCAGCTGATGCATTTCCTGCATCTCCTGCTGCTGCATCTGCTGGTGCATCTCCTGCTTCTCTATCTTCTGCTGCATCTCCTGCTGAATCACATGGTGCCTCTCCTGCTGCCGCATCTCCTGCTTCTGCATATCCTTTTGCATGTCTTCCTGCCACATCTCTTGCTTCTGCCTCTCCTACTCCTGCATCTCTGCTGCTGCATCTCCTGCTCCTGCATTTCTTGCTCCTGCTTCTCCTGATGCATCTGCTGCTGCAACTTCTGTAGCATCTTCTAGTGCTTCAGCTCTAGACGCTGCATCTCCTGCTGCATCTGCTGGTACTGCATCTTATCCTGCCGCATCTCCTGCTCCACTTTCTTGCGCATCTGCTGCTGCCGCTGTATCTTCTGCTGCTGCATCTCCTGCTGATGCGTCTGCTGTTGCATCTCCTGCTGCATCTCCTACTGCTGCATCTTCTTCCCTGCGGATCCTGAGGCTTCATCTCTTGCTGCAGAATCTCCTGCTGAATCCGCTGCTCATCTCTTGTGACTGTATCTCCTGCTGCATCTCCTGTTGCTGCATGTCCTGCTGCAGAATCTCCGGCTGCATCTTCTGCTTCTGCATCTCCTGCTACAGAATCTCCGGCTGCATCTTCTGCTTCTGCATCTCCTGCTACTGGGTCTGCTGCATCATCTCCTCCTGCCTCTTCTCCTACAGCATCTCCTTCTGTATGTCGTGCTACACCTCATGAAGCTGTACCTGCTGAAGCATCTCTTCCTGCTGCATCTCCTGATGAATAGGCATCTATTAATGCATCTGCTGCTGCTTCATCTCCTGCTGCTGCAGCTCCTACTGAATCTGCTGTAGAATATCTTCCTGCATCTGCAGCGGCTGCATCTCCTGCTGCTGCATCATCTACTGATGCATCTCCTGATTCATCTCCTGCTGCTGCATCTCTTGCTGCTGCATCTCTTGCTTCTGCATCATCTCCTGCTGCATCTCCTCATTCATCTCCTACTGCTGCATCTGCTGCTGCTTCATATACTGCTTCATCTCCTACTACTGCATCTCCATCTGCTTTTCATTCTGTATCTCCTGATGCTACAGCTCCATCTGCATCATCTCCTACTGCATCTCCTGCTGCTGAATCTCCTGCTGCATCTCCTGATTCATCTCCTACTACTGCATCTGCAGTATTTTTTGCTGCATCTGCTGCTGCTTCATATACTGCTTCATCTCCTACTACTGCATCTCCTGCTGCAGCTCCTGCTGCTGCAGCTCCTACTGCATCTCCTGCTGAATCTAATCCTACCACATCTCCTGCTGCATCTCCTGCAGCTGCATTTGCTGATGCATCTCCTGATGCTGCATCTCCAACTGCTGCATCTCCTGCTGCTGAATCCCTGCTGCTGCATCTTCTGCTGATGCATAACCTGCTGCGTCTCTGACTGCTGCATCTCCTGCTGCTGAATCTCCTGCTTCTGCATCTGCTGGTGCTGCATATGCTACTGCATCTGCTGCAGGATCTTCTTCTTCTGCCTCTCATGCCACATCTCCCGCTGATGCATCTCCTGCTTCTGTATATCTTGCTCAATCTACTGCTGCTGCATCTCCTGCTGCTGCATCTCTTGTATCTTTTGGTGCATCTGCTGTAGATTAATCTACTGCTGCATCTCCTGTTGCTTCATCTTCTGATTTTTTCATGTCCTTCTGCATCACCTGATGCTCCATCTGCTGCTGCTGCATCCACTGCTGCATCTTCTGCTGCTCAATTCACTTCTGCTGCATCTGCTGATGCATCACCTTCTACTGAATCCCCTGATGCATCTCCTGCTGCTGCATCCACTGGTACATCTCCTAATGCTGCATCTCCTGCTGCTGCACCTCCTGATACATCTGCTGCTCAATCTCCTCCTGCTGCTTCTCCTATTGCTTCATCTCCTGCATCTGCTGCTGCATGTGCTGCTGCATCTCCTGCTTCTCTATGTCCTCCTCCTGGATCTACACCTGCATCGATTGCTGCTGCATCCTCTGCTGAACCTCCTACTGCTGCACCTCGGTCGGCGACTAACTCTGAGGCATCAGCGGATTCATCTGATGATGCATCTCCCCTGCTTCATCTCCTGCTGCTTCATCTCCTGCTCTTGCATACCCTGCTGCATCTACAGCTGCTTCTAAGCCTACTTCATCTACTGCTGCTGCATTACCTGCTGCTTCTACTGTTGCATCTCCTAATGAGTTTCCTGCTGCTGCATCTCCTGCTGCTATATCTTTTGCTTATCAATCTCCTGCTGCTGTATCTCTTACAGAATCTGCTTCTGAATCTGCTCCTGCATCTACTGCAGCTACATCTCCTGATGCTGTATCTCCTGCTACTGCATCTCCTAATACATCTCCTGTAGCTTAATCTCCTGCTTTTGCATCTCCTGTTTTATCTCCTTCTGATGCCTATCTTGCTGCTGCATCTCCTGCTGCATCTGCTGCTGAATCTCCTTCTTCTATATCTCATACCACATCTCCTGCTGCTGCATCTCCTGCTTCTGCATATCTCGCTGCATCTCCTGCTCCTGCATCACCTGCTGCATCACCTGCTGCCGAATCTCCTGCATCTTTTGCTGCATCTGCTGTAGATTCTCCTCCTGGTGCATCTCCTGCTGCTGCATCTCCTGCTGATGGATGTCCTCGTGCATCTCCTGATGCTGCATCTGCTGCTGCATCTCCTGCAGCTGCATCTCCTATGCCATCTCCTACTGCTGAATCTCGTGATGCTCCATTCTCTGCTGCATCTACTGCTGCTGCATAGCCTGCGGTGGAATCTCCTAATGCATCTCCTATTGCTTAGTGTCCTGATGCTTCCTATCCTGCTTCATCTCCTTTTGCTGCATATATTGCTGCTGCATGTACTGCTGCTTGGCACTCTGCTGTATCCCCTGCTCCATCTCCTGCTGGGGCATCTCCTGCTGCATCTCGTTCTGCATCTCCTCTAAAGCTGCAGATGCATCACCTGCTGATGTATCACCTGCTGCATTACCTCTTGCTGCATATTCTGCTGCATTTCCTGCTGCTGTTTAATCTGCTGCTCCAATTCCTGATGCTTATGTACTGCTGCATCTCCTTAATCTGCTGCTCCATTTCCTGTTGCTTCATGTACTGCTGCATCTCCTGCTACATTTGCTGCTACTGCATCTCCTTCTACTTGATGTCCTCCTGCATCTTCTGCTGCTGTATAGCCTGCTGCTTCATCTCCTGCTGCATCCTCTGCGGATGGATCTGCGAATGCATCTGCAGAAGCATCTCCATTTCCTGCTGCATCTGCTTCTCAATCTTTTACGGATACATCTAGAGTTTCTGCATTTCAGCTGCATATCCTGTTGAAGGCATCTGCGGCTGCATCTCCTGCTGCTACATCTCCTGCTGAATCTCCTGCTGCAATTCCTGCTGGAACTGATGATGCCTATGTTGCTATTTCATCTCCTGCTGCATCTGCTGCTGAATTTTCTTCTGCAGAATCTCCTCCAGCATCTCCTACTACAATTCCTGCTGATGTATTTCCTGCTGAATCTCCTACGGCATCCCCTGCTGCTGAATCTCCTTCTACATCTCCTGCTGCATCTCCTGCTGAATCTGCTGCTGCCTCTGGTGTGGCTGCACCTTCTTTTCCTGCAGCTCCTGCTGCTGCATCTCCGTCTGATTTTCTGCTGCATTTCCTTTTGTTGAATATCCTGCTGCATATCCTGGTGCATCACCTGCTGAATATGCATCTCCTGCTACATCTCCTGCTGATACCCTTAATGCAGCTGCATCTCTTGCTGCATCTCCTGCTGCTGCGTCTCCTTCTGCTACATCTCCTTCTCCATCTCCTGCTACAGCATATCCTGCTGTATCTTCTGCTTCTGCATCTCCTGATACATCCCCTCCTGCTTCATCTCATCCTGCTGCATCTCAGGCTGCATCTCCTGCTGCTATATCTCCTGCTGCTTCATATCCTGCTACTGCATCTCCAAATGAATCTCCTGCTGCTGCATCTCTTGATCCATGTCCTGCTGCTGCATCTCCTTTTTGCCTTGTCTTCTGCTGCATCTCCTGCTGTATCTCATGTTGCACCTTCTATTGAATCATCTCCTGCATCATCTTTTTCTGTTGCATATCTTGCTGTTTCATCTCGTTCTGCATCTCTTGCTGCATCTCCTTGAGCGTCACCTGCTGCATCTCCTTCTGCATCACCTGCAGATGCATCTCCTGATCCTCCATATTCATCTACATTTCCTACTGCAGCTCTTTATCTATCTACTACTGCTGCATCTGCTGAATCTGCTGCTGCATCTGTTGCTGCATCATCTACTGCGTCATATCCTGATAGATCTCCTGCTGCTGCATCTCCTGCTGCTGCACCTGCTGCTGCATCTCCTGCTGCTGCATTTGCTGCTGTATCTGATGGTGCATCTGATGCTGCTTTCACTCTTGATGCATTTACTGCGGCTGCATCTCCTGCTATATTTCCTTCTGCTGCATCTTTTTCACTTCATCTATTACTCTGCACTTCCTGCTCCTGCATCTCCTCCTTCTGCATCTCCGGCTGAATCGCCTGTAACATCTCCTGCTTCTTCATCTCCTGCTGCTACATCTCCTAGTGCTGCTGCATCTCCTGTTACTTCTGCTGCTGCTGCATTCCCTGCTGCATCTCCTGATGCTGCAACTCCTTCTGCATCTTTTTCTGTGTCTCCTGCTACTACATCCCCTGCTGCTGCATTTCCTGCTTCATCTCCTGATGCTGCAACTCCTTCTGCATCTTCTGCCAATGCATCTCCTGGGAAATCTAATGCTGCTGCATCTCCTTCTACTTGATGTCTTCCTGCATTTCCTGCTGCTGCATCTGCTGCTTCATCTCCTGCTGCTGTTTAGCCTGCTTCTGCATCTCCTGCTGCGTCATATCCTGCTCTTGCATCTCCTTCTGCTGAGTCTCCTCCTGAATCTCTGGTGGCATCTGGAGCGAGTCCAGAGAAGGGCAACAAAGCTGGTGAAGTGGCTGGAGAACAAATCTTACGAGGAGCGGCTAAGAGAGCTGGGGTTGTTTAGCCTGGAGAAGAGGAGGCTGAGGGGAGACCTTATTACTCTCTACAACTACCTGAAGGGAGGTTGTGGAGAGGAGGGAGCTTGCCTCTTCTCCCAAGTGACAGGGGACAGGACGAGAGGGAATGGCCTCAAGCTCCGCCAGGGGAGATTTAGGCTTGAGATTAGGAAGAAGTTCTTCACAGAGAGGGTGGTTAGGCATTGGAACAGTCTGCCAAGGCAGGTGGTTGAGTCACCGTCCCTGGAGGTGTTTAAGGTTAGGGTAGATGAGGTGCTTAGGAGCATGATTTAGGGAATGGTGGGAATGGTTGGACTCGACGATCCAGTGGGTCTCTTCCAACCTGGTCATTCTGTGATTCTGTGATTCTACATATCCTGCTACTTCTCCTGACGTATCTCCTTCTGAATATGCATCTCCTGCTGCTTCTCCTGCTGCTGAATCTCCTGCTGCTGCATCTTCTCTTGCTGAATCTTCTGCTGCTCCGTCTGCTGCATCATCTCCTCTTTCTCCATAACCTGCTGTATCTCCTGTTGCTGCATCATAACATGCTGCAGCATATGTTGAAGAATCTCTTCCTACTCCATCTTCTGCTGAATCTTCATTTCCTGCTGCATCTACTTCTGCATCTCCTGCTGCTGCTGCATCTCCTACTGCTTCTCCTGCTGCTGCATCAGTTGCTGCTGAATCTCCTGATGAATCTCCTGTGGCATCTAATGCTTCTACATATCATGCTGAATCTCATAATGCATCTCCACCTGCTGCATCTCCTACTGCTGCATCTCCTTCTGCATGTGCTGCTGCAGCATCTCCTTCTGCTGCATCTCCTACTTCTGCATCTCCAGCTGCTGCATCTCCTGCTGCATCTCCGTCTGAATCTCTTGCTGCTGCATTTCCTGCTGATGCATATTCTGCTTCAACTCCTGCTGCTGCAGTACGTTCTGCATATATTCCTGTTGTATTTCCTGCTGCTGCATCTGCTGATACTGCATGATCTGCCGCATCTCCTGCTGCATCTCCTGCTGCTACATCTCCTGATGCACCATTTCCCGTTGCATCTGCTGCTCCATCCACTGCTGCATCTATTCCTGCTCCATCTGGTGCATCTGCTGTTGCATATGCTGCTGCTTCACCTACTGCTGCATCCCCTGTTAAATCTATTGCTTCTTCATGTCCTTCTGAAGTTCCTGCTGAATCTACTGCTGAACATGCATCCCCGGCTGCATCTACTGCTGCTGCATCTCCTGCTACATATCCTACTGCATCTCCTCCTGCAGCATATCTTGATGCATTTCCTTCTGCTGCATCTCCTGCTGCATCATCTGCTGCAGCACCTTCTGCTGCTACATCTCCTACTAAATCTGCATCTCCTGATGCATCTGCTTCTGCATCTATTGCTGTTACACCTGCTGCCTCTGCAGCTGCAGCTGCATCACCTGATGCTGCATCACCTGCTGCATTACCTCCTGCTGCTTAATCTGCTACTCCATTTTCTGATGATTCATGTACTGCTGCATCTCATTAATCTGCCGCTCCATTTCCCGCTACTTCATGTACTGCTGCATCTCCTTCTACTTGATGTCCTCCTGCATCTCCTGCTGCTGCATCTGCTGCTTCATCTCCAGGTGCTGTATAGCCTGCGGATTCATTTCCTGCTGCATCCTCTGCGGATACATCTGCGAATGCATCCGCAGAAGCATCTCCATTTCCTGCTCATCTACTGCTCAAGCTTTTACGGATACATCTAGTACTTCTGAATTTCAGCTGCATATCCTGTTGAAGGCATCTGCGGCTGCATCTCCTGCTGCTACATCTCCTGCTGAATCTCCTGCTGCACTTCCTGCTGTAATTGCTGATGCATTTGTTGCTATTATATCTCTTGCTGCATCTCCTGCTGAATCTTCTGCATATCCTACAGCTGCATTACCTTCTGCATCTATTCCTGTTGTATTTCCGGCTGCTGCATCTCTTGCTGCTGCATCTGGTGCTTTTTCTCCTGCTGCTACATCTGCTTATACTGCATGTGCTGCTGCATGTGCTGCTGCATCTCTTGGTGCTGCATCTTCTGGGGTTGTATCTCCTGCAGCATCTCCTGCTCCTGTATCTGCTCCTGCTACATCTCCTAATGCATCCTCTGCTCATGCATATGTGGATGCATCTCCTCATGCGCCATTACCCATTGCATCTGCTCTCCATCCCCTGCTGCATCTCTTTCTGCTCCATCTGGTGCAACTGCTGTTGCATATGCTGCTGCTTCATCTACTGCTGCATCTCCTGTTAAATCTCCTGCTGCATCCCCTTCTGAAGTTTCTGCTGAATCTACTGCTGAATATGCATCCCCTGCTGCATCTCTTGCTGCTGCATCTTCTGCTTCATGTCCTACTGCATCTCCTCCTGCAGGATATCTTGCTACATTTCCTTCTGCTGAATCTTCTGCTGGATCTCCTCCTGCAGCATCTTCTGCTGCTACATCTCCTACTGAAAGAGCATCTCATGATGCATCTGCTGCTGCATCTATTGCTGCCGGATCTGCTGCCTCTGCAGCTGCAGCTGCATCACCTGCTGATGCATCACCTGCTGCATTACCGCCTATTGCATATTCTGCTGCATATCCTGCTGCTGCTTAATCTGCTGCTCCATTTTCTGATGCTTCATGGACTGCTGCATCTCCTGCTACATTTGCTGCTGCTGCATTTACTTCTAATTGGTGTCGTCCTGCACCACCTGCTGCTGCATCTTCTGCTTCATCTCCTGCTGCATCTTCTGCGGATGCATCTGAGGGTGCATCTCCAGAATCATCTCCATTTCCTGCTGCATCTGCTGCTCAGTCTTCTACGGTTGCATCTAGTGCTTCTGCATTTCAGCTGCATATCCTGTTGAAGGCATCTGCGGCTGCATCTCCTGCTTTTACATCTCCGGCTGAATCTCCTACTGCACTTCCTGCAGTAACTGCTGATGCCTATTTTGCTATTTCATCTCCTACTGAATCTTCTTCTGCAGAATCTCCTCCAGCATCTCCTGCTACAATTGCTGCTGATGTATCTCCTGCTGCATCTCCTACTACATCCCCTGCTGCTGAATCTCCTTCTATATCTACGGCTGCATCTCCTGCTGCATCTTCTGCTAGTGCATGTTCTGCTGCATTTCCTGCTGATGCATAGCCTGCTAATCTATTTCCTGATGCATCTCTTTCTGCTTTATCTTTTCCTGCATATCCTCCTGCATCTCTCCCTGCTGGATCTCCTGCTTAATCTCCTCCTACTACATCTTCAGCATATGCTGCTGCATCTGGTGCTGCTTCACATATTGCTGCATCTCCTGCTATTGTATCTGCTGCTGCAACTCCTGCTACTTCATCTGCTGCTGCATCTCCTGTTACTTCATCTGCTGCTAAATCTGCATCTCCTCTGCATCATTTCGTCTGCTACCTGCATCGCCTGCTGATGCATCTCCTCTTGCTGCATCTTCTGCTGCATTTCTGGCTACTGCATGTCCTTAATCTGCTGCTGCATCTGCTGCTGATTCATGTACTGCTGCACCTCCTGCTACAATTCCTGCTGCTACATCTCCTGCCACTTGGTGTCCTCCAGCATCTCCTGCTCCTGCATCCTCTGCTCATGCATCTGCAGATGCATCTGCAGAAGTATCTCCATTTCATGCTGCATCTGCTGCTCAATCTTCTACTGATGCATCTATTGCTTCTGCATTTCAGCTGCATATCCTGTTGAAGGCATCTGCGGCTGCATCTCCTGCTTCTACATCTCCTGCTGCATCTCCTGCTGCAATTCCTGCTGTAACTGCTGATGCATATGTTGCTATTATATCTCTTGCTGTATCTGCTGCTGAATCTTCTTCTGCAGAATCTCCTCCAGCATCTCCTGCTACCATTCCTGCTGATGTATCTCCTGCTGCATCTCCTACTGCATCGCCTGCTGCTGAATCTCCTTCAATATCTCCTGCTGCATCTCCTGCTGCCTTTTCTGCTGAATCTCCTGCTGCAGAATCCCCTATGGAATTTCCTGCTGCAGAATCTGTTGATGCATTTCCTGCTGATGCATCTCCTGCTGAATCTCCTGATGCTGCATCTCCTGCTGCTGAATCTCCTGCTGAATCTGCTGCTGCCTCTGGATCGCCTGCTTCTTTTCCTGCATCTCCTGCTGCTGCAACTCCGTCTGATTTCCTGCTGCATTTCCTTCTGTTGAACCTCCTGCTGCATATCCTGGTGCATCACCTGCTGAATATGCATCTCTTGCTACATCTCCTGCTGATACACCTCATGCAGCTGCAGCTGCTGCTGCATATTCTGCTGCATCTGCTGTTGCCTAATAGCTTGCTGTTGCATATCCTACTGAATTTCCAGCAGCATCTCCATGCTGATGCAATTCTTGCTGCATCTCATTCTGCACCCTTTGCTGCTGCATCTGCTGCTGCTTCTGCTGCTGGTGCACCTTCTGCCTCATATCCTGCTTCTGTGTCTCCTGCTGATGTATGTTTTGCTGTATCTTCTGCTGATGCATCCACCTTTGTATCTCTTGCTTCTGCATCTACTGCTTCTGCATCTACTTCGGCATCTCTGGCTCCAGCATCTCCTGCTTCATCAATTGCTTTTGCATCTTTTATGCATCTCCTTCTGCTACATCTACTGCTGCATCTGCTGCTGCTGTACCTCCTCCTGCTTCATCTCCTGTTCCACCTCCTCCTGCTGCATCTCCTGCTTAATCTCTTCCTGTTGCATCTCCTGCTTAATCTCTTCCTGCCGCATCTCCTGCTTATTCTCTTCCTGCCGCTGCATCCTTTCCTTTTGCATCTCCTGCTATGGCATCTCCTGCTGTATCTGCTGCTTCTGCATCTCCTGATACATCCCCTGCTGCTTCGTCTCATCCTGCTGCACCTCATGCTGCATCTCCTGCTGCTATATTTCCTGCCGTTTCATATCCTGCTACTGCATCTCCTAATGAATCTCCTGCTGCTTCATCTCGTGATCCATGTCCTCCTGCTGCATCTCCTGCTTCTGCATCTCCTTCTGCTTCGTCTGCTGCTGCATCTTTATCTGCTGTATCTCATGTTGCACTTTCTATTGAAGCATCTCCTGCGTCATCTCCTTCTGCTGCATATCTTCCTGCTTCATCTCGTTCTGCATCGCCTGCTGCATGTTCTTGAGTGTCAACTACTGCATCTCCTTCTGCATCACCTGCAGATGCATATCCTGCTGTATGTCCTGCTCCTGCATATTCATCTGCATTTCCTGCTACAGCACTTTATGAATCTACTACAGCTGCATCTGCTGAATTTGCTGCTGCATCTGCTGCTGCTTCATCTACTGCTGCATCTCCTGATAGATCTCCTGCTGCTGCATCTGCTGCTGCATCTGATGATACTTTCTCTGTTGCTGCATTTACTGCGGCTGCATCTCCTGCTATAATTCCTTCTGCTGCATCTTCTTCACTTCATCTACTACTCTGCAGCTTTCGCTGCGGCATCTCCTCCTTCTGCCTCTATGGCTGAATCGCCAGTAGCATCTCTTGCTTCTACATCTCCTGCTGCTCCATCTCCTAGTGCTGCTGCATCTCCTGTTACTTCTGCTTCTGCTGCATACCCTGCTGCATCTCCTGATGCTGCAGCTCCTTCTGCATCTCCTTCTGTGTCTCCTGCTACTACATTCCCTGCTGCTGAATTTCCTGCTGAATCTCCTGATGCTGTAACTCCTTCTGCATCTTCTGCTGCTGCATCTCCTGCGGAATCTGCTGCTGCTGCATCTCCTTTTGCATCTGCTTCTGATGCAACTCCTTTTGAATCTTCTGCTGCTGCATCACTTGCTGCATTTCCTGCTTCATCTGCTGATGCATCTGCTGCTGGTCTATGTCCTGCTACATCTCGTCATCCTGCACATCCTGCTGCATCTGCTGAAGATTCTCTTCCTATTGCTTCTCCTGCTGAATCTGCATTTCCTGCTGCATCTGCTTCTGCAGCTCCTGCTGCTGCATCTCCTGCTGAATTAGCTGCTGCTGCATCTGCTTCTACATGTATGTTATAACTTTCTACGTTTGCTGCCTCATCTCCTGATGCATCTGGTGATGCACCTCCTGCTGCTGCAACTCCTGCTTCATCTTCAGGGGCTGCACCTGTGGCTTCATCACCTCATATGTCATCTCCTGCTGCATCTGCTGCAGTATTTCCTGCTGCAGTATCTGCTGATCCTGCATCTACTGCTGCATTTCCTGCTGCATCTGCTGCTGCTCTGCTGCTGCTTCATCTCCTGTCAAATCTCCTGCTATATATCCTGCCACTGCACCTCCTAATGCATCTCATGATAATGCTTCATCTCCTGCTACTGCATCTCCTGCTGCACCTACTGCTGCTGCACCTACTGCTACTGCAACTCCTGCTGCTTCATCTCCTGCTGATGGGTCTGATGCAGCATCTCTTGCTCTTACATCTCCTGCTGCTTCATTACCTGCTCTATCTCCTCCTACAGCATCTCCTCCTGCTGCATATCCTGCTTCTGTATATACTGCTGCTTTACCTGCTGCTGCATCTCTTCCTACTGCATCTGCTTCTGCATCTCCTTCTTCTGAATCACCTGCTAAATCTGCATCTCCTGCTGCTTCATCTCCTGCTCTTGCATCTCCTTCTTCTGAATCTCCTCCTGAATCTCCGGAGGCATCTGATGCTGTTACATATACAGCTGCATCTCCTGACGTATCTCCTTCTAAATATGCATCTCCTGCTGCTTCTCCTGCTGCAGAATTTCCTTCTGCTGAATCTCCAGCTGCTGCATCTCCTGCTGTTGAATCTCCTGCAGCTGAGTCTGCTGCATCATCTCCTCTTTCTCCATAACCTGCTGTATCTCCAGTTGCTGCAACATATCATGTAGCTGCATATGTTGAAGAATCTCTTCCTACTGCATCTTCTGCAGAATCTTCATTTCCTGCTGCATCTGCTTCTGCATCTCCTGCTCCTGCTGCGTCTCCTGCTGCTTCTCCTGCTGCTGCATCAGTTGCTTCTGAATCTCCTGATGAATCTCCTGCGGCATCTCATGCTTCTACATATCATGCTGAATCTCCTGCTGCTGAATCTCCTGCTGCATCTGCTGCTGCCGCATCTCCTACTGCTGCATCACCTTCTGCATGTGCTGCTGCAAGCATCTAGTTCTGCTGCATCTCCTGTTGCTGCAACTGCTGCTGCATCTGGTGCTTCACCTTCTGCTGCTGCACCTCCTGCTGCATCTCGGTCTGAATCTCTTGGTGCTGCATTTCCTGCTGATGCATATTCTGCTTCAACTCCTGCTGCTGCATTACCTTCTGCATCTACTCCTGTTGTATTTCCTGCTGCTGCATCTGCTGCTCCATCTCCTACTGCTGCATCTGCTGATATTGCATGTGCTGCTGCATCTCTTGGTGCTGCATCTTCTGGTGTTGCATCTCCTGCTGCATGTCTTTCAGCATCACCTGCTCCTGTATCTACTGCTGCTACATATCCTGCTGCTGCCTCTGCTCATGCATCGGTGGATACTTCTCATGATGCACCATTTCCCGTTGCATCTGCTGCTCTATTCTGCATCTCTTTCTGCTCCATCTGGTGCATCTGCTCTTGCATATGCTTCTGTTTCACCTACTGCTGCATCTCCTGCTTCATCTCCAGCTGCTTCATCAGTTGCTGCTGAATATCGTGATGAATCTCCTGGGGCATCTCCTGCTTCTACATGTCATGCTGAATGTATTGCTGCTGAATCTCCTGATACCTCTGCTGCTGCTGCATCTCCTACAGCTGCATCACCTTCTGCATGTGCTGCTGCAGCATCTCCTTCTGCTGCATCTCCTGTTGCTGCATCTGCTGGTGCTGCACCTGCTACAACATCTGCTTCTGCATCTCCTGCTGCTACATCTCCGTCTGAATCTCTTGGTGCTGCATTTCCTGCTGATACATATTCTGCTTCAACTCCTGCTGCTGCACCACCTTCTGCATCTATTCCTGTTGTATTTCCTGCTTCTGCATCTTCTGCTGCTGCATCTCCGTCTGAATCTCTTGGTGCTGCATCTCCTGCTGATGCATGTCCTGCTGCATCTCCTGCTTCTGCATCTACTTCTTCTGCATCTCTGGCTCCAGCATCTCCTGCTGAATCAATTGCATCTGCATCCCTTATTCATCTCCTACTGCTGCATATACTGCTGCATCTGGTGCTGCTGTACCTATTCCTGCTGCATTTCCTCTTGCATACCCTCATTCTGCATCTCCCGCTTCATCTCCTCCTTCTGCATCTCCTGTCCCATCTCCTCCTGCTGCATCTCCTGCTGAATCTCCTGCTTCCTCTCCTGCTGCTGCATCTCCTTCTGCTACATCTCCTTCTGCATCTCCTGCTACAGCATCTCCTGCTGTAGCTGCTGTTTCTGCATCTCCTGATACATCCCCTGCTGCTTCATCTAATCCTGCTGCATCTAATGCTGCATCTCCTCCTGCTATAGCTCAAGCTGTTTCATATCCTGCTACTACATCTCCTAATTAATCTCCTGCTGCTTCATCTCTTGATCCATGTCCTGCTGCTCAATCTCCTGTTTCTGCATCTCCTTTTGCTTCGTCTGCTGCAACATCTCCTGCTCAATCTCATGTTGCACCTTCTATTGAAGCATCTCCTGTGTCATCTCCTTCTGCTGCATATTTTCCTGCTTCATCTCATTCTGCATCTCCTGCTGCATCTCCTTGAGCATCACCTGCTGCATCTCCTTCTGCATCACCTGCAGATGCATATCCTGCTGTATCTCCTGCTCCTGCATATTCATCTGCATTTCCTGCTGCAGCTCTTTATGATTCTACTACTGCTGCATCTACTGCTGGTTCTTCTACTGCTGCATCTCCTGATAGATCTCCTGCTGCTGCATCTCCTGCTGTTGCAGCTGCTGCTGCATCTGTTGCTGCATATGATGCTACTTTCTCTTTTGCTGCATTTACTGCGGCTGCATCTCCTGCTATATTTCCTTCTGCTGCATCTTCTTCACTTCATCTATCACTCTGCACCTCCTGCTGCTGCATCTCCTCTTTCTGCATCTCCGGCTGAATCTCCTGTAGCATCTCCTGCTTCTTCATCTCCTAGTGCATATGATGCTGCTGCATCTCCTGTTACTTCTGCTGCTGCTGCATTCCCTGATTCGGCAACTCCTTCTGCATCTCCTGCTACGACATCCCCTGCTGCTGCATTTCCGGCTGAATCTCCTGATGCTGCAGCTGCTCCTGCATCTCCTACTACTACATCCCCTGATGCTGCATTTCCTGCTACATCTCCTGATGCTGCAACTCCTTCTCCATCTCCTACTGCATCTCATTTCTTAATGCATGTCCTGCTGCATTTCCTGTTGAAACGTCTCCTGCTCTATCTCTTCCGTTATAACTTTCTACATTTGCTGCCTCATTTCCTCATGCACCTGCTGATGCCCCTCGTGCTGCTGCATCTCCTGCTTCATCTTCAACTCATGCATCTCTGGCTTCATCACCTGATATGTCATCTCCTGCTGCATCTGCTTATGTATTTCCTGATGGAGTATCTGCTGACCTAGAATCTATTGCTGCATTTCCTGCTGCATCTGCTGCTGCTCTGCTGCTGCTTCATCTCCTGCCAAAACTCCTGCTACATATTCTGCTGCTGCATCTCTTAATGTAGCTCATGGTAATGCTTCATCTCCTGTTGCTGCTTTTCTTGCTGCATCTTCTGCTGCTGCATCTCCTACTGATGGGTCTGATGCTGCATCTCTTGCTCTTATATCTCCTGCTGCATCTCCTGCTGCTGCATTACCTGCTCTATCTCCTCCTGCTGCATCTCCTGCTGCTGCATATCCGACCTCTGTATATACTGCTGCCTTTCCTGCTGCTGCATCTCCTGCTGCTGAATCTCATTCTGCATCTTCTTCTGAATCTCCTGCTGCTCTATTACCTTCTGAATCAACTCCGGCTACATGTCCTGCTGATGCATCTCCTGCTCTTGCATCTCCTTCTCCTGAACTTTCTCCTGAATCTCCGGCGGCATCTCATGCTTTTACATATCCTGCTACATCTCCTGACATATCTCATTTTGAATATGCATCTCCTTCTGCCTTTCCTGCTGCTGAATCTCCTGCTGCTGCGTCTACTCCTGCTGAATCTCATGCTACTGTGTCTGCTGCATCATCTCCTCTTTCTCCATAACCTGCTGTATCTCCTGTTGCTGCATCATATCATGCTGCTGCATATGTTGAAGAGTCTCTTCCTACTGCATTTTCTGCTGAATCTTCATTTCCTGCTGCATCTGCTTCTGCATCTCCTGCTGCTGCTGCATCTCTTGCTGCTTCTCCTTCTGAATATGCATCACCTGATGCATCTCCACCTGCTGCCACTCCTACTGCTGCGCTTGCTTCTGCATCTCCTACTGCACCTCCTGCTGCTGAATCTCCTGATGCCGTGTCTGCTGCTGAATATCTTTGTCTGCTGCTGCATCTCCTGCTGCTGAATCTCCTGCTGCATCTCCTGCTGCTACAACTCCTACTGCTGCATCACTTTCTGCATCTCCTGCTGCAGCATCTCCTTCTGCTTCATCTCCTGTTGCTTCATCTGCTGGTGCTGCACCTGCTGCAACAACTGCTACTGCATCTCCTGCTGCTGCACCTCCTGCTGCATCTCCGTCTTAATCTCATGGTGCTGCATTTCCTGCTGATGCATATTCTGCTTCAACTCCTGCTGCTGCATCTCCTGCTGCTGCATCTGCTGCTTCATCTCCTGCTGCTGCATCTGCTGATACTGCACGTGCTGCTGCACCTCCTGCTGTTGCAACATCTGCTTTATCTCATTATGACTTAACTGCCACCTTTGAGGTGCTTTAGGGAAATCTAATAACGCCCACAGGGTAGATGCTAGCATGGAATGCTGCTGCTTCTGAATGTCTTCTCTTAAAGCACTTTCACTGCAAAGCAAGACTCATGATAATTTTGAGTATACGCTTGTGTACTTTAATATCAGAACGGCTATTAAAGCGTCACTTGAAAATAGCAGAGCGTTCAGCACAAATACAGCAGGGAAGAAGCTGCGATGAAATGCTGGCTCTCGTTAGAGTCTTCTCTGGAAGCGCTTTCACTGTGAGGTGCAAAACACGATTAACACTGCGTTTAAGTGTAGTTTAAAGAATAGTGACATAACAGCGACTAATAATGAGCTTTAGGTAAAGTGACTATCTCCAACAGCGAAGACGTTAGCACGGAATGCTGCTGCTTCTGAATGTCGTCTCTTATAGCACTTTCACTAGAAAGCGAGACCTGTCGAACTTTCAGTCTAGGCTAGTGAACTTTAATATCAGCATGGCTATTGAGGCATCACTTCCAGATTTTAGAGATTTCTGTACCTCACGGAAGCTGCTACCATCAAATTCTGGCTCTCGTTAGGATCTTTTCATGAAGCGCTTTCACTGTCAGCTGCAAAGCAGGAAAAACGCAACGTTTTCACGGAGGCTAGTTATTAGCGACTTAAAAACGCCTAACAACGCGCTTTAGGAAAAGAGAATATCTCCAGCAGGGAAGATGTTTGCCTAGCATGCTTCTGCTTGTGGATGTATACTCTTAGAGCACAATCACTGCAGAGCACGACTTGTAGAATTTTCCGTCTAAACTAGTGAACAGTAACATCAGCATGGCTAGTAAGGCTTCACCTGAAGATTTGAAAGTGTTTAGCAGAAATACCCCTGAAAGTTCTACTAGTCATGCTCTGCAGTGAAAGCGCTCTAAGAGAATACATCCACAAGCAGAAGCATTCCATGATAGCATCTTCCCTGCTGGAGATGTGAATTTTTACTAAAACTCCGTAATAGACGGTGTTAAGTCCCTATTCACTAGCCTATGCTAATAAGTTCTTTTAGTCGTATTTGCAGCTTGCAGTGAAAGCGCTTCCACAGAAGATTTGAACGAGACACACCATTTGATGCTAGTTACAGTTCACTAGCCTAGACGGAAAGTTCGATAAATCTTGGTTTGCAGTGATTGCGCTCTAAGAGAAGACATTCAGAAGCAGAAGCATTCCATGCTAACATCTTGCCTGCTGGAGATATTCACTTTTCCTTAAGCGCCTTATTAGGCGCTATTAGGTCTCTATTCACTTGCCAACACAAGAACGTTGCGTTAGTCGTTCTCTGCATCTTGCAGAGAAACCACTTCCATAGAAGACGCTAACGAAAGCCAGCTTTTGATGGTAACACCTTTCCTGTTTACTTGTGCTGAACGCTCTGAAATTTTGAAATAACGCCTTCGTAGCCATTCTGGTCTTACAGTACACAAGACTAGACTGGAAGTTCTACAAGTCGTGCTCTGCAATGAAAGCTCTCTAAGAGAATACATCCACAAGCAGAAGCATTCCATGCTAGCATCTTCCCTGCTGGAGATATGAATTTGTACTACAACACCGTAATAGACGGTGTTAAGTCCCTATTCACTAGCCTACACTAAAAAGTCCCTATTCACTAGCTTATGCTAATATTTTTGTGTTGGCAGCTTGCAGTGAAAGCGCTTCCAGAGAAGATTCTAACGAGAGACACCATTCCCTAGCAACTTCCCGAGGGTAGTTCTGCTAAACGCTTTCAAATCTTCAAGTGAAGCTTTACTAGATATGCTGGTGTTACAGTTCACTAGCCTAGACGGAAAGTACGATAAATCTTGGTTTGCAGTGATTGCGCTCTAAGAGAAGACATACAGAAGCAGAAGCATTCCATGCTAACATCTTCCCTGCACGAGATATTCTCTTTTCCTAAAAAGCGTTATCAGGCGTTATTAAGTCGCTAATAACCAGCCTACGCGAAAACATTGCATTTTTCCTGCTTTGCGGCTGGCAGTGACAGCGCTTCATGAAAGGATCCTATAGAGAGCCAAAATTTGATGGTAGCAGCTTCCCTGATGTACTTGTGCTGAACGATCTCAAATCTTGAAATGAGGCTTTAATAGCCATTCTGATCTTACAGTTCATAAGCCTAGAGTGAAAGTTCTACAAGTCGTCTTTTGCAGTAACAGCGCTATAAGAGAAAACATTAATAAGCGGTGTCGTTTCAGGCCAGCATTTGCACTGCCTGAAATACTTACTTTTCCATAAGCGCATTAACAGGCGCAGTTAAGTCACAATTCATTACCCTAAACTAAAATGTGTTAGTCGTGCTTCACAACTTGCAGTGAAAGCGCTCTAAGAGAAGACATTCAGTAGCAGCAGTATTCCACGTTAGCATCTTCACTGCGTCAGTTACTCACTTATCAGAAAGCACCTTCATAAGTCACAATTCAGTACCCTATACTAAAAGGTTCTGTTAGTCATGCTTTGCAGCTTGCAGTGGAAGCATTTCCAGAGAAGACTCTAACGAGAGCCAGCATTTCATCGTAACTTCTTCCCTGCGGTATTTCTGCTGAACGCTCTGCTATTTTCAAGTGACGCTTTAATAGCCATTCTGATATTAAAGTACACAAGCGTATACTCAAACTTCTTACAAGTCTCGCTTTGCAGTGAAAGCGCTTTAAGAGAAGACACTCAGAAGCAGCAGCACTCCATGCTAGCATCTACCCTGTGGGCGTTATTAGATTTCCCTAAAGCACCTCAAAAGTGGAAGTTAAGTCATAATGAGATGAAGCAAGAGATGCAGTATCAGCAGATGCAGCAGCAGGAGATGAAGCAGCAGATGCAGCAGCAGGAGATGCAGCAGCAGGAGATGCAGCAGCAGGAGTTGAAGCAGAATATGCATCAGCAGGAAATGCAGCAGGAGGAGTTGCAGTAGGAGGAGATAGAGCAGGTAATGCAGCAGCAAGAGATGCAGCAGGAGATATAAGAGCAAGAGATGCAGCATCAGACCCATCAGTAGGAGATGCAGCAGCAGAAGATGCAGCAAGAAAAGCAGCAACAGGAGATGAAGCATTACCATGAGCTGCATTAAGAGATGCAGCAGCAGGATATGTAGCAATAGTTTTGGCAGGAGATGAAGCAGCAGCAGAGCAGCAGCAGATGCAGCAGGAAATGCAGCAATAGATTCTAGGTCAGCACATACTCCATCAGGAAATACTGAAGCAGATGCAGCAGGAGATGACATATCAGGTGATGAAGCCAGAGATGCATGAGTTGAAGATGAAGCAGGAGATGCAGCAGCACGAGGTGCAACAGCATGTGCATGAGGAAATGAGGCAGCAAATGTAGAAAGTTATAACGGAAGAGATAGAGCAGGAGACGTTTCAACAGGAAATGCAGCAGGACATGCATTAAGAAATGAGATGCAGTAGGAGATGGAGAAGGAGTTGCAGCATCAGGAGATGAAGAAGGAAATGCAGCATCAGGGGATGTAGTAGGAGGAGATGCAGGAGCAGCTGCAGCATCAGGAGATTCAGCCGGAAATGCAGCAGCAGGGGATGTCGTAGCAGGAGATGCAGAAGGAGTTGCCGAATCAGGGAATGCAGCAGCAGTAGAAGTAACAGGAGATGCAGCAGCATCATATGCACTAGGAGATGAAGAAGCAGGAGATGCTACAGGAGATTCAGCCGGAGATGCAGAAAGAGGAGATGCAGCAGCAGGAGGTGCAGAGTAATAGATGAAGTGAAAAGATGCAGCAGAAGGAAATATAGCAGGAGATGCAGCCTCAGTAAATGCAGCAAGAGAGAAAGTAGCATCAGATGCAGCAGCAGGAGATGCAGCAGCAGATCTATCAGGAGTTGCAGCAGTCGATGAAGCAGCAGCAGATGCAGCAGCAAATTCAGCAGATGCAGCAGTAGTAGAATCATAAAGAGCTGCAGCAGGAAATGCAGATGACTATGCAGGAGCAGGAGATACAGCAGGATATGCATCTGCATGTGATGCAGAAAGAGATGCAGCAGGTGACGCTCAAGGAGATGCAGAACGAGATGAAGCAGCAAGATATGCAACAGAAGGAGATGACACAGGAGGTGCTTCAATAGAAGGTGCAACATGAGATTGAGCAGGAGATGCAGCAGCAGACGAAGCAAAAGGAGATGCAGAAACAGGAGATGTAGCAGCAGGATATGGATCTAGAGAAGAAGCACTAGGAGATTCATTAGGAGATGCAGTACCAGGATATGAAACAGCAGGATATATAGCAGCATGAGATGCAGCAGGATGTGATGAAGCAGTAGGGGATGTATCAGGAGATGCAGAAACAGCAGCTACAGCAGGAGATGCTGTAGGAGGAGATGCAGAAGGTGATGTAGCAGCATGAGATGCAGCAGCAGGAGATGAAGCAGGAGATTCAGCAGGAGATGCAGCAGGAGGAGATGGGACAGGAGATGCAGAAGGAGGAGATTCAGCAGGTGATGCAGCAGGAGGGTATGCAAGAGGAAATGCAGCAGGAGGAGGTACAGCAGCACCAGATGCAGCAGTATATGCAGCAGTTAGAGATGAATAAGGGATACAGCAGCAATTGATTCAGCAGGAGATACTGGAGCCGGAGATGCAGCAGGACATGCATCAGAAGGAGATGCAGCACCAAGAGATTCAGACGGAGATGCAGCAGCAGGAGATGCAGAAGCAGGAAATGCAACAGGAATAGATGCAGAAGGTGGTGAGGCAGCAGGAGTTGAAGCAGAATATGCATCAGTCGGAAATGCAGCACCAAGAGATTCAGTCGGAGATGCAGCAGCAGGAGATGCAGAAGCAGATGTTGTAGCAGGTGCAGCACCAGCAGATGCCGCAACAGGAGATGTAGCAGAAGGAGATGCTGCAGCAGCACATGCAGAAGGTGATGCGGCTGTAGAAGATGGAGCAGCACCACAGGAGATTCAACAGCAGGCGATGCAGCAGTAGGAGATTCAGCAGAAGGAAATTCTGCAGCAGGAGAAGCAGCAGGAGATGCATATTTAGAAGGAGATACGTCAGGATATATAGCAGGATATGTAGCAGCATGAGATGCCACCAGAGATTGAGGAGGAGATTCAGCAGAAGGAGATGCAAGAGCAGGATATGAAGCAGCAGGAGATGCAGATTTAGAAGAGTTTCAGAAGAAGGAGATGCAGAAGCAGATCCAGTAGGAAGAGATGCAGCAGGAGTAGATGCAGAAGGTAATGGAGCAGCAGGAGATTCAGAAGAAGGAGATGCAGGACGAGATTCACCAGCAGGAGATGCAGCAGCAGGAAAGGCAGCAGTACATACAGAAGCAGGATATGCAGCATGAGGAGATGCAGTAGGAGGAGATAGAGCAGGTAATGCAGCAGCAAGAGATGCAGCAGGAGATGCAAAAGCGAGATGCTGCATCATACCCATCTGCAGGAGATGCAGCAGCAGAAGATGCAGCAGGAAATTAAGCAGCAGTAGGTGCAGCAGGAGATGTAGTAGCAGGGGATGAAGCATTATCTTGAGATTTATTGGGAGGTGCAGCAGCAGGATATGTACCAGGAGATTTGACAGGAGATGAAGCAGCAGCAGAGCAGCAGCAAATGCAGCAGGAAATGCAGCAGTAGATGCAGGATCAGCAGACACTGCATCAGGAAATACTGCAGCAGATGCAGCAGGAGATGACATATGAGGTGATGAGCCACAGATACATCAGCTGAAAATGAAGCAGAGATGCAGCAGCAGGATGTGCATCAGCAGATGCACCAGGAGTTGAGGCAGCAAATGCAGAAATTTATAACGTACATGTAGAAGCAGATGCAGCAGCAGCTAATTCAGCAGGAGATGCAGCAGCAGGAGCTGCAGAAGCAGATGCAGCAGGAAAAGAAGATTCAGCAGGAGAAGCAATAGGAAGAGAATCTTCAGCAGATACAGCAGGATGTGAAGGATGAGGAGATGTAGCAGGACATCGAGCAGCAGCAGATGCATCAGCAGATGAAGCAGGAAATGCAGCAAGAGATGCAGCAGCAGAGATGTAGCCGCAGATGCATCAGAAGCAGATGCAACAGGAGATGCAGCAGCAGCAGATTCCGCAGGAAATGCATCAGCAGAAGATGCAGAAGGAGTTGCAGCATCAGGAGACTCAGCAGGAAATGCAGCAGAAGGGGATGAAGTAGCAGGAGACACAGAAGGAGATGCAGAAGGAGCTGCAGCAGCAGAAGTAACAGGAGATGCAGCAGCATCATATGCACTAGGAGATGTAGCAGCAGGAGATGAAGAAGCAAGAGATGCTACAGGCCATTCCGCCGGAGATTCAGAAGGAGGAGATGCATCAGCAGAAGGTGCAGAGTAATAGATGAAGTGAAGAAGATGCAGCATAAAGAAATATAGCAGGAGATGCAGCCGCAGTAAATGCAGCAATAGAGAAAGTAGCATCAGATGCAGTAGCAGGAGATGCAGCAGCAGGAGACCTATCAGGAGATGCAGCAGTAGATGAAGCAGCAGCAGATGCAGCAGCAAATTCAGCAGATGAAGCAGTAGTAGAATCATAATGAGCTGAAGCAGGAAATGCAGATGACTATGCAGGAGCAGGAGATACAACAGGAGATGCATCTGCAGATTATGTAGAGGAGATGCAGCAGGTGACGCTCAAGGAGATGCAGCAGGAGATGCAGAACGAGATGAAGCAGGAAGATATGCAGCAGAAAGAGATGATGCAGGAGATGCTTCAATAGAAGGTGGAACATGAGATAGAGCAGGAGATGTAGCAGCAGACGAAGCAAAAGGAGATGCAGAAACAGGAGATGCAGCAGCAGGACATGGATCAAGAGGTGAAGCAGCAGGAGATTCATTTGGAGATGCAGTAGCAGGATATGGAAGAGCAGGAGATATAGCGGCAGGAGATGCAGCCTGAAATGCAGCAGGATGAGATGAAGGAGCAGGGGATGTATCAGGAGATGCAGAAGCAGCAGATACAGCAGGAGATGCTGTAGCAGGAGATGCAGAAGGAGATGCCCTCAAACTCCGCCAGGGGAGATTTAGGCTTGAGATTAGGAAGAAATTCTTCACAGAGAGGGTGGTTAGGCATTGGAACGGTCTGCCCAGGGAGGTGGTTGAGTCACCGTTCCTGGAGGTGTTTAAGGTTAGGGTAGATGAGGTGCTTAGGAGCATGATTTAGGGAATGGTGGGAATGGTTGGACTCGACGATCCAGTGGGTCTCTTCCAACCTAGTCATTCTGTGATTCTGTGAGATGTAGCAGAAAGAGATGCAGCAGCAGGAGATACAGCAGGAGATGAAGCAGGAGATGCAGCAGGAAGAAATATGACAGGAGATACAGCAACAGGAAATTCAGCAAGAGATGCAGCAGGAGGTGATGCAACAGGAAATGAATCTGGAGGAGGTACAGCAACATCAGATACAGCAGTAGGAGATGAATAAGAGCTGCAGCAGGAAGTGATGCAGCAAGAGATGCTGGAGCCGGAGATGCAAAAGAAGGAGATGCAGAAGAAGGAAATGCAGCAGGACATGCATCAGAGGAGATGCAGCAAAACATACATCAGCAGGAGACACAGAAGCAGGATATGAGGCAGGAGATGCACAAGCAGCAGAAGCAGCAGCAGATGCAGCAGCAAATGATGCAGGATGAGATGCAGCAAGAATTGCATCAGCACGAGAGGCTGCTGGAAATTCAGTAGGATATGAAACAGCAAGCGATTTGGTAACAGCAGATGCAGCAGGATATGCAGCAGCCGATGCAGCTGCATGAGGTGTATCAGTAGGAGATGTAGCAAGAGATGCATATTCAGCAGGTGATGCACCAGGATATGCAGCAGGAGATTCAACAGAAGGAAATGCAGCCGGAAATCAGACAGAGATGAAGCAGCAGGAGATGCAGGAGAGAAGATGCAGCAGCACCAGATGCAGCAGCAGATTCAGCAGGAGTTGCAGCAGCTGGAGATAAAGAGGCAGAAGATTCAGCAGCAGGAGATGCAGCAGCAGGAGATTCAGTAGGAGATGCATCAGCAGGAAATGCATCAGCAGATTGTGCCACAGGAAATTGCGTAGGAGATTCTGCAGCAGGAGATTCAGTAGAAAATGCAGCAGGAGTTGCAGCAGGAGATATAGTAGGAGATTCAGCAGCAGAAGATGTAGTAGGAGATACATCAGTAGGAATTGTAGCAGGAGATGCTGGAGGAGAGTCTGAAGAAGATTCAGTAGGAGATGCAGCAGGATATGACATACTAACATATGCATCAGCAGTTACAGCAGGAAGTGCAGCAGGAGATTCAGGAGGAGATGTAGCAGCAGGAAATGTAGGAGCAGGACATGCAGCCGCAAAAGCCTTCAACAGGATATGCAGCTGAAATACAGAAGCACTAGATGCATCCGTAGAAGATTGAGCAGTAAATGCAGCAGGAAATGGAGATGCTTCTGCAGATGCAACCACAGATGCATCCGCAGAAGATGCAGCAGGAGATGCAGCAGAAGGAAATGCAGCAAGATATGCTGCAGCAGGAGATGCAGTAGGATATGAAGCAGGAGAGGCAGCAGCAGGAGATGCAGCAGGGGATGCATATTCAGCAGTAGATTCAGCAGAAAATTCAGAAGGAGATGAAGCAGCAGGAGATTTAGCCGGAGATGCAGCAGTAGATGAAGCAGCAGCATATGCAACAGCAGATGTACCAGAAGGATCAGAAAGAGATGCAGCAGGGGATGGAGCAGTAGATGCAACAGGAAATGGTGCATCAGGAGATGCATCCACAGATGTATGAGCAGAGGATGCATCAGGAGATGAATCAGCAGGAGATACAGGAGCAGATGATGCCGCAGGAGATGCCGCAGTAGGAAATGCAGCAAGATATGCTGCAGAAGGAGATGGAGAAGGATATGAAGCAGGAGAGGCAGCAGCAGGAGATGCAGCAGGGGATGCATATTCAGCGGTAGATTCAGCAGAAACGTCAGAAGGAGATGCAGCAGCAGGAGATTTAGCAGGAGTTGCAGCAGTAGATGAAGCAGCAGCATATGCAACAGCAGATGCACCAGATGGAGCAGAAAGAGATGCAGCAGGGGATGCAGCAGCAGATGCAATGGGAAATGACGCATCAGGAGATGCATCCACAGATGCATGAGCAGAGGATGCATCAGGAGATGTAGCAGCAGGAGATACAGAAGCAGGAGATGAAGCAGCAGATGCAGCATCAGTAGATGCACGAGGAAATCAAGTAATAGGGGATGCTCCTGCTTCCTCATTTTTTTCTATATCTCCAACTGCATATTCTGCTGCTGCCTCTGCTACTGCATTGCCTGCTGATGCATCTCCTGCTACATATTCTTCTTCTGCATCTACTGTTGCTACATTTCCTGCTGAATTTGCTGCTGAATCTGGGGCTGCATCCCTGCTCCTGATTCCCCTGCTTCTGCATATCCTGTTGCATTATGGTCTGTTTCATCTACTGCTGCTGCATATCCTCCTACATCTTCTGCTGCTACACTTCCTTCTGCTGCATTTGCTACTGCATCTCCTGCTGCATCTCCTTCTGCTCTATCTCCTGCTGAAAATCCTGCTGCAGCTCCTATGGCTGCATCTCCTGCAGCTGAATCTGCTGCCACTGTGCTGTGGTTGCATCTCCTGCTGCTGCATCTCCTGTTGCTGCATCTCCTTCAGAATATCCTGATGATGCAGATGCAGCAGCTGGAGAAGCAGGAGATGCAGAAGGAGATGCAGCAGGAGATGCCCCAGCAGGGGGTGGAGCAGGGGATACAGCAGCGTGCCAAGCAGCAGTAGATGCAGCAGCAATATATGCAGCAAAAGGAGATGAAGCAGGATAGGAAGCATCAGGAGACTAAGCAAGAGGAGATGCATTAGGAGATTCGACAGCAGGCTATGCAGCAGCAGTAGATGCAGCAGAGAATGGAGCAGCACGAGATTCTGCAGTAGGAGATGCCACAGGAGATGTAGCTGCAGGAGATGCAGCAGCAGATGCAGCATCAGGAGATGCACGAGGACATCCATCAGCAGGAGATGCAGCAGCTGGAGATGCACCAGGAGGCGAATCTACAGCAGATGCAGCAAAAGATGCAGGAGATTCGGCAGCAGATGATGCAGCAGGTGATGCAGCAGCAAGAGATGCAGTGAGATATGCAGAAGCAGGAGATGCAGCAGCAGGAGATATGATATGAGATGCAGCAGCAGGAGATGAAGTATCAGATGCAGGAGCAGGAAATGCAGCAGAAGATACATCAGCAGGAATTGTAGCAGTAGATGCTGGAAGAGATTCTGCAGAAGGTAATTCAACAGGAGATGCAGCAGGAGATGAAATAGCAACATAGGCATCAGCAGATACACCAGGAAGTGCAGCAGGAGATTCAGCAGGAGATGTAGCAGCAGGAGATGCAGCCGCAGATGCCTTCAACAGGATATGCAGCTGAAATGCAGAAGCACTAGATGCATCCGTAGAAGATTGAGCAGCAGATACAGCAGGAAATGGAGATGCTTCTGCAGATGCATTCGCAGATGCATCAGCAGAGGATGCAGCAGGAGATGAAGCAGCAGACTATACAGCAGCTGGAGATGAAGCAGCAGATTCATCAGCAGGAGATGCAGGAGGACATCAAGTAGAAGGAGATGCAGCAGCAGCAAATGTAGCAGGAGATGCAGCAGTACATGAAGCATCAGGAAATTGAGCAGCAGATTAAGCAGCAGGAGGTAATGCAGCAGGTGATGCAGCAGCAGGTGATGCAGCTGCAGCTGCAGAGGCAGAAGATGCAGCAGTAATAGATGCAGCAGTAATAGATGCAGCAGCTGATGCATCAGGAGATGCAGATTCAGGAGGAGATGATGCAGCAGAAGATGCTGCAGCAGATCATGCAGCAGGAGATGCAGCTGGAAATGTAGCACGAGGATATGCACCATGATATACAGCAGCAGGAGATGCAACAAAAGATGAAACAGGAGGAGATGCAGTAGGAAAGGCAGCAGAGGAGATGAATCTACTGCTGCATCTCCTGCTGCTGCCTCTACTCCTGCTAAATCTCCTCCTGCTAAATCTCCTCCTGCATCAGCTGATGCATTTCCTGCATCTCCTGCGGCTGCATCTGCTGCTGCATCTCCTGCTTCTCTATCTTCTGCTGCATCTCCTGCTGAATCACATGGTGCCTCTCCTGCTGCCGCATCTCCTGCTTCTGCATATCCTTTTGCATATCTTGCTGCCACATCTCCTGCTTCTGCCTCTCCTACTCCTGCATCTCTGCTGATGCATCTCCTGCTGCTGCATTTCCTGCTCCTGCTTCTTCTCATGCATCTGCTGCTGCATCTTCTGCAGCATCTTCTAGTGCTTCAACTCCAGACGCTGCATCTCCTGCTGCATCTGCTGGTACTGCATCTTATCCTGCCTCATCTCCTGCTCCATTTTCTTGCGCATCTGCTGCTGCTGCTGTATCTTCTGCTGCTGCATCTCCTGCTGATGCGTCTGCTGTTGCATCTCCTGCTGCATCTCCTACTACTGCATCTTCTTCTCTGCAGATCCTGAGGCTTCATCTCTTGCTGCAGAATCTCCTGCTGAATCCGCTGCTCATCTCTTGCGACTGTATCTCCTGCTGCATCTCCTGCTACAGAATCTCCGGCTGCATCTTCTGCTTCTGTACCTCCTGCTACTGGGTCTGCTGCATCATCTCCTCCTGCCTCTTCGCCTACAGCATCTCCTTCTGTATCTCGTGCTACATCTCATGAAGCTGTACCTGCTGAAGCATCTCTTCCTGCTGCATCTCCTGATGAATAGGCATCTATTAATGCATTTGCTGCTGCTTCATCTCCTGCTGCTGCAGCTCCTACTAAATCTGCTGTTGAATATCTTCCTGCATCTGCAGCGGCTGCATCTCCTGCTGCTGCATCACCTACTGATGCATCTCCTGTGTAATCTCCTGCTGCTGCATCTCTTGCTTCTGCATCATCTCCTGCTGCATCTCCTCATTCATCTCCTACTGCTGCATCTGCTGCTGCTTCATATGCTGCTTCATCTCCTACTACTGCATCTCCTTCTGCTTTTCATTCTGCAACTCCTGATGCTACAGCTCCATCTGCATCATCTCCTACTGCATCTCCTGCTGCTGAATCTCCTGCTGCATCTCCTGATTCATCTCCTACTACTGCATCTGCAGTATTTTTTGCTGCATCTGCTGCTGCTTCATATACTGCTTCATCTCCTACTACTGCATCTCCTGCTGCAGCTCCGGCTGCCGCAGCTCCTACTGCATCTCCTGCTGAATCTAATCTCCTGCTGCATCTCCTGCTGCTGCATAAACTGCTGCATCTCCTCTTGCTGCATCTCCTGAAGTTTCATTTACTGATGCATCTCTTGCTGCTGAACTCCTGCTGCTGAACTCCTGCTGCTGCATCTGCTGGTGCTGCATATGCTACTGCATCTGCTGCAGGATCTTCTTCTTCTGCCTCTCATGCCACATCTCCCGCTGATGCATCTCCTGCTTCTGTATATCTTGCTCAATCTATTGCTGCTGCATCTCCAGCTGCATATCCTGCTGCTGCATCTCTTGCATCTTTTGGTGCATCTGCTGTAGATAAATCTTCTGCTTCATCTCCTGTTGCTTCATCTTCTGATTTTTTGATGTCCTCCTGCATCACCTGATGCTCCATCTGCTGCTGCTGCATACACTGCTGCATCTTCTGCTGCTAAATTCACTTCTGCTGCATCTGCTGCTGCATCACCTTCTACTGAATCCCCTGATGCATCTCCTGCTGATGCATCCACTGGTACATCTCCTAATGCTGCATCTCCTGCTGATGCACCTCCTGATGCATCTGCTGCTCAATCTCCTCCTGCTGCTTCTCCTACTGCTTCATCTCCTGCATCTGCTGCTGCATGTGCTGCTACATCTCCTGCTTCTCTATGTCCTCCTCCTGGATCTACACCTCCTGCTGATGGATGTCCTCGTGCATCTCCTGATGCTGCATCTGCTGCTGCATCTCCTGCAGCTGCATCTCCTGTGGCATCTCCTACTGCAGAATCTCGTACTGCTCCACTGTCTGCTGCATCTACTGCTGCTGCATAGCCTGCTTCAGAATCTCCTAATGCATCTCCTCTTGCTTAGTCTCCTGATGCTTCCTATCCTGCTTCATCTCCTTTTGCTGCATATATTGCTGCTGCATCTACTGCTGCTTGGCACGCTGCTGTATCCCCTACTCCACCTCCTGCTGGGGCATCTCCTGCTGCATCTCCTTCTGCATCTCCTGCTGCTCCAGCTGCTGCATCTGCACCATCAGGATATTCTGAAGGAGATGCAGCAACAGGAGATGCAGCAGCAGGAGATGCAACCACAGCACTGTGGCAGCAGATTCAGCTGCAGGAGATGCAGCCGTAGGAGATGCAGCAGGATTTTCAGCAGGAGATAGAGCAGAAAGAGATGCAGCAGGAGATGCAGTAGCAGATGCAGCAGAAGGAAGTGTAGCAGCAGAAGATGTAGGAGGATATGCAGCAGCAGTAGATGAAACAGACCATAAAGCAGCAGGATATGCAGAAGCAGGAGAATCAGCAGCAGGGGATGAAGCACCAGATTCAGCAGCAAATTCAGCAGGAAATGTAGCAACAGTAGATGCAGAAGCAGGATATGTAGCAGGAGATGCATCAGCAGGAAATGCACCAGCACAGGCAGCAGCAGAAGTTGCAGCGGAAGATATAGAAAAAAATGAGGAAGCAGGAGCAGCCCCTATTATTTGATGTCCTCCTGCATCTACTGATGCTGCATCTGCTGCTTCATCTCCTGCTTCTGTATCTCCTGCTGCTACATCTCCTGATGCATCCCCTCCTCATGCATCTGTGGATGCATCTCCTCATGCGTCATTTCCCGTTGCATCTGCTGCTGCATCCCCTGCTGCATCCTTTCTGCTCCATCTGGTGCGTCTGCTGTTGCATATGCTGCTGCTTCATCTACTGCTGCATCTCCTGTTAAATCTCCTGCTGCTGCATCTCCTTCTGAAATTTCTGCTGAATCTACGGCTGAATATGCATCCCCTGCTGCATCTCCTGCTGCTGCATCTCCTGCTTCATATCCTACTGCATCTCCTACTGCAGCATATCTTGTTGCATTTCCTACTGCGGCATCTCCTGCGGCATCATCTGGTCCTGTATCTCCTGCTGCTTCATCTCCTGATGTATCCTCTCCTCATGCATCTGTGGATGCATCTCCTGATGCACCATTTTCCGTTGCATCTGCTGCTCCATCCCCTGCTGCATCTCTTTCTGCTCCATCTGGTGCATCTGCTGTTGCATATGCTGCTGCTTCATCTACTGCTGCATCTCCTGTTAAATCTCCTGCTGCTTCATCTCCTTCTGAATTTTCTGCTGAATCTACTGCTGAATATGCATCCCCTGCTGCATCTCCTGCTGCTGCATCTCCTACTGAATCTCCTGCTGCACTTCCTGCTGTAACTGCGGATGCATATGTTGCCATTTCATGTCCTGCTGCATCTTCTGCTGAATGTTCTTCTGCAGAATCTCCTCCAGCATCTCCTGATACAATTCCTGCTAATGTCTTTCCTGCTGCATCTCCTACTACATTCCCTGCTGCTGAATCTCCTTCTATATCTCCTGCTGCATCTTCTACTGCATCTCCTGCTGCACAATCTCCTACGGAATTTCCTGCTGCAGAATCTGCTGATACATTTCCTGCTGGTGCATGTCCTACTGAATATCCTGATGCTGCATCTCCTGCTGCTGAAGCTTTTGCCTCTTTATCTCCTGCTTCTGCAACTCCTGCTGAATCTGCTGCTGCCTCGGTTGTGGCTGCATCTTCTTTTACTGCATCTCCTTTTACTGCATCTCCTGCTGCTGCATCTCCGGCTGATTTTCTGCTGCATTTCCTTCTCTTGAATCTCCTGCTGCATATCCTGGTGCATCACCTGCTGAATATGCATCTCCTGCTACATCTCCTGCTGATACACCTCATGCAGCTGCATCTGCTGCTGCATATCCTGCTGCATCTGCTGTTGCCAAATCTCTTGCTGTTGCATATCCTACTGAATTTCCAGCAGCATCTCCTACTGATGCAATTCCGGCTGCATCTCATCCTGCATCCTTTGCTGCTGCATCTGCTTCTGCTTCTGGTGATGCTACACCTCCAGCTCCGTCTGCTGCTTCATCTGCTTCTGTATCTCCTGCTGCATATGATTCTGCATCTCCTACTGCATCTGGTTCTGCATCATCTGCTTAATATGGTTCTGCATCTTCTGCTGTATATGGTGCTGCATCTGCTGCTGCTTCTGCTGCTGGTGCATCTCTTGCCTCATATCCTGCTGCTGTGTCTCCTGCTGATGTATGTTTTGCTGCATCTCCTGCTAATGCATGTTCTGCTGCATCTCCTGCTTCTGCATCTACTTCTTCTGCATCTCCTGCTCCTGCATCTCCTAGTGCATCAATTGCTGCTGCACGTCTTATTCATCTCCTTCTGCTGCATATACTGCTGCATTTGGTACTGCTGTACCTCCTCCTGCTGCATTTCCTGTTCAATCTCATTCTGCTGCATATTGTGCTGCATCTCCTGCTGCTGCATCTCCTGCTGCTGCATCTCCTTCAGCTACATCTCCTTCTGCAACTCCTGCTACAGCATCTCCTGCTGTAGCTGCTGATTCTGCATCTCCTGATACATCCCCTCCTGCTTCATCTCATCCTGATGCATTTCATGCTGCATCTCCTGCTGCTATAGCTCCTGCTGTTTCATATCCTCCTACTGCATCTCCTAATGAATCTCCTGCTGCTTCATCTCTTGATCCATGTCCTGCTGCTTCATCTCGTTTCTGCATCCTTTTGCTTCGTCTGCTGCTGCATCTCCTGCTGTATCTCATGTTGCAATTTCTATTGAAGCATCTACTGCATCATCTCTTTCTGCTGCATATCTTGCTACTTCATCTCATTCTGCATCTCATGCTGCATCTCCTTGAGCGTCACCTGCTGCATCTCTTTCTGTATCACCTGCAGATGCATCTCCTGCTATATCTTTTGCTCCTCCATATTCATCTGCATTTCCTGCTGCAGCTATTTATGAATCTACTACTGCAGCATCTGCTGAATTTGCTGCTGCATCTGCTGCTTCATCTCCTGCTGTTGTATAGCCTGCTTCTGCATCTCCTGCTGATTCATCTCCTGCTCTTGCATCTCCTTCTGCTGAATCTCCTCCTGAATATCTGGTGGCATCTCATGATGCCACATATCCTGCTACATCTCCTGACGTACCTCCTTCTGAATATGCATCTCCAGCTGCTTCTCCTACTGCTGAATCTCCTGCTGCTGAATCTCCTGCTCCTGCATCTTCTCCTGCTGAATCTTCTGCTGCTGCGTCTGCTGCATCATCTCCTCTTTCTCCATAACCTGCTGTATCTCCTGTTGCTTCATCATAACATGCTGCAGCATATGTTGAAGAATCTCTTCCTACTGCATCTTCTGCTGAATCTTCATTTCCTGCTGCATCTACTTCTGCATCTCCTGCTGCTGCTGCATCTCCTACTGCTTCTCCTGCTGCTGCATCAGTTGCTGCTGAATCTCCTGATGAATCTCCTGTGGCATCTACTGCTTCTACATATCATGCTGAATCTCCTAATGTATCTCCACCTGCTGCCACTCCTACTGCTGCGCTTGCTTCTGCATCTCCTGCTGCACCTCCTGCTACTGAATATGCCGTGTCTGCTACTGAATATCCTTTGTCTGCTGCTGAATCTCCTGCTGCTGCATCTCCTTCTGCATGTGCTGCTGCAGCATCAATTGCTGATGAATCTCCTAATTCTGCATCTCCTGCTGCTGCATCTTCTGCTGCTGCATCTCCTGCTGCATCTCCGTCTGAATTTCTTGCTTCTGCATTTCCTGCTGATGCATATTTTGCTTCAAATCCTGCTGCTGCATTACCTTCTGCATCTATTCCTGTTGTATTTCCTGCTGCTGCATCTGCTGATACTGCATGTGCTGCTGCATCTCCTGCTGCATCTATTGGCGCTGCAACTTCTAGTGTTGCATCACCTGCTACATCTCCTGCGGCATCTTGTATGTCCTGCTGCTACATCTCCTGATGCATCCTATGCTCATGCATCTGCGGATGCATCTCCTGATGCACCATTTCCCGTTGCATCTGCTGCTCCATCCCCTGATGCATCTATTTCTGCTCCATCTGGTGCATCTGCTGTTGCATATGCTGCTGCTTCATCTACTGCTGCATCTCCGGCTAAATCTCCTGCTGCTGCATCTCCTTCTGAAGTTTCTGCTGAATCTACTGCTGAACATGCATCCTCGGCTGCATCTCCTGCTGCTGCATCTCCTGCTTCATATCCTACTGCATCTCCTCCTGCAGCATGCCTTGATGCATTTCCTTCTGCTGCATCTCCTGCTGCATCATCTGCTGCAGCACCTTCTGTTGCACCATCTCCTGCTGAATCTGCATCTCCTGATGCATCTGCTGCTGCATCTATTGCTGCTACATCTGCTGCCTCTGCAGCTGCAGCTTCATCACCTGCTGCTCCATCACCTGCAGCATTACCTCCTGCTGCTTAATCTGCTGCTCCTTTCTCTGATGCTTCATGTACTGCTGCATCTCCTTAATCAGCTGCTCCATTTCCTGCTGCTTCATGTACTGCTGCATCTCCTGCTACACTTGCTGCTGCTGCATCTCCTTCTACTTGATGTCCTCCTGCATCTCCTACTGCTGCATCTGCTGCTACATCTCCTGCTGCTGTATAGCCTGCTGCTTCCTCTCCTGCTGCATCCTCTGCGGATGCATCTGCAGATGCATCTGCAGAAGAATCTCCTTCTCCTGTTGCATCTGCTGCTCAATCTTCTACGTATGCATCTAGTTCTTCTGCATTTCAGCTGCATATCCTGTTGAAGGCATCTGCGGCTGCATCTCCTGCTGAATCTCCTGCTGCACTTCCTGCTGTAACTGCTGATTCATATGCTGCAACTTCATGTCTTGCTGCATCTCCTACTGAATCTTCTGCAGAATCTCCTCCAGCATCTCCTGCTACAATTCCTGCTGATGTATCTCCTGCTGCATCTCCTACTGCATCCCCGACTGCTGAATCTTATTCTATATCTCCTGCTGCATCTCCTGCTGCATTTTCTACTGAATCTCCTGCTGCAGAATCCTCTATGGAATTTCCTGCTGCAGAATCTGCTGGTGCATTTCCTGCTTATGCATCTCCTGCTCAGTCTCCTGATGCTGCATCTTCTTTTACTGCATATCTTGCTTCTGCATCTCTGGCTGCCTCATCTCGTTCTGCTACATCTACTTCTGTATCTCCTGCTATAGCGTCTCCTGCTCTATCTGCTGAATTTGCTGCTGCATCTGCTGCTGCTTCATCTACTGCTTCATCTCCTGATAGGTCTCCTGCTGCTGTATCTGCTGTTGCATCTTCTTCCACTGCATCTGCTGCTGCAACAACTGCTACTTTCTCTCTTGCTGCATTTACTGCGGCGGCATCTCCTGCTATATTTCCTTCTGCTGCATCTTCTTTACTTCATCTACTACTCTGCGCTTCCTGCTCCTGCATGTCCTCCTTCTGCATCTCTGGCTGAATCGCCTGTAGCAGCTCCTACTTTTACTGCATTAATACTGCATTTCCTGCTGCATCTGCTGCTGCTCTGCTGCTGCTTCATCTCCTGCCAAATCTCCTGCTACATATCCTGCTGCTGCACCTCCTAATGCATCTCATGATAATGCTTCATCTCCTGCTACGGAATCTCCTGCTGCACCTACTGCTGCTGCACCTCTTGCTGCTGCATCTCCTGCTGCTTCATCTCCGGCTGATGGGTCTGATGCTGCATCTCTTGCTCTTGAAACTCCTGCTGCATCTCCTGCTCCTGCAGTACCTGCTCTATCTCCTCCTGCTGCATCTCCTCCTGCTGCATATCCTGCTTCTCTATATACTGCTGCCTTTCCTACTACTGCATCTCCTGATGCTGAATCTCCTCCTGAATCTCCAGCGGCATCTCATGCTGCTACATATCCTGCTACATCTGCTAACTTATCTCTTTCCAATTATGCATCTCCTGCTGCTTCTCCTGCTGCTGAATTTCCTTCTGCTGAATCTCGTGCTGCTGCATCTCCTGTTGTTGAATCTCCTGCTGCTGTGTCTGCTGCATCATCTCCTCTTTCTCCATAACCTGCTGTATCTCCTGTTGCTGCATCATATCATGCTGCATATGTTGAAGAATCTCTTCCTACTGCATCTCATGCTGAATATTCATTTCCTGCTTCATCTTCTTCTGCATCTCCTGCTGCTGCTGCATCTCCTGCTTCATCTCCAGCTGCTGCATCATTTGCTGCTGAATCTCCTGGGGCATCACATGCTTCTACATATCATGCTGAATCTCCTGCTGCTGAATCTCCTGATGCCTCTGCTGCTGCTGCATCTCCTACAGCTGCATCACCTTCTGCATGTGCTGCTGTAGCATCTTCTAATGCTGCATCTCCTGGTACTGCATTTGCTAATGCTGCACCTGCTGCAACATCTGCTTCTGCATCTCCTGCTGCTGCATTTCCATCTGAATCTCTTGGTGCTGCAGTACCTGCTGATGCATATTCTGCTTCAACTCCTGCTGCTGCACCAACTTCTGCATCTATTCCTGTTGTATTTCCTGCTTCTGCATCTCCTGCTGCTGCATCTCCGTCTGAATCTCTTGGTGCTGCATCTCCTGCTGATGCATGTCTTGCTGCATCTCCTGCTTCTGCATCTACTTCTTCTGCATCTCTGGCTCCAGCATCTCCTGCTGAATCAACTGCATCTGCATCCCTTATTCATCTCCTACTACTGCATATACTGCTGCATCTGGTGCTGCTGTACCTCCTCCTGCTGCATTTCCTCTTGCATACCCTCCTTCTGCATCTCCCGCTTCATCTCCTCGTTCTGCATCTCCTGTCCCATCTCCTCTTGCTTCATCTCCTGCTGAATCTCCTTCATCTCCTGCTGCTGCATCTCTTTCTGCTACATCTCCCTCTGCAGCTCCTGCTGCAGCATCTCCTGCTGTAGCTGCTGATTCTGCATCTCCTGATACATCCCCTGCTGCTTCATCTCATCCTGCTGCATCTCCTGCTGCTATATCTCCTGCTGTTTCATATCCTGCTACTTCATCTCCAAATGAATCTCCTGCTGCTTCTTCTCTAGATCCGTATCCTGCTGCTGCATCTCCTGTTTCTGCATCTCCTTTTGCTTCGTCTGCTGCTACATCTCCTGCTCTATCTCATGTTGCACCTTCTATTGAATCATCTCCTACGTCATCTCCTTCTTCTGCATATCTTGCTGCTTCATCTCGTTCTGCATCTCCTGCTGCATCTCCTTGAGCGTCAACTGCTGCATCTCCTTCTGCATCACCTGGAGATGCATCTCCTGCTGTATCTCGTGATCCTTCATATTCATCTGCATTTCCTGCTACAGCTATTTATGAATCTACTATAGTGGCATCTGCTGAATTTGCTGCTGCATCTCCTGCTGCTTCATCTACTGCTGCATCTCCTGATAGACCTCCTGCTGCTGCATCTCCTGCTGCTGCATCTGATGCTACTTTCTCTCTTGCTGCATTTACTGAGGCTTCATATCCTGCTATATTTCTTTCTGCTGCATCTTTTTCACTTCATCTATTACTCTGCACTTCCTGCTGCTGCATCTCCTCCTTCTGCATCTGCGGCTGAATCGCCTGTAGCATCTCCTGCTTCTTCATCTCCTGCTTCTTCATCTCCAGCTGCTAAATCTACTAGTGCATATGATGCTGCTACATCTCCTGTTACTTCTGCTGCTGCTGCATTCCCTGATTCTGCAACTCCTTCTGCATCTCCTGCTACGACATCCCCTGCTGCGGAATTTCCAGCTGAATCTCCTGATGCTGCAACTGCTTCTGCATCTCCTCCTACTATATCTCCTGATGCTGCATTTCCTGCTACATCTCCTGATGCTGCAACTCCTTCTCCATCTCCTATTGCATCTCATTTCTTAATGCATGTCCTGCTGCATTTCCTGTTGAAACATCTCCTGCTCTATCTCTTCCGTTATACCTTTCTACATTTGCTGCCTCATTTCCTCATGCACCTGCTAATGCACCTCGTGCTGCTACATCTCCTGCTTCATCTTCAACTGATGCATCTCTGGCTTCATCACCTGATATGTCATCTCCTGCTGCATCTGCTTCAGTATTTCCTGATGGAGTATCTGCTGACCTAGAATCTACTGTTGCATTTCCTGCTGCATCTGCTGCTGCTCTGCTGCTGCTTCATCGCCTGCCAAAACTATTGCTACATATCCTGCTGCTGCATCTCTTAATGCAGCTCATGGTAATGCTTCATCTCCTGTTGCTGCTTTTCTTGCTGCATCTTCTGCTTGCATCTCCTA
Organism: Clamator glandarius; assembly: GCA_033459285.1. Taxonomy (NCBI): domain Eukaryota; kingdom Metazoa; phylum Chordata; class Aves; order Cuculiformes; family Cuculidae; genus Clamator; species Clamator glandarius. The sequence continues at coordinate 710,922 of JAUNZM010000509.1, read as the reverse complement.
CTGATGGGTCTGATGCTGCATCTCTTGCTCTTGCATCTCCTGCTGCATCTCTTGCTGCTGCCTTACATGCTCTATCTCCTCCTGCTGCATCTCCTGCTGCTGCATATCCTGCTTCTGTATATACTGCTGCCTTTCCTGCTGCTGCATATCCTGCTGCGGAATCTCTTTCTGCATCTCCTTCTTGTGAATCTCCTGCTGCTCTATTACATTCTGCATCGACTCTGGCTGCATGTCCTGCAGATGCATCTCCTGCTCTTGCATCTCCTTCTGCTGAATATCTTCCTGATTCTCCGGCACTATCTCATGCTGTTACATATCCTGCTACATCTCCTGACATATCTTCTTCTGATTATGCATCTCCTTCTGCTTCTCCTGCTGCTGAATCTCCTGCTGCTGCATCTGCTCCTGCTGAATCTCCTGCTGCTGAGTCTGCTGCATCATCTCCTCTTTCTCCATAACCTGCTGTATCTCATGTTTCTGCATCATATCATGCTGCTGCAGATGTTGAAGAATCTCCTCCTACTGCATCTTCTGATGAATCTTCATTTCCTGCTGCATCTGCTTCTGCATCTCCTGCTGCTACTGCTTCTCCTTCTGAATATGCATCTCCTGATGCATCTCCACCTGCTGCCACTCCTACTGCTGCGCTTGCTTCTGCATCTCCTACTGCACCTCCTGCTGCTGAATCTCCTGATGCCGTGTCTGCTGCTGAATATCTTTGTCTGCTGCTGAATATCTTTGTCTGCTGCTGCATCTCCTGCTGCTGAACCTCCTGCTGCATCTGCTGCCGCTACATCTACAACTGCTGCATCACCTTCTACATGTGCTGCTGCAGCATCTCCTTCTACTGCATCTCCTGTTGCTTCATCTGCTGGTGCTGCACCTGCTGCAACAACTGCTTCTGCATCTCCTGCTGCTGCACCTCCTGCTGCATCTCCATCTTAATCTCATGGTGCTGCATTTCTTACTGATGCATATTCTGCTTCAACTCCTGCTGCTGCATCTCCTGCTGCTGCATCTCCTGCTGCATCTCCTGCTGCTTCATCTCCTGCTGCTGCATCTGCTGATACTGCATGTGCTGCTGCACCTCCTGCTATATCTCTTGGTGCTGCATCTTCTGATGTTGCATCTACTGCTTCATCTCATTATGACTTAACTGACACTATTGAGGTGCTTTAGGGAAATCGTATAACGCCCACAGGGAAGATGCTAGCATGGAGTGCTGCTGCTTCTGAATGTCTTCTCTTAAAGCGCTTTCACTGCAAAGCGAGACTTGTAAGAAGTTTGAGTATACGCTTGTGTACTTTAACATCAGAACGGCTATTAAAGCGTCACATTATTATATTAAAGTAGCAGAGCGTTCAGCACAAATACCGCAGGGAAGAAATTACGATGAAATGCTGGCTCTTGTTAGAGTCTTCTCTGGAAACGCTTTCACTGCAAGCTGCAAAGCATGACTAACAGAACGTTTTAGTATAGGGTAATGAATTGTGACTTATGAAGGTGCTTTCTAATAAGTGAGTAACTGACGCAGTGAAGATGCTAACGTGGAATACTGCTGCTACTGAATGTCTTCTCTTAGAGCGCTTTCACTGCAAAACAAAACTTGTAGAAGTTTCAGTCTAGGTTTGTACACTGCAACATCCGAATTGCTATTAAAGTATCACTTCAAAATCTTTAGCGCTTTCACTGCAAGGCAAGACTTGTTGAACTTTTAGTCTGTGCTTATGTACTGCAACATCAGAATGGCTATTAGAGCGTCACTTCAAAATATCAGAGTGTTCAGCGCAAATACCGCAGGGAAGATGCTACGATCAAATATTGAAATTCGTATAATTCTTCTCTGGATGCGCTTTCACTGCAAGGCAAGACGTGTATAACTTTCAGTCTAGGCTCGTGTACTGCATCATCAGAATGGCTATTAAAGCGTCACTGCAAAATTTGAAGACGTTTAGAAAAAGTACCGCAAGGGCGCTGCTACGATCAAATGCTAGCTCTCGTTAGAATCTTCTCTTGAAGCGCTTTCACTGCAAGCTGCAAAGCACGTCTAACAACACGTTTAGTATTGATTACGGAATTGTGATTTAACTATTGAGGAGCTTTAGGAAAAGTGAGTAAAGCCTGTATGGAAGATGCTAGCATGGAATGCTGCTGCTTCTGAATGTCTTCTCTTATAGCGCTTTCACTGGAAAGAAAGACTTGTAGAACTTTCAGTCTAGGCTCGTGTCCTGTAACATCAGAATGGGTATTAAAGCGTCACTGCAAAATTTCAAATCGTTCAGCACAAGTACGGCAGGGAAGCTGCTACGATCACATGCTGGGTCTCGTTAGTCTTCTCTGGAAGTGCTTTCCCTGCAAGCTGCAAAGCACGACTAACACAAAATTTTACTATAGGGTACAGAACAGTTACTTTACTTCGCCGAATAACGCGCTTTAGGAATAGTGAACATCGGCTGCAGGGAAGATGGTAGTATGGAATGCTGCTGCTTCTGAATGTCTTCTCTTATAGCACTTTCACTGCAAAGTATGACTTCTAGAAGTTTCATTCTAGTCTTCTGAAGTATATCATCAGCTAGTAAAGTGTCACTTCAAAATTTCCGAGCGTTCAGCACAAGTACCGCAGGGATGCTTCTACCATCAAATGCTGGTTCTTGTTAGAGTCTTCTCTTATAGCGCTTTCGCTGCAGGCTCTGAATCACGACTAACACATTTTAGTTTAGGGTAATGAATTGTGACTTAACTGCGCCTGTCAACGCGCTTGTGCAAAAGTAAGTATTTCAGGCAGTGCAGATGCTGGCCTGAAAATACACCACTTATTAATGTTTTCTCTTATAGCGCTGTTACTGCAAAAGACGACTTGTAGAACTTTCACTCTAGGCTTATGAACTGTAAGATCAGGATGCCTATTAAAGGCTCATTTCAAGAGTTGAGATCGTTCAGCACAAGTACCGCAGGGAAGCTGCTACCATCAAATTTTGGCTCTCGTTAGGATCCTTTCATGAAGCGCTGTCACTGCCAGCCGCAAAGCACAAAAAACGCAATGTTTTCGCACAGGCTAGTTATTATTAACAAGCCTAAACTAAAACATTCTTTTAGTCGTGTTTGCAACTTCCAGTGAAAGCCTTTCCAGGAAGACTCTAACGTGAGCCAGTATTGGATGGTAGCAGGTTTCCTGCGGTACTTATGCCGAATGCTCTGAAATTATGTCATGACGCCTTCATAGCCATTTTGATGATACCGTTCATAAACCGAGAATGAAAGTTCTACAAGTCTCCCTTTCCAGTGAAACGGCTATAAGAGAAGACAATCAGAAGCAGCAGCATTCCGTGCTAGCATCTTCCCTGTGGGCGTTATTCGATTTCCCTAAAGCACATCAATAGTGGCAGTTAAGTCAGAATGAGATGAAGCAGTAGATGCAACATCAGAAGATGCAGCACCAAGAGATGCAGCAGGAGGTGCAGAAGCACATGCAGTATCAGCAGATGCAGCAGCAGGAGATGAAGCAGCAGGAGATGCAGCAGGAGATGCAGCAGCAGGAGCTGAAGCAGAATATGCATCAGCAGGAAATGCAGCACCATGAGATTAAGATGGAGATGCAGCAGGAGGTGCAGCAGCAGGAGATGCAGAAGCAGTTGTTGCAGCAGGTGCAGCACCAGCAGATGAAGCAACAGGAGATGCAGTAGAAGGAGATGCTGCTGCAGCACATGCAGAAGGTGATGCAGCAGTTGTAGATGTAGCAGCAGCAGATGCAGCAGGAGATGCAGCAGCAGGAGATGCAGCAGCAGACAAAGGATATTCAGCAGCAGACACGGCATCAGGAGATTCAGCAGCAGGAGGTGCAGTAGGAGATGCAGAAGCAAGCGCAGCAGTAGGAGTGGCAGCAGGTGGAGATGCATCACGAGATGCATATTCAGAAGGAGAAGCAGCAGGAGATGCAGCAGCAGGAGATGCAGAAGCAGATGCAGCAGGAAATGAGGATTCAGCAGAAGATGCAGTAGGAAAAGATATGCAGCTGCATGATATGATGCAGCAACAGGAGATACAGCAGGTTATGGAGAAAGAGGATATGATGCAGCAGACTCAGCAGCCGGAGATTCAGCAGCAGAAGAAGCAGCAGGAGATGCATATTCAGAAGGAAATACGTCAGGAGATGGAGAAGGATATGAAGCAGCATGAGATGCCGCCAGAGAGTCAGGAGGAGATTCAGCCAAAGGAGATGCAAGAACAGGAGATGCAGCAGCAGGAGATGCAGCAGGAGATTCAGCAGGACATGCAGAAGGAGGAGATGGGACAGGAGATGCAGTAGAAAGAGATTCAACAGGAGATGCAGCAGCATGAGATGCAGCAGGAGATGCAGCCATAGATATAGAAGGAGATTCAGCAGCAGAGGATGTAGTAGGAGATGCAGCAGGAGATACATCAGCAGCAATCGTAGCAGGAGATGCTGGAGAAAATTCTGCAGAAGAAGATTTAGCAGGAGATGCATCAGGAGATGAAATAGCAACATATGCATCAGCAGTTACAGCAGGAAGTGCAGCAGGAGATTCAGCAAGAGATGTAGCAGCAGGAGATGCAGCCGCAGATGCCTTCAACAGGATATGCAGCTGAAATGCAGAAGCACTAGATGTATCTGTAGAAATTGAGCAGCAGATGCAGCAGGAAATGTAGATGCTTCTGCAGATGCATCCGCAGAGGAAGAAGCAGGAGATGAACAGTAGGCTATACAGCAGCATGAGATGAAGCAGCAGATGCAGCAGGAGATGCAGGAGGACATCAAGTCAAAGGAGATGCAGCAGCAGCAAATGTAGCAGGAGATGCATCAGTACATGAAGCAGCAGGAAATGGAGCAGCAGATTAAGCAGCAGCAGGAAATGCAGCAGAATATGCAGCAGGAGGTAATGCAGCAGGTGATGCATCAACAAGTGTTGCAGCTGCAGGTGCAGAGGCAGAAGATGCAGCAATAGACGCAGCAGCAGATGCATCATGAGAAACTCTTTCAGTGGGAGATGTAGCAGCAGAAGATGCTGCAGCAGATTATGCAGCAGGAGATGCAGCAGCAGGAGGTGCAGCAGTGGATGCATATTCAGCAGTAGATTCAGCAGGATCTTCAGAAGGAGATGCAGCAGCAGGAGGTGCAGCAGGGGATGCAGCAGTAGATGAAGCAGCAGCATATGCAACAGCAGAAGCACCAGATGGAGCAGAAAGAGATGCAGCAGGGGATGGAGCAGCAGATGCAACGGGAAATGGTGCATCAGGAGATGCATCCACAGATACATGAGCAGAGAATGCATCAGGAGATGTAGCAGCAGGAGATACAGGAGCAGGAGATGAAGCAGCAGATGCAGCAAGAGATGCAACATCAGAAGATGCAGCACCAAGACAAGCAGTAGAAGATGCAGCAGCACATGCAGTATCAGCAGATGCAGCAGCAGGAGATGAAGCAGGAGATGCGGCAGCAGGAGATGCAGCAGCAGGAAATACAACAGGAATAGATGCAGAAGGTAATGCAGCAGGAGGAGTTTAAGCAGAATATGCATCAGCAGGAAATGCAGCACCTAGAGATTCAGACCGAGATGCAGCAGGAGGTGCAGCAGTAGAAGATGAAGCAGCAGATGCAGCAGGAGATGCAGCAGAAGGAGATGCTGCTGCAGCACTTGCAGAAGGTGGTGCAGCATTAGGAGATGCAGCAGCAGCAGATGCAGGAGGAGATTAAGCAGCAGGAGATTCAGCATGATATTTAGAAGCATGAGATTCCGCAGGAGATTCATCAGGAGATTCAGCAGCAACTGATGCAGCAGCAGGAGAAGCAGCAGGACACGCAGCAGAAGATGCAGTAGCAGATGCAGCAGGAAATGAAGATTCAGTAGAAGATGCAGTAGGAAGAGATTCTTCAACATATGCAGCAGCATGATATGATGCAGCAACAGGAGATACAGCAGGTTATGGAGAAAGAGGAGATGATGCAGCAGACTCAGCTGCAGGAGATTCAACAGCAGGAGATGCAGCAGCAGGAGATTCAGCAGCAGGAGAAGCAGCAGGAGATGCATATTCATAAGGAGATATGTCAGGAGATGTAGTAGGATATGTAGCAGCATGTGATGCCGCTGGAGATTCAGGAGGAGATTCAGCAGAAGGAGACGCAAGAGCAGGAGATGCAAAAGCAGGAGATGCAGAAGCAGATGCAGCAGGAGTCGATGCAGCAGCAGGACATGCAGCAGGAGTCGATGCAGAAGGTAATAGAGCAGCAGCATATTCAGAAGAAGGAGATACACAAAGGGATTCAGCAGCAGGAGATGCAGCAGCAGGAAAGGCAGCAGTATATACAGAAGCAGGATATGCAGCAGGTGGAGATGCTGTAGGAGGAGATAGAGCAGGTATTGCAGCAGCAACAGATGCAGCAGGAAATGCAAGAGCAAGACATGCTGCATCACACCCATCAGCAGGAGATGCAGCAGCAGAAAATGCAGCAGGAAATGCAGCAGCAGTAAATGCAGCAGGAGATACAGTAGCAGGAGATGATGCAGCATGAGCTGCATTAGGAGGTGCAGCAGCAGGATATGTAGCAGGAGATTTGGCAGGAGATGAAGCAGCAGCAGAGCAGCAGCAGATCACAAAATCACAGAATAACCAGGTTGGAAGAGACCCACTGGATCGTTGAGTCCAACCATTCCCACCAATCCCTAAATCATGCTCCTAAGCACCTCGTCTACTCTAACCTTAAACACCTCCAGGGACGGTGACTCAACCACCTCCCTTGGCAGACCGTTCCAATGCCTAACCACTCTCTCCGTGAAGAAGATTTTTCTAATCTCAAGGCTAAATCTCCCCTGGAGGAGCTTGAGGCCATTCCTTCTCGTCCTGTTTCCTGTCACTTGGGAGAAGAGGCCAGCACCCTCCTCTCCACAACCTCCCCTCAGGTAGTTGTAGAGAGTAATAAGGTCTCCCCTCAGCCTCCTCTTCTCCAGGCTGAACAACCCCAGCTCTCTCAGCCGCTCCTCATAAGATTTGTTTTGCAGGAAATGCAGCAGTAGATGCAGGATCAGCAGATACTGCAGCAGGAAATACTGAAGCAGATGCAGCAGGAGATGACATATCAGGTGATGAAGCCACAGATGCATCAGCTGAAGATGAAGCAGGAGATGCAGCAGCAGGAGGTGCATCAGCAGATGCATCACGTAATGAGGCAGCAAACTTAGAAAGTTATAACGTACATGTAGAAGCAGATGCATCAGCAGCTAATTCAGCAGGAGATGCAGCAGCAGGAGATCTATCAGGAGATGCAGCAGTAGATGAAGCAGCAGCAGATGCAGCAGCAAATTCAGCAGATGCAGCAGTAGTAGATTCATAAAGAGCTGCAGCAGGAAATGCAGATGAATATGCAGGAGCAGGAGATGCATCGGCAGGTGATGCAGAAGGAGATGCAGCAGGTGACGCTTAAGGAGACGCAGCGGGAGATGCAGAACGAGATGAAGCAGCAAGATATGCAGCAGAAGGAGATGACGCAGGAGATGCTTCAATAGAAAGTGCAACATGAGATAGAGCAGGAGATGCAGCAGAAGACGAAGGAAAAGGAGATGCAGAAACGAGATGCAGCAGCAGAACATGGATCAAGAGTTGAAGCAGCAGGAGATTCATTAAGCGATGCAGAAGCAGGATATGAAACAGCAGGAGATGCAGCATGAGATGCAGCAGGATAAGATGAAGCAGCAGGGGATGTATCAGGAGATGCAGAAGCAGCAGATACAGAAGCAGATGCTGTAGCAGGAGATGCAGAAGGAGATGTAGCAAAAGGAGATGCAGCAGCAGAAGATGCAGCAGGAGGAGATGGAACAGGAGATGCAGTAGGAGGAGATTCAGCAGGAGGAGAGGCAACAGGAAATGCGGCAGGAGGAGGAACAGCAGCACCAGATGCAGGAGTATATGCAGCAGAAAGAGATGAATAAGAGATGCAACAGGAGATGCTAGAGCTGGAGATGCAGAAATAGATCAAGAAGCAGGAGATACAGCAAAACATACATCAGCAGGAGACACAGCAGCAGGATATGAGGCAGGAGATGCACCAGCAGCAGAAGCAGCAGCAGATGCAGCACCAGATGCAGCAGAAGATGCAGAACCATATGCAGCAGGAGATAGAGCAGCAGACGAAGCAAGAAGTGCAGCAGGAGATTCAGGAGGAGATGTAGCAGCCGGAGATGCAGCCACAGATGCCTTCAACAGGATATGCAGCTGAAATGCAGAAGCACTAGATGCATCCGTAGAAGACTGAGCAGCAGATGCAGCAGGAAATGGAGATGCTTCTGCAGATGCATCCGCAGAGGATGCAGCAGGAGATGAAGCAGCAGGCTATACAGCAGCAGGAGATGAAGCAGCAGATGCAGCAGCAGGAGATGCATCAGTACATGAAGCATCAGGAAATGGAGCAGCAGATTAAGGAGATGCAGCAGTAGGAAATGGAGCAGAATATGCAGCAGGAGGTAATGCAGCAGGTGATGAAGCAGCAGGTGATGCAGCTGAAGCTGAAGAGGCAGCAGATGCAGCAGCAATAGATGCAGCAGCAGATGCATCAGGAGATGCTGATTTAGTAAATGATGTAGCAGCAGAAGATGCTGCAGCAGATGATACAGCAGGAGATGCAGCATAAGGAAATGCAGCAAGATATGCTGCAGGAGGAGATGCAGTAGGATATGAAGCAGGAGATGCAGCAGCAGGAGATGCAGCAGGGGATGCATATTCAGCATGAGATTCAGCAGGATCTTCAGAAGGAGATGCAGCAGCAGGAGAGTTAGCAGGAGATGCAGCAGTAGATGAAGCAGCAGCATATGCAACAGCAGATGCACCAGATGGAGCAGATGGAGATGCAGCAGGGGATGGAGCAGCAGATGCAACGGGAAATGGCACATTAGGAGATGTATCTGCAGATGCATGAGCAGAGGATGCATTAGGAGATGTAGCAGCAGAAGATACAGGAGCAGGTGATGCCGCAGGTGATGCAGCAGAAGATGCAACACAAGAAGATGTAGCACCAAGAGATGCAGCAGGAGATGCAACAGCACATGCAGTGTCAGCAGATGCAGCAGCAGGAGATGAAGCAACAGATGCAGCAGCAGGAGATGCAGCAGCCAAAAATACAACAGGAATAGATGCAGAAGGTAATGCAGCAGCAGAAGTTTAAGCAGAATATGCATCATCAGGAAATGCAGCACCTAGACATTCAGATGGAAATGCAGCAGGAGATGCAGCAGCAGGAGATGAAGCAGCAGATGTAGCAGCAGGAAATGCAGCAGCAGATGTAGCAACAAGAGATGCAGCAGAAGGAGATGCTGCAGCAGCAAATGCAGAAGTTGATGCAGCATTGAGATGCAGCAGCAGCAGATGCAGCAGGAGATTAAGCAGCAGGAGATTCAGCATGATATGTAGAAGCATGAGATGCCGCAGGAGATTCATCAGGAGATTCAGCAGCAACTGATGCAGCAGCAGAAGAAGCAGCAGGACACGCAGCAGCAGCAGGAGATGCAGAAGCAGATGCAGCAGGAAATGAAGATTCAGCAGAAGATGCAGTAGGAAGAGATTCTTCAACACATGCAGCAGCATGATATGATGCAGCAGCAGGAGATACTGCAGGTTATGGAGAAAGAGGAGATGATGCAGCTGACGCAGCAGCAGGAGATTCAGCAGCAGGAGATGCAGCATGAAATCGAGCAGCAGTAGGTGCAGTAGGAGATGCAGCAACAGGAGATGAAGCATTATCATCAGATGCATTAAGAGGTGCAGCAGCAGTATATGTAGCAGGAGATTTGGCAGGAGATGAAGCAGTAGCAGAACAGCAGCAGATGCAGCAGGAAATGCAACAGCAGACGCAGAAGCAGAAGATGCTGCCGCAGGAAATACTGTAGCACAGGCAGCAGGAGATGACATATCATGTGATGAAGCCACAGATGCATCAGTTGAAGATGAAGCAGGAGATGCAACAGCAGGAGGTGCATCAGCAGATGCATCAGGAGATGCGGCAGCAGAAGTAGAAAGTTATAACGTACATGTAAAAGCAGATGCAGCAGCAGCTAATACGGCAGGAGATGCAGCAGCAGGAGATGCATCTGCAGGTGATGCAGAAGGAGAGCAGTAGGTGACGCTCAAGGATATCCGGCAGGAGATGCAGAACGAGATGCAGCAACAGGATATGCAGCAGAAGGAGATGACGCAGGAGATACTTCAATAGAAGGAGCAACATGAGATACAGAAGATAAAGATGCAGCAGCAGACGAAGCAGAAGAAGATGCAGAAACTGGAGATGCAGGAGCAAGACATGAATCAAGAGATGCAGCAGCATGAGATGAAGCAGGTGGAGATTCATTAGGAGATGCAGTGGCAGGATATGAAGCAGCAGAAGATATAGCAGCAGGAGATGCAGCATGACATGCAGCAGGGTGAGATGAAGCAGCAGGGGATGTATCAGGAGTTGCAGAAGCAGCAGATACAGCCGGAGATGCCATAGCAGGAGATGCAAAAGGAGATGATGCAGCAGCAGGAGGAGATTAAGCAGGAGATGTAGCAGGAGGAGGTGGAACAGGAGATGAAGCTGGAGAAGGTACAGCAGCAGCAGATGCAGCAGTAGATGCAGCAGAAGGAGATGCATAAGAGATGCAGCAGCAATTGATGAAGGAGATGCTGGAGCCAGAGATGCCGGAGCCAGAGATGCCGAAAAAGTAGATGCAGAAGAAGTAGATGCAGAAGCAGAAGATGCAGGAGTAGATGCATCAGCAGGAGATGCAGCAAAACACACATCAGCAGGAGACACAGCAGCACCATATGAGGCAGGAGATGCACCAGCCGGAAATGCAGCAGGAGGTGCACCAGCAGAAAATGCAGCAGGAGATGCTTCAGGAGATTAAACAGGAGATGCTGCAGCAGGTGATGCAGCAGCAGATGCAGCAGCAGGAAATTTTGCAGGGCTTGCAGTAGTAGGTGAAGCAGCACTAGATGAAGCAGCAGATGCTGCAGATGCAGCAGAAGGGGATGCAGCAGGGGATGTAGCAGGAAGAGATGGAGCAGGAGATAGATCAGCAGCAGATGCATCAGCAGAGGCAGCAGCAGTTAATGCAGCAGGACATAGAGAAAAGTATGAGGCAGCAGGAGATGTAGGAGATGCAGCAGTAGATGAAGAAGCAGTAGATGCAGCAGCCGTTGCAGCAGGAAATGCAGCAGGAGATGCAGCAGCAGGAAATGCAGCAGCAGGAGGTGCAGCCGCAAATGCATTCAGCAGCATATGCAGTAGGAGATGCAGCAGCAGGTGATTCAGTAGCAGGAGATTCAGCAGCAGATGTAGCAGGATATTCAGCATCAGTAGATGCATCCGCAGATGCATCAGCAGAGCATGTAGCAGGAGATACGGCAGCAGGAGATGCAGGAGTACATGAAATAGCAGCAGATACCAGGGCAGATTCAAGAAACGCAGCAGCAGGAGATGCAGCAGGAGATGAAGTAGAAATGTAGAAACAAGTGCAGCAGGAGATGCAGCAGCAGGAGATGTAGCAGGAGATGCAGCAGTACATGAAGTAGCAGCAGATACAACAGCAGATTCAAGAGATGTAGCAGAGTAGATGCAGCAGGATATGAAACTGCAAAAGATACAGAAGGAGATGCAGCAGAATGAGATGCAGCAGGAGATACAGCAGCAGATGCAGCAGCAGATGCAGCAGGAGATGTAGCAACACCAGAAGCAGCAGCACATGCAGCAGCAGGTGATGCAGGATGAGATGCAGCAGGAACTGCAGCACCAGGAGATGCTGCAGGAGATACAGCAGGATATGCAACAGCATATGCAGCAGCATGAGGTGCATAGCAGGAGATGCAGCATGAGATGAAGGAGCAGGAGATGCAGAAGGAGATGTAGCAACGGAGATGCAGAAGGAGATGCAGTAGCAGGAGACGCAGTAGAAGAAGATGCAGCCGCAGCAGATGCAGGAGAAGCAACAGCAGGAGATGAAGAGGCAGGAGATTCAGCAGGAGATGCATCAGCAGGAAATGTAGCAGGAGATTCTGCAGCAGGAAATATCGTAGGAGAGTCTGCAGCGGAAGATTCAGCAGAAGATGCAGCAGGAGATATAGAAGGAGATTCAGCAGCAGGAGATGTAGTAGGAGATGCAGCAGGAGATACATCAGCAGGAGTGGCAGGTGGAGATTCTGAAGAAGAAGATTCAGCAGGAGATGCAGCAGGAGATGAAATAGCAACATATGCATCAGAGGTTACTGCAGGAAGGGAAACAGGAGATTCAGCAGGTGATGTAGAAGCAGGAGATGCAGCCGCAGATGCCTTCAGGAGGAAATGCAGAAGCACTAGATGAATCAGTAGAAGACTGAGCAGCAGATGCAGCATGAAATGGAGATACTTCTGCAGATGCATCTGCAGATGCATGAGCAGACGATGCAGCAGCAGGAGATGGTGGAGGATATCGAGGGGCAGGAGGTGTAGCAGCAGGAATTGTAGCGGGAGATGCAGCAGTACATGAATCAGCAGCAGATGCAGCAGCAAATTAAGGAGATGCAGTAGCCAGAAATGCAGCAGAAGATGCAGCAAGAGGAGATGCATCAGCAGGAGATGCAGGCAGCAGATGAAAGAGGAAATGCAGATTCAGCAGCAGATGAAGTAACAGGAGATGCAGCAGCAGATGAAGTAGCAGGAGTTGCAGCAGTAGATGCAATAGCAGGAGATGCAGCAATATGTGAAGCAGCACCAGATGCTGTAGCATATGCTTAAGATGTAGGAGGAGGAGATTAAGCAGGAGATCCAGCAGGAAGAGATGCAGCAGGATATGCCGGAAAAGATAAAGCAGAAAGAAATGCATCCGGAAATACAGCAGCAGGATATGCATCAGCAGGAAATGCAGCAGAACATGCACTAGCAGAGGATGAAGCAGGAGATGCAGCCGTAGATATAGAAGGAGATTCAGCAGCAGGGGATGTAGTAGGAAATGCAGCAGGAGATACATCAGCAGCAATTGTAGCAGGAGATGCTGGAGGAGATTCTGAAGAAGAAGATTCAGTAGGAGATGCAGCAGGAGATGAAATAGTAACATAGGCATCAGCAGTTACAGCAGGAAGTACAGCAGGAGATTCAGCAGGAGATGTAGCAGCAGGAGATGCAGCCGCAGATGCCTTCAACTGGATATGCAGCTGAAATGCAGAGGCACTAGATGCATCCGTAGAAGATTGAGCAGCAGATGCAGCAGGAAATGGAGATGCTTCTGCGGATGCAAGAAATGAAGCATCAGGCTATACAGCAGCAGGAGGTGAAGCAGCAGATGCAGCAGTAGGAGATGCATGGGGACATCAAGTAGAAGAAGATGCAGCAGCAGCAAATGTAGCAGGAGATGCAGCAGTACATGAAGCATCAGGAAATGGAGCAGCACATTAAGCAGCAGCAGGAAATGCAGCAGAATATGCAACAGCAGGTGATGCAGCTGCAGCTGCAGAGGTGGAAAATGCAGCAGCAATAGATGCAGATTCAGTAGGAGATGTAGCAGAAGAAAATGCTGCAGCAGATGATGGAGCAGGAGATGCAGCAGAAGGAAATGCAGCAGGATATGCTGAAGGAGAAGATGCAGTAGGATATGAAGCAGGAGATGCAGCAGTAGGAGATGCAGCAGGAGATGCATATTCATCAGTAGATTCAGCAGGAAATTCAGAAGGAGATGCAGCAGCAGGAGATTTAGCAGGAGATGCTGCAGTAGATGAAGCAGCAGCATATGCAACAGCAGATGCACCAGATGGAGCAGAAAGAGATGCAGCAGGGGATGGAGCAGCAGATGCTACGGGAAATGACGCATGAGGAGATGCATCCGCAGATGCATGAGCAGAGGATGCATCAGGAGATGTAGAAGCAGGAGATACAGGAGCAGGTGATGCTGCAGGAGATGCAGCAGGGGATGCAACACCAGAAGATGCAGCCCCAAGTGATGAAGCAGGAGATGCAGCAGCACATGCAGTATCAGATGCAGCAGGAGATTCAGTGGGAGATTCAGCGGAAGATTCAGCAGAAGATGCAGCAGGAGATTCAGCAGCAAGAGATGTTGTAGGAGATGCAGCAGGAGATACATCAGCAGCAGTTGTAGGAGGAAATTCTGCAGAAGAAGATTCAGCAGGAGATACAGTAGGAGATGCATCAGGAGACGAAGTAGCAACATATGCATCAGCAGTTACTACAGGAAGTGCAGCAGGAGATTCAGCAGGAGATGCAGCAGATGAACATGCACTAGCAGAAGATGCAGCAGGAGATGAAGGCAGAGATGTAGCATGAGGATATGCACCATGATATACAGCAGCAGGAGATGCAACAAAAGATGAAACAGGAGGAGATGCAGTAGGAGAGGCAGCAGAGGAGATGCAGCAGAATCTACTGCTGAAGCATCTCATCCTGCTGCATCTCCTGATGAATATGCATCTATTGATGCATCTGCAGCAGCTGCATCTCTTGCTACTGCATCATCTACTGATGCATCTCCTGCGTAATCCCCTGCTGCTGCATCCCTTGCTTCTGCATCATCTCCTGCTGCATATCCTGATTCATCTCCTAATGGTGTATCTGCGGTATTTTCTGCTGCATCTCCTGCTTCTTCATATACTGCTTCATCTCCTACTACTGCATCTCCTGCTGCATCTCCTGCTGCATCTCCTGCTGCTGCAGCTCCATCGGCATCATCTCCTGCTGCATCTCCAAGTGCTGAATCTCCTGCTGCATCTCCTGCTGCTGCATAATCTGCTGCGTCTCCTCTTGCTGCATATCCTGCCGCTGCATTTACTTATGCATCTCCTGATGCTGCATCTCCACCTGCTGCATCTCCTGCTGCTGAATCTCCTGTTGCTGCATCTGCTGGTGCTGCATATGCTACTGCATCTGCTGCAGGATCTTCTTCTGCCTCTCATGCCACATCTCCCACTGATGCATCTCCTACTTCTGTATATCTTGCTACATCTCCTGCTGCATTTCGTGCTGCTGCATCTCAGGATACATCTCCTCTTGCTCAGTATCTTGCTGAATATCCTGCTGCTACATCTCCTGCTACTGCATCTCCTTCTGCATCTCTTGCGGCTGCATCTCCTGCTCCATATCCTTCTGTTGCATCCGCGGATTCATCTTATGATGGTGCTTTCTTGCTGGATCTCCTGCTTCCGCATCTCCTGTAGCTGCAAATTCTGCTGCATCCCCTGCTGCTGCATTTCCAGCTGTAGCTGCTGCTGCTTTATCTCTTGCGGCTGCTGATGCATTTCCTGATGCATTTTCTACTGCTGCATCTCCTTCTGCTGCAACTCCTGCTACATCCCCTCTTGCTGCATTTCCTAGTGCTGCAATTCCTGCTCCTGCATCTGATACTTCATCTCCTGCTGCTGCATCTGCAGGTGCTGCATCTCCTGCTGCATCTGCTGCTGAATCCCCTGCTTCTGCATCTCATACCATATCTCCTGCTGCTGCATCTCCTGCTTCTGCATATCTCGCTGCATCTCCTGCTGCTGCATCACCTGCTGCATCACCTGCTGCCGAATCTCCTTTGCTGCAACTGCTGTAGATTAGCCTCCTGGTGCATCTCCAGCTGCTGCATCTTCTGCTGATGGATGTCCTCGTGCATCTCCTGCAGCTGCATCTCCTGTGCCATCTCCTACTGCTGAATCTCGTGCTGCTCCTTTCTCTGCTGCATCTACTGCTGCTGCATAGCCTGCTGCATAATCTCCTAATGCATCTCCTCTTGCTTAGTCTCCTGATGCTTCCTATCCTGCTTCATCTCTTTTTGCTGCATATATTGCTGCTGCATCTACTGCTGCTTGTCCTGCTGCTGTATCCCCTGCGCCATCTCCTGCTGGGGCACCTCCTGCTGCATCTCCTTCTGCATCTCCTGCTTCTCCAGCTGCTGCATCTGCATCATCAGGATATTCTGAAGGAGATGCAGCAACAGGAGATGCAGCAGCAGGAGATGCAACCACAGAATGTGGCAGCAGATTCAGCTGCAGGAGATGCAGCCATAGGAGCTGCAGCAGGATTTTCAGCAGGAGATAGAGCAGAAAGAGATGCAGCAGAAGATGCAGTAGCAGATGCAGCAGAAGGAAGTGTAGCAGCAGAAGATGTAGGAGGATATGCAGCAGCAGTAGATGAAACAGACCATAAAGCAGCAGGATATGCAGAAGCAGGAGAATCAGCAGCAGGGGATGCAGCACCAGATTCAGCAGCACTTTCAGCAGGAAATGTAGCCAGAGTAGATGCAGAAGCAGGAGATGGAGCAGAAGATGCATCAGCATGAGATGAATCAGAAGATACAGAATCAGGATATGTAGCAGGAGATGCATCAGCAGGAAATGCACCAGCACAGGCAGCAGCAGAAGTTGCAGCGGAAGATATAGAAAAAAATGAGGAAGCAGGAGCAGCCCCTATTATTTGATGTCCTCCTGCATCTACTGATGCTGCATCTGCTGCTTCATCTCCTGCTTCTGTATCTCCTGCTGCTACATCTCCTGATGCATCCTCTGCTCATGCATCTGTGGATGCATCTCCTGATGCGTCATTTCCCATTGCATCTGCTGCTCCATCCCCTGCTGCATCTCTTTCTGCTCCATCTGGTGCATCTGCTGTTGCATACACAGCTGCTTCATCTACTACTGCATCTCCTGCTAAATCACCTTCTGCTGCATCTCCTTCTGAACTTTCTGCTGAATCACCTGCTAATATGCATCCCCTGCTGCATCTCCTGCTGCTGCCTCTCCTGCTTCATATCCTACTGCATCTCCTGCTGCAGCATATCTTGCTGCATTTCCTTCTGCTGCATCACCTGCTGCATCATCTGCTGAAGCATCTTCTGCTGCATCTATTGCTGCTGCATCTGCTACCTCTGCAGCTACATCTGCATCACATCCTTCTGCATATTCTGCTGCATTTCCTGCTGCTGCTTAATCTGCTGCTCCATTTTCTGATGCTTCATGTACTGCTGTATCTCATGCTACATTTGCTGCTACTGCATCTTCTTCTACTTGATGTCCCCCTGCATCTCCTACTGCTGCATCTGCTGCTTCACCTCCTGCTGCTGTATAGCCTGATGCTTCATTTCTTGCTGCATCCTCTGCGGATGCATCTGCAGAAGCATCTCCATTTCCTGCTGCATCTGCTGGTCAGTCTTCTACGGATGCATCTAGTGCTTCTGCATTTCAGCTGCATATCCTGTTGAAGGCATCTGCTGCTGCATGTGCTGCTGCTACATCTCCTGCTGAATCTCTTGCTGCACTTCCTGCTGTAACTGCTGATGCATATGTTGCTATTTCATCTCCTGCTGCATCTCCTACTGAATCTTCTTATGCAGAATCTCTTCCAGCATCTCCTGCTACAATTCCTGCTGATGCATCTCCTGCTGCATCTCCTACTACATCCCCTGCTGCTGAATCTCCTTCTATATCTCCTGCTGCATCTCCGGCTGCAATTTCTACTGAATCTCCTACTGCAGAATCTCCTACGGAATTTCCTGATGCACAACCTGCTGATACTTTTCCTGCTGATGCATCTCCTGCTGTATCTCCTGCTGCTGCATCTCAGGGTACATCTCCTCTCGCTCAATCTCCTGCTACATATCCTGCTGCTACATCTCCTGCTACTGCAGCTCCTATTGCGTCTCCTGCTGCATCTCCTGCTACATCTCTTGCGGCGTTCTCTCCTGCTCTATCTCCTGCTGCTGAATCTTCTCCTAATCGATCTCCTTAAGCATCTCTTTCTGCTGCATCTTCCGCATTTCTCTTCTTGCTGCATTTCCTGCTGAATCACTTACTGCTGCATCTGCAGCATTTCCTGATATATCTACTGCTGCTTCACATACTGCTGCATCTCCTACTACATATCCTGCTGCTGCATCTGCTGCTGCTAGACTCTTGCTGCATCTACTGGGGCTACATCTCCTGCTGCATCTCCTTCTGCTGCTTCTCATTCTCTGCATCTCCTGATACTGCTTCAACTGCTGTTGCAACTCCTGCTGCTTCACCTCCTGCTGCATCTGCGACTGCAAATCTTGCTGCTGCAAATCTTGCTGCTGCATCTCCTGCTCCATATCGTTCTGATACATCTGCGGATTCATCTTATGATGGTGCTTTCTTGCTGGATCTCCTGCTTCTGCATCTCCTGCTGCTGCTTTCCAGCTGCAGCTACTGCTGCTGCATCACCTGCTGCATCACCTGCTGCCGAATCTCCTGCATCTTTTGCTGCATCTGCTGTAGATTCACCTCCTGGTGCATGTACTGCTGCTTCATCTTCTGCTGATGGATGTCCTCGTGCATGTCCTGATGCTGCATCTGCTGCTGCATCTCCTGCAGCTGCATCTCCTGTGCCATCTCCTACTGCTGAATCTCGTGCTGCTTCATTCTCTGCTGCATCTACTGCTGCTGCATAGCCTGCTGCGGAATCTCCTAATGCACCTCCTCTTGCTTAGTCTCCTGATGCTTCCTATCCTGCTTCACCTCCTTTTGCTGCATATATTGCTGCTGCATCTACTGCTGCTTGTCCTGCTACTGTATCTCCTGCTCCAACTCCTGCTGGGGCATCTCCTGCTGCGTCTCCTTCTGCATCTCCTGCTGGTCCAGCTGCTGCATCTGCATCATCAGGATATTCTGAAGGAGATGCAGCAACAGGAGATGCAGCAGAAGGAGATGCAACCACAGCACTGTGGCAGCAGATTCAGCTGCAGGAGATGCAGCCGTAGGAGATGCAGCAGGATTTTCAGCAGGAGATAGAGCAGAAAGAGATGCAGCAGGAGATGCAACAGGAGGACATGCAGCAGTAGGAGATTCAGCAACAGATGCAGCAGAAGGAAGTGTAGCAGTAGAAGATGTAGTAGGATATGCAGCAGAAGTAGATGAAACAGACGATAAAGCAGCAGGTTATGCAGCAGCAGAGGAAGCAGCAGCAGGGGATGCAGCAGCAGGAGGTGCATCAGCAGGAGATTCAGCAGGAGATGCAGCAGCAAAAATGCAGCAGGAGATGCAGCAGAAGGAGATTCAGTAGAAGGAGAATCAGCATATGATACAGCTGCAGGTGATTCAGCAGCAGATGCAGCAGCAGGAGATGTAGCCGCATAGGCATATTCAGCAGGAGGTGCAGGAGTAGAAAATGCAGCAGGAGATGGTACTGGATATGCAATAGCAGGAGATGCAGCAGCAGATGCACCAGCTGGAGATGCAGATGGAGATGTTGTAGGCTCTTAAAGTGACGCCTGGAGAAGAGGAGGCTGAGGGGAGACCTTATTACTCTCTACAACTACCTGAAGGGAGGTTGTGGAGAGGAGGGCGCTGGCCTCTTCTCCCAAGTGACAGGGGACAGGACAGGAGGGAATGACCTCAAGATCCACCAGGGGAGATTTAGGCTTGAGATTAGGAAAAAGTTCTTCACGGAGAGGGTGGTTAGGCATTGGAACAGTCTGCCAAGGGAGGTGGTTGAGTCACCGTCCCTGGAAGTGTTTAAGGTTAGGGTAGATGAGGTGCTTAGGAGCATGATTTAGGGATTGGTGGGAATGGTTGGACTCGACGATCCAGTGGGTCTCTTCCAACCTGGTTATTCTGTGTTTCTGTGATTCTGTGATTCTGTGATTCTGATGTTACAGAACACAAGACTAGACTGAAATTTCTACACGTCTTGCTTTGCAGTAAAAGAGCTATAAAAGAAAAGATTCAGCAACAGCAGCATTCCATGCTAGCATGTTGCCTGCGGGAGTTGCTCACTTTTCCTAGAGCACCTTAATAGGCGCAGTAAAAACACAGTTCAGTACCCTATACTAAAACGGTCCATAAATCGTTGCTGCTTGTATTGAAATCGTTTCCACAGCTTCCTTGCGTTACTTGTTCTGAATGCTCTGAAATTTGGAAGTGACGCTTTAATAGCAATACGAATGTTGCAGTACACAAGCCTAGACTGAAAGTTCTACAAGTCTTCTTTTGCAGTGAAAGAACTATACGAGAGCACATTCAGAAGCGTCAGCATTCCATTCTAGCATCTTCCATGTGGGAATTACTCACTTTTACTAAAGAGCCTTCATGGGCGAAGATCAGTCACATTTCAGTACCCTATACTAAAATGGTCCATACGTCTTGCTTAGCCGCTTGCAGTGAAAGCGCTTCCAGAGAAGACTCAAACTAAAGCCAGCATTTGATGGTAGCAACTTCTCTACGTTACTCGTTCTGAACGATCTGAAAATATAGAAGTGATGCCTTAATAGCAATTCTGATGTTACGGTATACAAGCCCAGACTGAAATTTCTACAGGTCTTGCTTTGTAATAAAAGCGCTATGAGGGAGGACATTCATAAGTAGCATCATTCCATGCTAGCAACTTCCCTGCAGGCGTAATTTAGTTTTCCTAAAGCGGGTTAATAGACGCAGTTAAGACACTATTCAGTACCCTATACTAAAATGGTCCTTAAGTCATGCTTTGCTGCTTGCAGTGAAATCTCTCCACAAAAGTCTCTTACGAGAGCAAGCATTTAATCGTAGCATGTTTCCCTCAGGTGCGTGTGTTAAATGATCTGAAATTTTGAAGTGACGCTTGAATAGCAATTCTGATGTTACAGTACGCAAGTCTACACTGAAAGCTCTACAAGTCTTGCTTTAGAGAAAAAGTGCTCTAAGAGAAGACCTTCAGAAGAAGCAGCTTTCCATGCTAGTGTCTTCCCTGCGCGCGTATTTCCATTTTCCTAAAGCGCCATAATAGGAGAAGTTAAGTCACAATTCAGTACCCTACACTAAATCCTACTGTTAGTCGTTCTTTCCACGTTGCAATGAAAGAGCTTCCACAGAAGACTCTAACGAGAGCCAGTATTTGATGGTAGCAGCTTCCCTGCGGTTCTTGTGCTGAACGATCTGAATTTTGGAAGTGACGCTTTATTTGCCGCTAATATGTTACAGTACGCAAGCTTATACTGATAGTTCTACAATTCTTCCTTTGTAGTGAAAGAGCTAAGAGAACACATTCAGAAGCAGCAGCATTCCTTGCCAGCTTCTTTCCTGCGGAATTTACTCACTTTTCCTAAAGCATCTTGAAAGGCGCAGTTAAATCACCATTCAGTACCCTATACTAAAACGGTCAACTAGTCGTGCTTTGCAGCTTGCAGTCAAAGCGCTTCAAGAGAAGACTCAAATGAGAGCCAGAATTTGATGGTAGCAGCTTTCCTGCCGTTCTTGGTCTGAACGATCTGAAAATATTGAAGTGACGCCTTAATAGCAATTCTGAAATTACAGTATACAAGACTAGACTGAAAGGCCTACACGTCTTGCTTTACAGAAAAAGCACTCTAAGAGAAGACATTCAGAAGAGGCAGTGTTCCATGCTAGCTTTTTCCCTCTGGCAGTTGATCACTTTTTTTAAAGTGCCGTAATTTGTGAATATTAAGATGCCATTTATTCTCTTACACTAAAACATCCTGTTAGTCGTGCTTTGCACCTTGCAGTGAAAGCGCATCTACAGAAGACTCTAACGAGTGCCAGCATTTCATGGTAGCATCTTACCTGCGGTACTTGTGCTGAACACTCTGAAATTTGGAAGTGACGCCTTCACAGCCATTCTGATGTTACAGTTCACAAGCTTAGACTGAAACTTCTACAAGTTTTGCTTTGCAGT
Organism: Clamator glandarius; assembly: GCA_033459285.1. NCBI lineage: Eukaryota > Metazoa > Chordata > Aves > Cuculiformes > Cuculidae > Clamator > Clamator glandarius. The sequence goes on along the minus strand of JAUNZM010000509.1, from coordinate 689,297 downwards.
GAAAGCACTCTAAGAGAAGACATTCAGAAGCAGCAGCATTCCATGCTAACATCTTCGCTGTTGGAGATATTCACTTTTCCTAAAGCTTGTTATTAGTCGCTGTTATTTCACTATTCTTTAACCTACACTTAAACGCATTGTTCATCATGTTTTGCACCTCTCAGTGAAAGCGCTTCCAGAGAAGATTCTAACGAGAGACACCATTTGATGCTAGCGACTTCCCAGGGGTATTTCTGTTGAATGCTTTCAAAATCTTCAAGTGAAGCCTTACTAGCTTTACTGATGTTACAGTTCACTAGCCTAGACGGAAAGTTCGATAAATCTTGTTTGCAGTGATTGCGCTCTAAGAGAAGACATTCAGAAGCAGAAGCATTCCATGCTAACATTTTCCCTGCTGGAGATATTCACTTTTCCTAACGCGCCTTATTAGGTGCTATTAAGTCTATTCATTTGCCAACACAAGAACGTTTTGTTAGTCATTCTCTGCATCTTGCAGAGAAACCACTTCCATAGAAGACACTAACCAAAGCCAGCTTTTGATGGTACAACTTTCCTGCGTTACTTGTGCCGAACACTCTGAAATTTTGAAGTAACGCCTTTGCAGCCATTCTGGTCTTACAGTACACAAGACTAGACTGAAAGTTCTACAAGTCGTGCTCTGCAATGAAAGCGCTCTAAGAGAATACATCCACAAGCAGAAGCATTCCATGCTAATATCTTCCCTGCTGGAGATATTCACTTTTCCTAAAAAGCTTTATCAGGCGTTATTAAGTCGCTACTAACTAGCCTACGCGAAAACATTGCGTTTTTTGTGCTTTGCGGCTGGCAGTGACAACGCTTCATGAAAGGATCCTAACGAGAGCCAAAATTTGATGGTAGCAGCTTCCCTGCGGTACTTGTGCTGAACGATCTCAAATCTTGAAATGAGGCTTTAATAGCCATTCTGATCTTACAGTTCATAAGCCTAGAGTGAAAGTTCTACAAGTGGTCTTTTGCAGTAACAGCGCTATAAGAGAAAACATTAATAAGCGGTGTCGTTTCAGGCCAGCATCTGCACTGCCTGAAATACTTACTTTTCCATAAGCGCGTTAACAGGTGCAGTTAAGTCACAATTCATTACCCTAAACTAAAATGTGTTAGCCGTGCTTCACAGCCTGCAGTGAAAGCGCTATAAGAGAAGACTCTAACGAGAACCAACATTTGATGGTAGAAGCTTCACTTGCGGTACTTGTGCTGAACGCTCTGAAATTTTGAAGTACTGTACTAGCTGATGATATACTTCAGAAGACTAGAATGAAACTTCTAGAAGTCGTAATTTGCAGTGAAAGTGCTATAAGAGAAGACATTCAGAAGCAGCAGCATTCCATGCTACCACCTTCCCTGCAGTCAATGTACACTATTCATAAAGCGCGTTATTCGGCGAAGTAAAGTAACTGTTCTGTACCCTATTCAAAATTTGTGTTAGTCATGCTTTGCAGGAGATGCATCAGCAGGAGATGCAGAAGCAGATGCAGCAGGAGGAGATGCAGCAGGAGGAGATGCAGCAGCAGGAGATGAAGCAGGAGTCGATGCAGAAGCTAATAGAGCAGCAGGAGATTCAGAAAGGGATTCAGGAGCAGGAGATGCAGCAGCAGGAAAGGCAGCACTATATACAGAAGCAGGATATGCAGCAGGAGGAGATGCAGTATGAGGAGACAGACCACGTAATGCAGCAGCAGGAGATACGGCAGGAGATGCAAGAGAAAGAGATGCAGCATCAGACCAATTATCAGGAGATGCAGCAGCAGAAGATGCAGCATGAAATGCAGCAACAGGAGATGAAGCATTATCATGAGATGCATTAAGAGGTGTAGAAGCAGGATATGTAGCAGGAGATTGGGCAGGAGATGAAGCAGCAGCAGAGCAAATGCAGATGCAGTAGGAAATGCAGCAGTAGATGCAGGATCTGCAGAAGTATCTCCATTTCCTGCTGCCTCTGCTGCTCAATCTTCTACGGATGCACCTAGTGCTTCTGCATTTGAGCTGCATATCCTGTTGAAGGCTACTGCGGCTGCATCTCCTGCTCCTACATCTCCTGCTGCTACATCTCCTGCTGCACTTCCTGTTGTAACTGCGGATGCATATGTTGCTATTTCATCTCCTGCTGTATCTCCTGCTGAATCTTCTTCTTCAGAATATCCTCCAGCATCTCCTGCTACAATTCCTGCTGATGTATCTCCTGCTGCATCTCCTACTACATCTCCTGCTGCTGAATCTCTTTCTATATCTCCTGCTGCATCTCCTGCTGCCTTTTCTACTGAATCTCCTGCTGCAGAATCTCCTACGGAATTTCCTGCTGCAGAATCTGCTGATGCATTTCCTGCTGATGCATCTCCTGCTGAATCTCCTGATGCTGCATCTCCTCCTGCTGAATCTCTTGCCTCTTCATCTCCTGCTGCTGTAACTCCTGCTGTATCTGCTGCTGCATCTGGTGTGGCTGCATCTTCTTTTACTGCATCTCCTGCTGCTGCATCTCTGCCTGATTTCCTGCTGCATTTCCTTCTGTTGAATCTCCTGCTGCATATCCTGGTGCATCACCTGCTGAATATGCATCTCCTGCTACATCTCCTGCTGATACACCTCATGCCGCTGTATCTGCTGCTGCATATCCTGCTGCATCTGCTGTTGCCAAATCGCTTGCTGTTGCATATCCTACTGAATTTCCAGCAGCATCTCCTGCTGATGCAATTCTTGCTGCATCTCATCCTGCATCCTTTGCTGCTGCATCTGCTTCTCCTTCTGGTGATGCTACATCTCCAGCTGCGTCTGCTTCTTCATCTCTTTCTGTATCTCCTGCTGCATATCGTCTGCATCTTCTGCTGCATATGGTTCTGCATCTTCTGCTGCATATGGTGCTGCATCTCCTGCCTCATATCCTGCTGCTGTGTCTCCTGCTGATATATGTTTTGCTGCATCTCCTCCTGATGCATGTCCTGCTGCATCTACTTCTTCTGCATCTCTGGCTCCTGCATCTCCGGCTTCAGCATCTGCTGAATCAATTGCTGCTGTATCCCTTATTCATCTCTACTGCTGCATATACTGATGCATCTGGTGCTGCTGTACCTCCTCCTGCTGCATTTCCTGTTGAATATCCTCCTGCTGAATCTCCCGCTGAACCTCCTCTATCTGCATCTCCTGTCCCATCTCCTGCTGTATCTGCTGATTCTGCATCTAATACGTCTGATACATCCCCTGCTTCTTCTTCTCATCCTGATGCATCTCCTGCCTCTATATCTCCTGCTGTTTCATATCCTGCTAATGCATCTCCAAATGAATCTCCTGCTGCTTCACCTCTTGATCCATGGCCTGCTGCTGCATCTCTTGTTTCTGCATCTCCTTTTGCTTCTTTTGCTGCTGTAGCTCCTGCTGTATCTCATGAGGCACCTTCTATTGAAGCATCTCCTGCGTCATCTCCTTCTGCTGCATATCTTGCTGCTTCATCTCCTTCTGCATCACCTGCAGATGCATCTTCTGCTGTATCTCGTGCTACTCCATATTCATCTGCATTTCCCGCTGCAGATATTTGTGAATCTACTACTGCTGCATCTGCTGAATTTGCTGCTGCATCTGCTGCTGATTCATCAACTGCTGCATCTCCTGCTAAGTGTACTGCTGCTGAATCTTCTGATGTTCCTGCGCAATCTAATGCTGAATATGCATCTCCTGCTGCATCTCTTGCTGCTGCATCTCCATCTTCATATCCTACTGCATCTCCTCCTGCAGCATATCTTGCTGCATTTCCTTTTGCTGCATCTCCTGCTGCATCATATGCTGTAGCATCCTCTGCTCCTACATCTCCTACTGAATCAGCATATCATCTATTGCTGCTGCATCTGCTGCCTCTGCAGCTGCAGCTGCATCACCTGCTGATGCATCACCTGCTGCATTACCTCCTGCTGCATATTCTGCTGCATTTCCTGATGCTGCATCTCCTTATTCTGCTGCTCCATTTCCTGCTGCTTCATGTACTGCTGCATCTCCTGCTACATTTGCTGCTTCTGCACCTCCTTCTACTTGATGTCTTCCTGCATTTCCTGCTGATGCATCTCCTGCTGCATCTCCTGCTGCTGTATAGCCTGCTTCTGCATCTCCTGCTGCTTCATATCCTGCTCTTGCATCTCCTTCTGCTGAATCTCCTCCTGAATCTCTGGTGGCATCTCATGCTGCTACATATCCCGCGACATCTCCTGACGTAACTCCTTCTAAATATGCATCTCCTGCTGCTTCTCCTGCTGCTGAATCTCTTGCTGCTGAGTCTCCTGATGCTGCATCTTCTCTTGCTGAATCTTCTGCTACTCCGTCTGCTGCATCATCTACTCTTTCTCCATAACCTGCTGTATCTCCTCTTGCTGCATCATATCATGCTGCTGCATATATTGAAAATCTCTTCCTGCTGCATCTGCTTCTGCATCTCCTGCTACTGCTGCACCTTCTTCTGCATCTCGTGCTGCTGCTGCATCTCCTGCTGCTTCTCCTGCTGAATCTCCTAATGCATCTCCACCTGCTGCCACTCCTACAGCTGCGTTTGCTTCTGCATCTCCTGTTGCACATCCAGCTGCTGAATCTCCTGATGCCGTGTCTGCTACTGAATATCCTTTATCTGCTGCTGAGTCTCCTACTGCTGCATCTCCTTCTGCATGTGCTCCTGCAGCATCTTCTTCTGCTGCATCTGCTACTTCTGCATCTCCTGCTGCTGCATCTCCTGCTGTATCTCCGTCTGAATTTCTTGCTGCTGTATTCCCTGCTGATGCATATTCTGCTTCAAATCCTGCTGCTGCATTACCTTCTACATCTATTCCTGTTGTATTTCCTGCTGCTGCATCTGCTGATACTGCATCTCCTGCTGCATCTCTTGGTGCTGCATCTTCTGGTGTTGCATCTCCTGCTGCTGCATCTCCTGCTGCATCTCCTGTGGCATCCTGTATCTCCTCCTGCTACATCTCCTGATGCATCCTCTGCTCATGCATCTGCAAATGCATCTCCTGCGGAATCTGCTGCTGCAGCATCTCCTGCTGAATCTGCTTCTGATGCATCTACGGCTACACCTCTGCTCCTGCATCTCTTGCTGCATTTCCTGCTTCATCTGCTGATGCATCTGCTGCTGCTCTATGTCCTCCTACATCTCCTCATCCTTCACATCCTGCTGCATCTGCTGAAGATTGTCTTCCTATTGCTTCTCCTGCTCAATCTGCATTTCCTGCTGCATCTGCTTCTGCATCTCCTGCTGCTGCATCTCCTGCTGAGATGTAGAAAGTACTGCTGAATCTGCTTCTACATGTAGGTTATAACTTTCTACGTTTGCTGCCTCATCTCCTGGTACATCTGCTAATGAACATCCTGCTGCTGCATTTCCTGCTTCATCTTCAACTGATGCATCTGTGGCTTCATCACCTTATATGTCATCTCCTGCTGCATCTGCTGCAGTATTTCCTGATGCAGGATCTGCTGATCCTGCATCTGCTGCTGCATTTCCTGCTGCATCTGCTGCTGCTCTGCTGCTGCTTCATCTCCTGCCAAATCTCCTGCTACATATCCTGCTGCTGCACCTCCTAATGCATCTCATGATAGTGCTTCATCTACTGCTACTGCATCTCCTGCTGCACCTACTGCTGCTGCATCTTCTGCTGTTGCATCTCCTGCTGATGGGTCTGATGCTGCATCTCTTGCTCTTGCATCTCCTGCTGCATCTCTTGCTGTTGCATTACCTGCTCTATCTCCTCCTACTGCATTTCCTCCAACTGCATATCCTGCTTATGGATATACTGCTGCCTTTCTTGCTGCTGCTGCATCTCCTGCTGCTGAATCTCTTTCTGCATCTCCTTCTTCTGAATCTCCCGCTGCTCTATTACCTTCTGCATCGACTCCTGCTGCATGTCCTGCTGCTGCATCGAATCCTGCTGCATCTACTTCTGCATCTCCTGCTGATGCTTCTCCTGCTAAATCTGCATCTTTTGCTGCATCTGCTTCTGCATCTCCTGCTGATGCATCTCCTGCTCTTGCATCTCCTTCTGCTGAATCTCCACCTCAATCTCCGGTGGCATCTCAAGCTGCTACATATCCTGCTACTTCTCCTGACATATTTCCTTCTGAATGTGCATCTCCTGCTGCTTCTTTTGCAGTTGAATCTCCTGCTTCTTAATCTCCTGCTGCTGAATCTCCTGCTGCTGCGTCTGCTGCATCATCTCCTCTTTCTCCATAACCTGCTGTATCTCCAGTTGCTGCATCATATCATGCTGCTGCATATGTTGAAGAATCTCTTCCTACTACATCTTCTGCTGAATCTTCATTTCCTTCTGCTTCTGCATCTCCTGCTGCTGCTGCATCTCCTGCTGCTTCTCCTGCTGCTGCATCAGTTGCTGCTGAATCTCCTGATGAATCTCCTGCTGCATCTCCTTCTGAATATGCATTTCCTCAGGTATCTCCACCTGCTGCCACTCCTACTGCTGCGTTTACTTCTGCATCTCCTGCTGCACCTCCAGCTGTTGAATCTCCTGATGCCGTGTCTGGTACTGAATATCCTTTGTCTGCTGCTGAATCTCCTGCCTCTTCATCTCCTTCTGCTGAATCTCCTGCCTCTTCATCTCCTGCTGCTGCAATTCCTGCTGAGTCTGCTGCTGCCTCTGGTGTGGCTGCATCTTCTTTTACTGCATCTCCTGCTGCTGAATCTCCTGCCTCTTCATCTCCTGCTGCTGCAATTCCTGCTGAGTCTGCTGCTGCCTCTGGTGCGGCTGCATCTTCTTTTACTGCATCTCCTGCTGCTGCACCTCCGGCTGATTTCCTGCTGCATTTCCTTCTCTTGAATCTCCTGCTGCATATCCTGGTGCATCACCTGCTGAATATGCATCTCCTGCTACATCTCCTGCTGATACACCTCATGCAGCTGCATCGGCTGCTGCATATCCTGCTACATCTGCTGTTGCCAAATCTCTTGCTACTGCATATCCTACTGAATTTCCAGCAGCATCTCCTGCTGATGCAATTCTTGCTGCATCTCACCCTGCATCCTTTGCTGCTGCATCTCTTTCTGCTTCTGGTGATGCTACATCTCCAGCTGCATCTGCTGCTTCATCTGCTACTGTATCTCCTGCTGCATATGCTTCTGCATCTTCTGCTGCATATGATGATGCTTCTCCTGCTGCTGCATCAGTTCCTGCTGAATCTCCAGATGAATCTCCTGCAGCATCTCATGCTTCTACATATCATGCTGAATCTCCTTTTGCATCTCCTTCGGAATATGCATCTCCTGATGCATCTCCACCTGCTGCCACTCCTACTGCTGCGTTTGCTTCTGCATCTCCTGATGCATCTCCTGCTGCTGAATCTCCTGATGCCGTTTCTGCTGCTGAATATGCTTTGAACTGCTGATGAATATCATTTCTCTGCTGATGAATACCCTTTGTCTGCTGATGAATCTACTGCTGCTGAATCTCCTGCTGCATCTGCTGCTGCTGCATCTCCTAATGCTGCATCACCTTCTGCATGTGCTGCTGCAGCATCTCCTTCTTCTGCAACTCCTTCTGCTGCATCTCCTGTTGCTGCATCTGCTCCTGCATCTGCTGCTTCATCTTCTGCTGCTGCACCTCCTGCTTCATCTCCGTCTGAATCTCTAGGTGCTGCATTTCCTGCTGATGCATATTCTGCTTCAACTCCTGCTGCTGCATTACTTTCTGCATCTATTCCTGTTGTATTTCCGGCTGCTGCATCTCCTGCTGCTGCATCTGCTGATACTGCATGTGCTGCTTCATCTCCTGATGCATCTCTTGGTGCTGCATCTTCTGGTGTTGCATCTCCTACTGCATCTCCTGCGGCATCACCTGCTCCTGTATCTCCTGCTGCTTCATCTCCTGATGCATCTCTTGGTGCTGCATCTTCTGGTGTTGCATCTCCTACTGCATCTCCTGCGGGATCACCTGCTCCTGTATCTCCTGCTGCTACATCTCCTGATGCATCCTCTGCTCGTGCATCTGCAGATGCAACTGCAGAAGAATCTCCATTTCCTGCTGCATCTGCTGCTCAATCTTCTACTCATGCATCTAGTGCTTCTGCATTTCCTCCTGAAGGCATCTGCAGCTGCATCTCCTGCTGCTACATCACCTGCTGAATCTCCTGTTGCCCTTCCTGCTGTAACCTCTGATGCATATGTTGCTACTTCATCTCCTGATGCATCTCTAGCTGTACCTCCTGCTGAATCTTTTTTCTGCAGAATCTCCTCCTGCAACTCCTGATGATGTATCTCCTGCTGCATCTCCTACTACATCTCCTGCTGCTGAATCTCCTTCTATATCTCCTGCTCCATATTCTGCTGAATCTTCCGCTGAATCTCCTGCTGCAGACTCTCCTACGGTGTTTCCTGCTGCAGAATCTCCTGCTACGTTTCCTTCTGATGATTCTCCTGCTGAATCTCCTGCCTCTTCATCTCCTGGTGCTGCTTCTACTGCATTTTCTGCGGCTGCATCATCTTCTACTGTGTCTCCTGCTACTGCATCTCCTTCTTCTGAATCTCCCGTTGCTCTATTACCTTCTGCATCGACTCCTGCTGCATGTCCTGCTGCTGCATCGAATCCTGCTGCATCTACTTCTGCATCTCCTGCTGATGCATATCTTGTTAAATCTGCATCTCCTGCTGCATCTGCTTCTGCATCTCCTGCTGATGCATCTCCTGCTCTTGCATCTCCTTCTGCTGAATCTCCTCCTGAATCTCTGGCGGCATCTCATGCTGCTACATATCCTGCTACATCTCCTGACGTATCTCCTTCTGCTTATTTTGCAGTACAATCTCCTGCTTCTTAATCTCCTGCTGCTGAATCTCTTGCTGCTGTGTCTGCTGCATCATCTCCTCTTTCTCCATAACCTGCTGTATCTCCTGTTGCTGCATCTTGTCATGCTGCTGCATATGTTGAAGAATCTCTTCCTACTGCATCTTCTGCTGAATCTTCATTTCCTGCTGCATCTGCTTCTGCATCTCCTGCTGCCTCTCCTGCTGCTGCATCAGTTGCTGCTAAATCTCCTGATGAATCTCCTGAGACATCTAATGCTTCTACATATCATGCTGAATCTCCTGTTGCTGAATCTCCTGCTGCATCTGCTGATGATGATTCTCCTACTGCTGCATCACCTTCTGCATGTGCTGCTGCAGCATCCCCTTCTGTTGCAACTCCTGTTGCTGCATCTGCTGCTGCATCTCCTGCTGCTGCATCTACTGCTTCATCTACTGCTGCATCTCCGTCTGAATCTCTTGGTGCTGCATTTCCTGCTGACGCATATTCTGCTTCAAATCCTGCTGCTGCATTACTGCTGCATCTATTCCTGTTGTATTTCCTGCTGCTGCATCTACTGCTGCAGTATTCTCTGCTTCATCTCTTGCTGCTGCATCTGCTGATACTGCATGTACTGCTGCATCTCCTGCTACATCTCTTGGTGCTGCATCTTCTGGTGTTGCATATCCTGCTGCATCTCCTGCGGCATCACCTGCTCCTGTGTGTCCTGCTGCTAGATCTCCTGATGCATCCAATGCTCATGCATCTGCGGATACAACTGCGGAAACATCTCCTTATGCCTCATTTCCCGTTACATCAGCTGCTCCATCTCTTTCTGCTCCATTTGGTGCATCTGCTGTTGCATATGCTGCTGCTTCACCTACTGCTGCATCCCCTGCTAAATCTCTTGCTGCTGCATCTCCTTCTGAACTTTCTGCTGAATCACCATCTCATGATGCATCTGCTGCTGCATCTATTGCTGCTGCATCTGCTGCCTCTGCAGCTGCATCACCTGCTGCTGCATCACATGTTGCATTACCTCTTGCTGCATATTCTGCTGCATTTCCTGCTGCTGTTTAATCTGCTGCTCCAATTCCTGATGCTTCATGTACTGCTGCATCTCCTGCTACATTTGCTGCTGCTGCATCTCCTTCTACTTGATGTCTTCCTGCATTTCCTGCTGCTGTATAGCCTGCTGCTTCATCTCCTACTGCATCCATCGCGGATGCATCTGTGGATGCATCTGCAGAAGTATGTCCATTTCCTGCTTCATCTGCTGCTCAGTCTTTTACAAATACATCTAGTGCTTCTGCATTTCAGCTGCATATTCTTTTGAAGGCATCTGCGACTGCATGTCCTGCTGCTACATCTCCTGCTGAATCCCCATCTGCACTTCCTGCTGTGACTGCTGATGCATATGTTGCTATTTCATCTCCTGATGCATCTCCTGATGAAATTTCTTCTGCAGAATCTCCTCTAGCATCTCCTGCTACAATTCCTGCTGATGTATCTCCTGCTGCATCTCCTACTACATCCCCTGCTGCTGAATCTCCTTCTACATCTCCTGCTTCATCTCCTGCTGAATCTGCTGCTGCATCTGGTGCGGCTGCATCTTCTTTTCCTGCAGCTCCTGCTGCTGCATCTCCGGCTGATTTTCTTCTGCATTTCCTTCTGTTGAATATCCTGCTTCATATCCTGGTGCATCACCTGCTGAATATGCATCTCCTGCTACATCTCCTGCTGAAACACTTCATGCAGCTGCATCTGCTGCTGCATATCCTGCTGCATCTGCTGTTGCCAAATCGCTTGCTGTTACATAATCCACCGAATTTCCATAAGTATCTTTTGCTGATGCAATTCTTGCTGCATCTCATCCTGCACCCTTTGCTGCTGCATCTGCTACTGCTTCTGCTGCTGGTGCATCTCCTGACTCATATCCTGCTGCTGTCTTTCCTGCTGATGTATGTTTTGATGCATCGCCTGTTGATGCATTTCCTGCTACATCTACTTTTTCTGCATCTACTTCTTCTGCATCTCCCGCTCCAGCATCTCCTGCTACATCAATTGCTGCTGCACCTCTTATTCATCTTCTTCTGCTGCATATACTGATGCATCTGGTGCTGCTGTAACTCCTCCTGCTGCATTTCCTCTTGCATCTCCACCTCCTGCATTTTCTGCTGAATCTCCTTTTGCTGCATCTCCTGTCCCAACTCTTCCTGCTGCATCTCCTGCTGCATCTCCTGCTGCATCTCCTGCTGCTGCATCTCCTTCAGATACATCTCCTTCTGCAGCATCTCCTTCTGCAGCATCTCCTGCTGTATATGCTGCTTCTGCAACTCCTGATACATCCCATCCTGCTTCATCTCATCCTGCTGCATCTCATGCTGCATCTCATGCTGCTATATCTCCTGCTCTTTCAAATCCTGCTACTGCATCTCCAAATGAATCTCCTGCTGCTTCATCTCTTGATCCATGTCCTGCTGCTGCATCTCCTGTTTCTGCATCTCCTTTTGCTTCGTCTGCTGCTGCATCTCCTGCTGTATCTCATGTTGCACTTTCTATTGAAGCATCTCCTTCGTCATTTCCTTCTGCTGCATATCTTCCTGCTTCATCGCGTTCTGCATCTCCTGCTGCATCTCCTTGAGCGTCACCTGCTGCATCTCCTTCTGCATCACCTGCAGATGCATCTCCTGATCCTCCATATTCATCTGCATTTCCTGCTGCAGCTCTTTATGTATCTACTACTGCTGCATCTGCTTAATATGCTGCTGCATCTACTGCTGCATAATCTACTGCGGCATTATCTACTGCGGCATATCCTGATAGATCTCCTGCTGCTGCATCTCCTGCTGCTGCACCTGCTGCTGCATCTGATGGTGCATCTGATGCTGCATCTGATGCTACTTTCTCTCTTGATGCATTTACTGCGGCTGCATCTCCTGATATATTTCCTTCTACTGCATCTTCTTCACTTCATCTATTACTCTGCATATCCTGCTGTTGCATCTCCACCTTCTGCATCTCCGGCTGAATCGCCTGTAGCATCTCCTGCTTCTTCATCCCCTGCTGCTACATCTCCTAGTGCTGCTGCATCTCCTGTTACTTCTGCTGCTACTGCATTCCCTGCTGCATCTCCTGATGCAGCAGCTCCTTCTGCATCTCCTTCTGTGTCTCCTGCTACTACATCCCCTGCTGCTGCATTTCCTGCTGAATCTCCTGATGCTGCAACTCTTTCTGCATTTTCTGCCAATGCATATCCTGCGGAATCTCCTGCTGCTGCATCTCCTTCTACTTGATGTCTTCCAGCATTTCCTGCTGCTGCATTTCCTGCTGCTGCATCTCATGCAGCTGCATCTGCTGTTGCATATCCTGCTGCATCTGCTGTTGCCTAATCGCTTGCTGTTTCATATCCTACTGAATTTCCAGTAGCATCTCCATGCTGATGCAATTCTTACTGCATCTCATTCTGCACCCCTTGCTGCTGCATCTGCCGCTGCTTCTGCCCCTGGTGCACCTTCTGCCTCATATCCTGCTGCTGTGTCTCCTGCTGATGTATGTTTCACTGTATCTTCTGCTAATGCATCTACCTCTGCATCTCCTGTATCTGCATCTAATTCTTCTGCATTTACTTCTTCGGCATCTCTGGCTCCAGCATCTCCTGCTTCATCAATTGCTGCTGCATATTTTATACATCTCCTTCTGCTGCATCTACTGCTGCATCTGCTGCTGCTGTACCTCCTCCTGCTTCATCTCCTGTTCCACCTCCTCCTGCTGCATCTCCTGCTTAATCTCTTTCTGCTGCTGCATCATCTCCTTTTGCATCTCCTGCTATGGCATCTCCGGCTGTATCTGCTGCTTCTGCATCCCTGCTGATTCGTCTCATCCTGCTGCACCTCAGGCTTCATCTCCTGCTGCTATATCTCCTGCTGTTTCATATCCTGCTACTGCATCTCCTAATGAATCTCCTGCTGCTTCATCTCTTGATCCATACCCTGCTGCTGCATCCCCTGTTTCTGCATCTGCTGAATTTGCTGCTGCATCTGCTGCTGTTTCATCTACTGCTGCATCTCTTGATATGTCTCCTGCTGCTGCATCTGCTGCTGCATCTGCTGATACGTTCTCTCTTGCTGCATTTACTGCGGCTGCATCTCCTGCTATAATTCCTTCTGCTGCATCTTCTTCACTTCATCTACTACTCTGCACCTCCTGCTGCTGCATCTCCTCCTTCTGCATCTCCGACTGAATCGCCTGTAGCATCTCCTGCTTCTTCATCTCCTGCTGCTACATATACTAGTGCTGCTGCATCTCCTGTTACTTCTGCTGCTGCTGAATCTCCTGATGCTGCAGCTCCTTCTGCATCTCCTTCTGTGTCTCCTGCTACTACATCCTCTACTGCTGCATTTCCTGCTGAATCTCCTGATGCTGTAACTCCTTCTGCATCTTCTGCTGATGCATCTCCTGCAAAATCTGCTGCTGCTGCATCTCCTGTTGCATCTGCTTCTGATGCATCTGCGGCTACACCTCTGCTGCTGCATCTCTTGCTGCATTTCCTGCTTCATCTGCTGATGCATCTGCTGCTGCTCTGTGTCCTGCTACATCTCCTCATCCTTCACATCCTGCTGCATCTGCTGAAGATTCTTTTCCTATTGCTTCTCCTGCTCAATCTGCATTTCCTGCTGCATCTGCTTCTGCATCTCCTGCTGATGCATCTCCTGCTGAATTAGCTGCTGATGCATCTGCTTCTACATGTACGTTATAACTTTCTAAGTTTGCTGCCTCATTACGTGATGCATCTGCTGATGCATCTCCTGCTGCTGCATCTCCTGCTTCATCTTCAGCTGATGCATCTGTGGCTTCATCACCTGATATGTCATCTCCTGCTGCCTCTGCTTCAGTATTTCCTGCTGCAGTATCTGCTGATCCTGCATCTACTGCTGCATTTCCTGCTGCATCTGCTGCTGCTCTGCTGCTGCTTCATCTCCTGCCAAATCTCCTGCTACATATCCTGCTGCTGCACCTAATAATGCATCTCATGATAATGCTTCATCTCCTGCTACTGCATCTCCTGCTCCAACTACTGCTGCTGCATTTCCTGCTGCATCTTCTGCTGATGCATCTCCTGCTCTTGCATCTCCTTCTGCTGAATCTCCTCCTGAATCTCCGGCGGCATCTCATGCTGCTACATATCCTGCTATATCTTATGACGTATCTCCTTCTAAATATGCATCTCCTGCTGCTTCTCCTGCTGCAGAATTTCCTTCTGCTGAATATCCTGCTGCTACATCTCCTGCTGTTGAATCTCCTGCTGCTGCGTCTGCTGCATCATCTCCTCTTTCTCCATAACCTGCTGTATCTCCTGTTGCTGCAACATATCATTTAGCTGCATATGTTGAAGAATCTCTTCCTACTGCATCTTCTGCTGAATCTTCATTTCCTGCTGCATCTACTTCTGCATCTCCTGCTACTGCTGCATCTCCTGCTGCTTCTCCTGCTGCTGCATCAGTTGCTGCTGAATCTCCTGATGAATCTCCTGCGGCATCTCATGCTTTTACATATCATGCTGAATCTCCTGCTGCTGAATCTCCTGCTGCTGAATCTCCTGCTGCATCTCCTACTGCTGCATCACCTTCTGCATGTGCTGCTGCAAGCATCTACTTCTGCTGCATCTCCTGTTGCTGCAACTGCTGCTGCATCTGCTGCTTCATCTTCTGCTGCTGCACCTCCTGCTGCATCTCTGTCTGAATCTCTTGGTGCTGCATTTCCTGCTGACGCATATTCTGCTTCAAATCCTGCTGCAGCATTACCTTCTGCATCTATTCCTGTTGTATTTCCTGCTGCTGCATCTCGTGCTGCTGCATCTGGTGCTTCATCTCCTACTGCTGCATCTGCTGATATTCCATGTGCTGCTGCATCTCTTGGTGCTGCATCATCTGGTGTTGCATCTCCTGCTACATCTCCTGCGGCATCACCTGCTCCTGTATCTCCTGCTGCTACATCTCCTGATGCATCCTCTGCTCATGCATCGGCAGATACATCTCCTGATGCACCATTTTCCTTTGCATCTGCTGCTCCATCCCCTTCTGCATCTCTTTCTTCTCCATCTGGTTCATCTGCTGTTGCATATGCTTCTGCTTCATCTACTGCTGCATCTCCTGCTTCATCTCCAGCTGCTGCATCTGTTGCTGCTGAATCTCCTGATGTATCTCCTGGGGCATCTCATGCTTCTACATATCATGCTACATCTCCTGCTGCTGAATCTCCTGATGCCTCTGCTGCTGCTGCATCTCCTACAGCTGCATCACCTTCTGCATGTGCTGCTGCAGCATCTCCTTCTGCTGCATCTCCTGTTGCTGCATCTGCTACTGCTGCACCTGCTGCAACAGCTGCTTCTGCATCTCCTGCTGCTGCATCTCCGTCTGAATCTCTTGGTGCTGCATTTCCTGCTGATGCATATTCTACTTCAACTCCTGCTGCTGCACCACCTTCTGCATCTATTCCTGCTGTATTTCCCGCTTCTGCATCTCCTGCTGCTGCATCTCCGTCTGAATCTCTTGGTGTTGCATCTCCTGCTGATGGATGTCCTGCTGCATCTCCTGCTTCTGCATCTGCTTCTCCTGCTTCTGCATCTGCTTCTTCTGCATCTCCAGCTCCAGCATCTCCTGCTGAATCAATTGCTGCTGCATCCCTTATTCATCTCCTACTGCTGCATATACTGCTGCATTTGGTGCTGCTGTACCTCCTCCTGCTGCATATCCACTTGAATACCCTTCTTCTGCATCTCCCGCTGAATCTTCTCCTTCTGCACCTCATGTCCCATCTCCTCCTGCTGCATCTCCTGCTGAATCTCCTGCTTCCTCTCCTGCTGCTGCATCTCCTGCTACATCTCCTTCTGCATCTCCTGCTACAACATTACCTGCTGTATCTGCTGCTTCTGCATCTCCTGATACATCCCCTGCTGCTTCGTCTCATCCTGCTGCATCTCAGGCTGCATCTGTTGCTGCTATAGCTCCTGCTGTTTCATATCCTGCTACTGCATCTCCTAATAAATCTCCTGCTGCTTCATCTCGTGATCCATGTCCTGCTGCTGCATCTCCTGTTTCTGCATCTCCTTCTGCTTCGTCTGCTGCTACATCTCCTGCTCTATCTAATGTTGCACTTTCTATTGAAGCATCTCCTGCATCATTTCCTTCTGCTGCATATCTTCCTGCTTCATCTCGTTCTGCATCTCCTGCTGCATCTCCTTGAGCGTCACCTTCTGCATCTCCTTCTGCATCACCTGCAGATGCATCTCCTGCTGTATGTCCTGCTCCTGCATAGTCATCTGCATTTCCTGCTGCAGCTCTTTATGATTCTACTACTGCTGCATCTGCTGCTGCTTCATCTACTGCTACACCTGCTGCTGCATCTCCTGCTGCTGCACCTGCTTCTGCATCTGATGGTGCATCTGTTGCTCCATATGATGCTACTTCCTCTCTTGCTGCATTTACTGCGGCTGCATCTCCTGCTATATTTTCTTCTGCTGCATCTTCTTCACTTCATCTGTTACTCTGCACCTCCTGCTGCTGCATCTCCTCCTTCTGCATCTCCGGCTGAATCGCCTGTAACATCTCCTGATTCTTCAGCTCCTAGTGCATATGATGATGCTGCATCTCCTGTTACTTCTGCTGCTGCTGCATTCCCTGATTCTGCAACTCCTTCTGCATGTCCTCCTACTACATCCCCTGATGCTGCATTTCCTTCCTCATCTCCTGATGCTGCAAATCCTTCTCCATCTCCTACTGCATCTCATTTCTTAATGCATGTCCTGCTGCATTTCCTGTTGAAACGTCTCCTGCTCTATCTCTTCCGTTATACCTTTCTACATTTGCTGCCTCATTTCCTCATGCACCTGCTAATGCACCTCGTGCTGCTGCATCTCCTGCTTCATCTTCAACTGATGCATCTGTGCCTTCATCACATGATATGTCATCTCATGCTGCATCTGCTTCAGTATTACCTGATGGAGTATCTGCTGACCTAGAATCTACTGCTGCATTTCCTGCTGCATCTGCTGCTGCTCTGCTGCTGCTTCATCTCCTGCCAAAACTCCTGCTACATATCCTGCTGCTGCATCTCCTTAATGCAGCTCATGGTAATGCTTCATCTCCTGTTGCTACTTTTCTTGCTGCATCTTCTGCTGCTGCATCTCCTGCTGATGGGTCTGATGCAGCATCTCTTGCTCTTGCATCTCCTGCTGCATCTCTTGCTGCTGCATTACCTGCTCTATCTCCTCCTGCTGCATCTCCTGCTGCTGCATATCCTGCTTCTCTATATACTGCTGCCTTTCCTGCTGCTGCATCTCTTGCTGCTGAATCTCATTCTGCATCTCCTTCTGAATCTCCTGCTGCTCTATTACCTTCTGCATCGACTCCAGCTATATATCCTGTTGATGCATCTCCTGCTCTTGCATCTCCTTCTGCTGAATCTCCTCCTGAATCTCCGGCGTCATCTCATGCTGTTACATATCCTGCTACATCTCCTGACGTATCTCCTTCTGAATATGCATCTCCTTCTGCCTCTCCTGCTGCTGAATCTCCTGCTGCTGCATCTGCTCCTGCTGAATCTCCTGCTGCTGCGTCTACTGCATCATCTCCTCTTTCTCCATAACCTGCTGTATCTCCTGTTGCTGCATCATATCATGCCGCTGCAGATGTTGAAGAATCTCTTCCTACTGCATCTTCTGCTGAATCTAAATTTCCTGCTGCGTCTGCTTCTGCATCTCCTGCTGCTGCTGCATCTCCTGCTGCTTTTCCTTCTGAATATGCATTTCCTGATACACCTCCACCTGCTGCCACTCCTGCTGCTGCGTTTGCTTCTGCATCTCCTGCTGCACCTCCTGCTGCTGAATCTCCTTATGCCGTGTCTACTGCTGAATATCCTTTGTCTGCTGCTGCATCTCCTGCTGCTGAATCTCCTGCTGCATCTGCTGCTACATCTCCTACTGCTGCATCACCTTCTGCATGTGCTGCTGCAGCATCTCCTTCTGCTTCATCTCCTGTTGCTTCATCTGCTGGTGCTGCACCTGCTGCAACAACTGCTTCTGCATCTCCTGCTGCTGCACCTCCTGCTGCATCTCTGTCTTAATCTCATGGTGCTGCATTTCCTGATGATGCATTTTCTGCTTCAACTCCTGCTGCTGCATCTCCTGCTGCTGCATCTCCTGCTTCATCTCCTGCTGCTGCATCTGCTGATACTGCATGTGCTGCTGCACCTCCTGCTGTATCTCTTGGTGCTGCATCTTCTGCTGTTGCAACTTCTTCTTTATCTCATTATGAATTAACTGCCACTTTTGAGGTGCTTTAGGGAAATCTAATAACACCCACATGGAAGATTCTAGCATGGAGTGCTGCTGCTTCTGAATGTCTTCTCTTAAATCGCTTTCACTGCAAAGCGAGACTTGTAAGAAGTTTGAGTATACACTTGTGTACTTTAATATCAGAAGGGCTATTAAAGCGTCACTTGAAAATTGTAGAGCGTTCAGCACAAATACTGCAGGGAATAAGCTATGATGAAATGCTGGCTCTCATTAGAGTCTTCTCTGGAAGCGCTTTCACTGAGAGGTGCACAACACAATTAACACTGCTTTTAAGTGTAGGTTAAAGAATAGTGACATAACAGCGACTAATAATGAGCTTTAGGAAAAGTGACTAAAACAGCGAAGGCGTTAGCACGGAATGCTGCTGATTCTGAATGTCATCTCTTATATATAAGCACTTTCACTGGAAAGCGAGACCTGTCGAACTTTCAGTCTAGGCTAGTGGACGATAACATCAGCAAGGCTATTGAGGCATCACGTCAAGATTTTAGAGATTTCTGCTCAAGTACCTCACGGAAGCTGCTACCATCAAATTCTGGCTCTCATTAGGATCTTTTCATGAAGCGCTTTCACTGTCAGCCGCAAAGCAGGAAAAACGCAACCTTTTTGCGGAGGCTGGTTATTAGCGACTTAATAACGCCTAACAACGCACTTTAGGAAAAGAGAATATCTCCAGCACGGAAGATGTTAGCATGGAATGCTTCTGCTTGTGGATGTATTCTCTTAGAGCACTTTCACTGCAGAACACAACTTGTAGAACTTTCCGTCTAGACTAGTGAACAGTAACATCAGCATGGCTAGTAAGGCTTCACCTGAAGATTTGAAAGCGTTTAGCAGAAATACCCCTGAAAGTTCTACAAGTCGTGCTCTGCAATGAAAGCTCTCTAAGAGAATACATCCACAAGCAGAAGCATTCCATGCTAGCATCTTCCCTGCTGGAGATATGAATTTGTACTACAACGCCGTAATAGACGGTGTTAAGTCCCTATTCACTAGCCTATACTAATACTTTCGTGTTGGCAGCTTGCAGTGAAAGCGCTTCCAGAGAAGAATCTAACGAGAGCCACCATTTGATGCTAGCAACTTCCCGAGGGTAGTTCTGTTGAACGCTTTCAAATCTTCATGTGAAGCTTTACTAGATATGCTGGTGTTACAGTTCACTAGCCTAGATGGAAAGTTCGATAAATCTTGGTTTGCAGTGATTGCGCTCTAAGAGAAGACATACAGAAGCAGAAGCATTCCATGCTAACATCTTCCCTGCACGAGATATTCTCTTTTCCTAAAAAGCGTTATCAGGCGTTATTAAGTCGCTAATAACCAGCCTACTCGAAAACGTTGCATTTTTCGTGCTTTGCGGCTGGCAGTGACAGCGTTTCATGAAAGGATCCTAACGAGAGCCAGAATTTGATGGTAGCAGCTTCCCTGCGGTACTTGTGCTGAACGATCTCAACTCTTGAAATGAGGCTTTAATAGCCATTCTGATCTTACAGTTCATAAGCCTAGAGTGAGGGTTCTACAAGTCGTCTTTTGCAGTAACAGCGCTATAAGAGAAAACATTAATAAGCGGTGTAGTTTCAGGCCAGCATCTGCACTGCCTGAAATACTTACTCTTCTATAAGCGTGTTAACAGGCGCAGTTAAGTCACAATTCATTACCCTAAACTAAAATGTGTTAGTCGTGCTTCACAGCTTGCAGTGAAAGCACTATAAGAGAAGACATTCAGTAGCAGCAGTATTCCACGTTAGCATCTTCACTGCGTCAGTTACTCACTTATCAGAAAGCACCTTCATAAGTCACAATTCAGTACCCTATACTAAAATGCTCTGTTAGTCATGCTTTGCAGCTTGCAGTGAAAGCGTTTCCAGAGAAGACTCTAATGAGAGCCAGCATTTCATCGTAGCTTCTTCCCTGCAGTATTTGTGCTGAACGCTCTGCTATTTTCAAGTGACCTTTAATAGCCGTTCTGATATTAAAGTACACAAGCGTATACTCAAACTTCTTACAAGTCTCACTTTGCAGTGAAAGCGCTTTAAGAGAAGACATTCAGAAGCAGCAGCACTCCATGCTAGCATCTTCCCTGTGGGCGTTATTAGATTTCCCTTAAGTGCCTCAATAGTGGCAGTTAAGTCATAATGAGATGAAGCAGTAGATGCAACAGCAGAGATGAAGCACAAAGAGATACAGCAGGAGGTGCAGCAACACATGCAGTATCAGCAGATGCAGCAGCAGGAGATGCAGCAGCAGGAGTTGAAACAGCAGGAGTTGAAGTAGGAAATGCAGCAGGAGGAGTTGCAGTAGGAGGAGATAGAGCATGACATATCATGTGATGAAGTCACAGATGCATCAGTTGAAGATGAAGCAGGAGATGCAGCAGCACGAGGGGCATCAGCAGGTGCATGAGGAAATGAGGCAGCAAATGTAGAAAGGTATAACGGAAGAGATAGAGCAGGAGACGTTTCAACAGGAAATGCAGCAGGACATGCATTAAGAAATGAGATGCAGTAGGAGATGGAGAAGGAGTTGCAGCATCAGGAGATGAAGAAGGAAATGCAGCATCAGGGGATGTAGTAGGAGGAGATGCAGGAGCAGTTGCAGCATCAGGAGATTCAGCCGGAATTGCAGCAGCAGGGGAGGTCGTAGCAGGAGATGCAGAAAGAGTTGCAGAATCAGGGAATGCAGCAGCAGTAGAAGTAACAGGAGATGCAGCAGCAGTAGAAGTAACAGGAGATGCAGCATCATCATATGCACTAGTAGATCTGGCAGCAGGAGCTGAAGAATCAGGAGATGTTACAGGCGATTCAGCCGGAGATGCAGAAGGAGGAGATGCAGCAGCAGGAGGTGCAGATTAATAGATGAAGTGACGAAGATGCAGCAGAAGAAAATATAGCAGGAGATGCAGCCGCAGTAAATGCAGCAAGAGAGAAAGTAGCATCAGATGCAGCATCAGATGCAGCATCAGGAGATGCAGCTGCAGGAGATGCAGCAGCAGGAGATCTATCAGGAGATGCAGCAGTAGATGAAGCAGCAGCAGATGCTGCAGCATATTCAGCAGATGCAGAAGTAGTAGATTCAGAAAGAGCTGCAGCAGGAAATGCAGATGACTATGCAGGAGCAGGAGATACAGCAGGAGATGCATCTGCAGGTGACGCTCAAGGAGATGCAGCAGGAGATGCAGAACGAGATGAAGCAGGAAGATATGCAGCAGAAGGAGATGACGCAGGAGGTGCTTCAATAGAAGGTGCAACATGAGATAGAGCAGGAGATGCAGCAGCAGACGAAGCAAAAGGAGATGCAGAAACAGGAGATGCAGCAGCAGGACATGGATCAAGAGATGAAGCAGCAGGAGATTCATTAGGAGATGCAGTAGCAGGATATGAAACACCAGTAGATATTGCAGCAGGAGATGCAGCAAGATGAGACGAAGTAGCAGGGGATGTATCAGGAGATGCAGAAACAGCAGCTACAGCAGGAGATGCTGTAGCAGGAGATGCAGAAGGAGATGTAGCAGAAGGAGATGCAGCAGCAGGAGATGAAGCAGGAGATTCAGAGGAGAAGCAGCAGGAGGAGATGGGACAGGAGATGCAGAAGGAGGAGATTCAGCGGGAAATGCAGCAGGAGGGTATGCAAGAGGAAATGCAGCAGGAGGAGGTACAGCAGCACCAGATGCAGCAGTATATGCAGCAGTAAGAGATGAATAAGAGATGCAGCAGCAATTAATTCAGCAGGAGATGCTGGAGTCAGAGACGCAGAAGGAATAGATGCAGAAGCAGGAGATGCAGCAGGACATGCATAAGCAGGAGATGCAGTACCAAGAGATTCAGACGGAGATGCAGAAGCAGATGTTGCAGCAGGTGCAGCACCAGCAGATGCAGCAACAGGAGATGCAGCAGAAGGAGATGCTGCAGCAGCACATGCAGAAGGTGATGCAGCTGTAGGAGATGCAGCAGCAGCAGAGGCATCAGGAGATTCAGCAGCAGGAGATGTAGCATGATATGTAGAAGCATGA
The DNA here is from genome assembly GCA_033459285.1 of Clamator glandarius. NCBI lineage: Eukaryota > Metazoa > Chordata > Aves > Cuculiformes > Cuculidae > Clamator > Clamator glandarius. Next base: position 667,141 of record JAUNZM010000509.1, on the reverse strand, counting down.
GATGCCCCAGGAGATTCATCAGGAGATTCAGCAGCAACAGATGCAGCAGCTGGAGATGAAGCAGGAGATGCAGCAGTAGATGAAGCAGAAGCATATGCAACAGCAGATGCACCAGATGGAGCAGAAAGAGATACAGAAGGGGATTGAGCAGCAGATGCAACGGGAAATGGTGCATCAGGAGATGTATCCGCCGATGCATGAGCAGAGGATGAATCAGCAGATGTAGTAGCAGGAGATACAGGAGCAGGTGATGCCGCAAGAGATGCAGCAGAAGATGCAACACCAGATGATGCAGCACCAAGAGATGCAGCAGCACATGCAATATCAGCAGATGCAGCAGTAGGAGATGAAGCAGCAGATGCAGCAGCAGGAGATGCAGCAGCAGGAACTACAACAGTTAATAGATGCAGAAGGTAATGCAGAAGCAGTAGTTGAAGCAGAATTTGCATCATCAGGAAATGCTGCACCAAGACATTCAGACAGAGATGCAGCAGGAGGTGCAGCAGCAGAAGATGAAGCAGCAGATGCAGCAGCAGATGCAGCAACAGGAGATGCAGCAGAAGGAGATGATGCAGCAGCACATGCAGAAAGTGATGCAGCAGTAAGAGATGCAGCAGGAGATTCAGCAGCAGGAGATTCATCAGCAAGAGATTCAGCATGATATTTAGAAGCATGAGATGCCGCAGGAGATTGATCAGGAGATTGAGCAGCAACTGATGAAGCAGCAGGAGAAGCAGCAGGAGCTGCAGCAGCAGCACAAGATGCAGATGCAGATACAGGAGGAAATGAAGATTCAGCAGAAGATGCAGTAGGAAGATATTCTTCAACATATGCAGCAGCATGATATTATGCAGCAACAGGAGATAGCGCATGATATGGAGAAAGAGGAGATGATGCAGCAGACGCAACAGCAGGAGATGCAGCAGGAGGAGATGCAGCAGCAGGAGATTCAGCAGCAGGAGAAGCGGCAGGAGATACATATTCAGAAGGAGATACGTCAGGAGATGTAGCAGGATATGTGGCAGCATGAGATGCCACAGGAGATTCAGGAGGAGATTCAGCAGAAGGAGATGCAAGAACAGGATATGAAGCAGCAGGAGATGCAGATTTAGAAGAGATTCAGAAGAAGGAGATGCAGAAGCAGATGCAGTAAGAATGAATGCAGTAGTAGGACATGCAGCAGGAGTCGATGCAGAAGGTAATAGAGCAGCAGGAGATTCAGAAGAAGGAGATGCAGAAAGAGATTCAGTAGCAGGAGATGCAGCAGCAGGAAAGGCAGCAGTACATACAGAAGCAAGATATGCAGCAGGTGGAGATGCAGTAGGAGGAGATAGAGCATGTAATGCAGCAGCAAGAGATGCAGCAGGAGATGCAAGAGCAAGAGATGCTGCATCAGACCCATCAGCAGGAGATGCAGCAGTAGAAGATGCAGCAGGAAATTCAGCAGCAGTAGGTGCAGCAGGAGATGGAGTAGCAGGAGATGAAGCATTATCATGAGATGTATTAGGAGATGCAGCAGCAGGATATGTAGCAGGAGATTTGACAGGAGATGAAGCAGCAGCAGAGTAGCAGCAGATGCAGCAGAAGATGCAGGATCAGCAGATACTGCAGCAGGAAATACTGCAGCAGATGCAGCAGGAGATGACATATCAGGTGATGAAGCCACAGATGCATCAGCTGAAGATGAAGCAGGAGATGCAGCAGCAGGAGGTGCATCAGCAGATGCATCAGGAGATGAGGCAGCAAACGTAGAAAGTTATAACGTACATGTAGAAGCAGATGCAGCAGCAGCGAATTCAGCAGGAGGTGCAGCAGCAGGAGATGCAGAAGCAGATGCAGCAGGAAATGCAGATTCTGCAGTAGAAGCAATAGAAAGAGAATCTTCAGCAGATACAGCACGATGTGCAGGATGACGAGATGTAGCAGGACATAGAGCAGCAGCAGATGCATCAGCAAATAAATAAGGAAATGCAGCAAGAGATGCAGCAGCAGAGGTGTAGCCGCAGATGCATCAGAAGCAGATGCAACAGGAGATGCAGCAGCAGCAGATTTTGCAGTAGATGCATCAGCAGAAGATGCAGAAGGAGTTGCAGCATCAGGAGATGAAGCAGGGAATCCAGCAGCAGCAGGGGATGTAGTAGCAAGAGGCACAGAAGGAGATGCAGAAGGAGCTGCAGCATCAGGAGATGCAGCAGGGAATGCAGCAGCAGCAGAAGTAACAGGAGATGCAGCAGCACCATATGCACTAGGAGATATAGCAGCAGGAGATGAAGAAGCAGGAGATGTTACAGGCGATTCAGCCGGAGATGCAGAAGGAGGAGATGCAGCAGCGAGAGGTGCAGAGTAGTAGATGAAGTGAAGAAGATGCAGCAGAAAGCAATATAGCAGGATATGCAGCGGCAGTAAATGCAGCAAGAGAGAAAGTAGCATCAGATGCAGTAGCAGGAGATGCAGCAGCAGGAGATTTGGCAAGAGATGCAGCAGTAGATGAAGCAGCAGCAGATGCAGCAGCAAATTCAGCAGATGCAGCAGTAGTAGAATCATAAAGAGCTGCAGCAGGAAATGCAGGTGACTATGTAGGAGCAGGAGATACAGCAGGAAATGCATCTGCAGGTTATATAGAGGAGATGCAGCAGGTGACGCTGAAGGAGATGCAGCAGGAGATGCAGAACGAGATGAAGCAGGAAGATATACAGCAGAAAGAGATGATGCAGGAATGCTTCAATAGAAGGTGCAACATGAGATACAGCAGGAGATGCAGCAGCAGACGAAGCAAAAGGAGATGCAGTAACAGGAGATGCAGCAGCAGGACATGGATCAAGAGATGAAGCAGCAGGAGATTCATTAGGAGATGCAGTAGCAGGATATGAAACAGCAGGAGATATAGCAGCAGGAGATGCAGCCTGAGATGCAGCAGAATGAGATGAAGCAGAAGGGGATGTATCAGGAGATGCAGAAGCACCAGATACAGCAGGATATGCTGTAGCAGGAGAGGCAGAAAAAGATGTAGCAGAAGGAGATGCAGCAGCAGGAGATACAGCAGGAGATGAAGCAGGAGATGCAGCGTGAAAGATATGAAAGGAGATGCAGCAACAGGAAATTCAGCAGGAGAAGCAGCAGGAGGAGATGCAACAGGAAATGAATCAGGAGGAGGTACAGCAACATCAGATGCAGCAGTATATGCAGCAGAAGGAGATGAATAAGACGTGCAGCAGCAATTGATGCAGCAGGAGATGCTGGAGCCGGAGATGCAGAAGAAGTAGATGCAGAAGCAGGAGATGCAGCAGGACATGCATCAGCAGTAGATACACCAGCAGGATATGAGGCAGGAGATGCACAAGCAGCAGAAGCAGCAGCAGATGCAGCAGCAAATGATGCAGGATGAGATGTAGCAAGAATTCCATCAGCACGAAATGCTGCTGGAAATTCAGTAGGATATGAAACAGCAAGCGATTTGGCAACAGCAGATGCAGCAGGATATGCAGCAGCCGATGCAGCTGCATGAGGTGTATCAGTAGGAGATGTAGCAAGAGATGCATAATCAACAGGTAATGCACCAGGATATGAAGCAGGAGATTCAAGAGAAGGAAATGCAGCAGGAAATCAGCCGGAGATGCAGCAGCTGGAGATGCAGGAAAAGAAGATGCAGGCGAACCAGATGCAGCAGCAGGTTCAGCAGGAGTTGCAGCAGCTGGAGATGAAGAGGCAGGAGATTCAGCATCAGGAGATGAAGCATCAGGAGATTCAGCAGGAGATGCATCAGCAGGAAATATATCAGCAGATTCTGCAATAGGAAATTGCGTAGGAGATTGTGCAGCAGGAGATTCAGTAGAAACTGCAGCAGGAGATTCACTAGAAAATGCAGCAGGAGATCTAGAAGGAAATTCAGCAGCAGGGGATGTAGTAGGAGATGCAGCAGGAGATGTAGAAGGAGATTCAGCAGCAGGCGATATAGTAGGAGATGCAGCAGGAGATTCTGCACAAGAAGATTCATCAGGAGATGCAGCAGCAGGAGATGCAGCCGCAGATGCCTTCAACAGGATATGTAGATGAAATGCAGAAGCACTAGATGCATCCGTAGAAGATTGAGCAGCAAATGCAGTAGGAAATGGAGATGCTTCTGCAGATGCAACCACAGATGCATCCACAGAAGATGAAGCAAGAGATGAAGCACAGACTATACAGCATTAGGAGATGAAGCAGCAGATGCAGAAGCAGGAGATGCAGGAGGACTTCAAGTAGAAGGAGATGCAGCAGCAGCAAATGTAGCAGGAGATGCAGCAGTACAGAAGCATCAGGAAATGGAGCAGCAGATAAAGCAGCAGCAGGAAATGCAGCAGAATATGCAGCAGGAGGTGATTCAGCTGTAGCTGCAGACTCAGCAGATGCTGCAGCAATAGATGCAGCAGCAGATGCATCAGGAGATGCAGATTCAGTAGGAGATGTAGCAGCAGAAGATGCTGCAGCAGATGATGCAGCAGGAGATGCAGCAGAAGGAAATGCATAAAGATATGCTGCAGGAGGAGATGCAGTAGGATATGAAGCAGGAGATGCAGCAGCAGGAGATATAGCAGGGGATGCATATTCAGTGGTAGATTGAGCAGAAACTTCAGAAGGAGATGAAATAGCAGGAGATTTAGCCGGAGATGCAGCAGTAGATAAAGCAGCAGCATATGCAACAGCAGATGTACCAGACGGAGCATAAAGAGATGCAGAAGGAGATGGAGCAGCAGATGCAACGAGAAATGGTGCATCAGGAGATGCATCTGTAGATGCATGAGCAGAGGATGCATCAGGAGATGTAGCAGCAGGAGATGAAGCAGCAGATGATGTTGCAGGAGATGCAGCAGTAGGAAATGCAGCAACATATGCTGCATTTGGACATGCAGTAGGATATGAATCAGGAGATGCAGCAGCAGGAGATGCAGCTTCGGATGCATATTCAGCGGTAGATTCAGCAGAAACTTCAGAAGGAGATGCAGCAGCAGGAGATTTAGCCGGAGATGCAGCAGTAGATGAAGCACCAGCATATGCAACAGCAGATGCACCAGATGGAGCAGAAAGAGATGCAGCAGGGGATGGAGCAGCAGATTCAATGGGAAATGATGCATGAGGAGATGCATCCACAGATGCATGAGCAGAGGATGCATCAGGAGATACAGAAGCAGGAGATGAAGCAGCAGATGCAGCATCAGTAGATGCAGGAGGACATCAAGTAATAGGGGCTGCTCCTGCTCCCTCTTTTTTTTCTATATCTCCCGCTGCAACTTCTGCTGCTGCCTCTGCTGGCACATTGCCTGCTGATGCATCTCCTGCTACATATCCTGCTTCTGCATCTACTGTTGCTACATTTCCTGCTGAATTTGCTGCTGAATCTGGTGCTCCATCCCCTGCTGCTGATTCTCCTGCTTCTACATATCCTGCTGCTTTATGGTCTGTTTCATCTACTGCTGCTGCATATCCTCCTACATCTTCTGCTGCTACACTTCCTTCTGCTGCATCTGCTACTGCATCTACTGCTGCATCTCCTTCTGCTCTATCTCCTGCTGAAAATACTGCTGCATCTCCTACGACTGCATCTCCTGCAGCTGAATCTGCTGCCACAGTGCTGTGGTTGCATCTCCTGCTGCTGCATCTCCTGTTGCTGCATCTCCTTCAGAATATCCTGATGATGCAGATGCAGCAGCTGGAGCAGCAGGAGATGCAGAAGGAGATGCAGCAGGAGATACCCCAGCAGGAGATGGAGCAGGGGATACAGCAGCGTGCCAAGCAACAGTAGATGCAGCAGCAATATATGCAGCAAAAGGAGATGAAGCAGAATAGGAAGCATCAGGAGACTAAGCAAGAGGAGATGCATTAGGAGATTCGGCAGCAGGCTATGCAGCAGCAGTAGATGCAGCAGAGAAAGGAGCAGCACGAGATTCAGCAGTAGGAGATGGCACAGGAGATGCAGCTGCAGGAGATGCAGCAGCAGATGCAGCATCAGGAGATGCACGAGGACACCCATCAGCAGAAGATGCAGCAGCTAGAGATGCACCAGGAGGCGAATCTACAGCAGATGCAGCAAAAGATGCAGGAGATTCGGCAGCAGGTGATGCAGCAGGTGATATAGCAGCAGGAGATGCAGCGAGATATGCAGAAGCAGGATATGCAGCAGCAGGAGATGTGGTATGAGATGCAGAAGCAAGAGATTAAGCAGCAGATGCAGCAGGAGATGCAGCACCAGCAGATGCAGCAGCAGGAGAGGAATATCAGATGCAGGAGCAGGAAATGCAGCAGAAGGAAATGCAGCAAAAGGAGATATAGCAGGAGTCGCAGCCTCAGAAGATGCAGCATCAGCAACTGCAGCTGAAAATGCATCAGTAGGAGATGCAGCAGAGTTTACAGGAGCAGGAGATGCAGAAGCAGGAGATCAAGCAAGATAGCACCATCATAAGATGAGTCCGCAGATGCAACAGAAGTATATGGAGCAGGAGTTTCAGCTGCAAGAGATGCAGCAGGAGATGCAGAAGGAGATGCAGTAGCAGGAGATGTAGCAGCAGGATATGCAGCAAGAGACTGAACAAGAGGAGATGTATCCTGAGATGCAGCAGCAGGAAATGCAGAGGGAGATGTAGAAGCAGACGAAGCAGCATGAGATGCAGCAGCAAGATAGGCATCAGAAAGAGATAAAACAGGAGATGCAAAAGCAGGAGATTAAGCTACAGGAGATGCATTAGGAGATGCAGTAGCAGCAGATACAACATCAGGAGATTCAGCTGCAGTAGATGCAGGAGCAGATTCAGAAGCAGATTCCGTAAGAGGTGCAGCAGCAGGAGATTGATTCACGTCTTGCTGCATCTCCTGCTATTACATCTGCTTCTGCAAATCCTGCTACTTCATCTGCTGCTGCATCTCCTGTTACTTCATCTGCTGCTGAATCTGCATCTCCTCTTTCGTCTGCTGCCTGCATCTCCTGCTGCTGAATCTCCTGCTGCTGCATCTGTTGGTGCTGCATATGCTACTGCATCTGCTGCAGGATCTTCTTCTTCTGCCCCTCATGCCACATCTCCCGCTGATGCATCTCCTGCTTCTGTATACCTTGCTCAATCTACTGCTGCTGCATCTCTTGCATCTTTTGGTGCATCTGCTGTAGATTAATCTACTGCTGCATCTCCTGTTGCTTCATCTTCTGATTTTTTGATGTCCTTCTGCAACACCTGATGCTCCATCTGCTGCTGCTGCATACACTGCTGCATCTTCTGCTGCTGAATTCACTTCTGCTGCATCTGCTGATGCATCGCCTTCTACTGAATCCCCTGATGCATCTCCTGCTGCTGCATCCACTGGTACATCTCCTAATGCTGCATCTCCTGCTGCTGCACCTCCTGATGCATCTCCTGCTGAATCTCCTCCTGCTTCTTCTCCTACTGCTTCATCTCCTGCATCTGCTGCTGCATGTGCTGCTGCATCTCCTGCTTCTCTATGCCCTCCTCCTGGATCTCCACCTGCATCTATTGCTGCTGCATCCTCTGCTGAACATCCTGCTGCCTCATCTCCTTCTGCAACTTCCTCTGATGCATCAGCAGATTCATCTCAGGATGCATCTCCCCTGCTTCATCTCCTGCTGCTGAATCTCCTGCTCTTGCATACCCTGCTGCATCTACAGCTGCTCCTAAGCCTACTTCATCTACTGCTGCTGCATTACCTGCTGCTTCTGCTGCTGCATCTCCTCCTGAATTTCCTGCTGCTGCATCTCCTGCTGCTATATCTTTTGTTTATCAATCTCCTGCTGCTGCATCTCTTACGGAATCTGCTTCTGAATCTACTGCATCTACTGCAGCTGAATCTCCTGATGCTGTATCTGCTGCTACTGCATCTCCTAATGCATCTCCTGTCGCTTAATCTCCTACTTTTGCATCTCCGGTTTTATCTCTTTCTGATGCCTAACTTGCTGCTGCATCTCCGGCTGCTTCGTCTGCTTCTACATCTCCCTTTGCATTTCCTGCTGCTGCATCTCAGGATACATCTCCTCTTGTTCAGTCTCTTGCTGCATATCCTGCTGCTACATCTCCTGCTACTGCATCTCCTTCTGCATCTCCTGCTGCATCTCTTGCAGCTGCATCTCCTGCTCCATCTCTTGCAGCTGAATCTTCTGCTCCATATCCTCCTGTTGCATCTGCGGATTCATCTAATGATGGTGCTTTCTTGCTGGATCTCTTACTTGTGCATCTCCTGCTGCTGCATTAGCTGCTGCATCTCCTGCAGCTGCATCTCCTGTGCCATCTCCTACTGCTGAATCTCGTGCTGCTCCATTCTCTGCTGCATCTACTGCTTCTGCATCGCCTGCTGCGGAATCTCCTAATGCATCTCCTCTTGCTTAGTCTCCTGATGCTTCCTATCCTGCTTCATCTCCTTTTGCTGCATATATTGCTGCTGCATCTACTGCTGCTTGGCACGCTGCTGTATCCCTTACTCCATCTCCTGCTGGGGTATCTCCTGCTGCATCTCCTTCTGCATCTCCTGCTGCTCCAGCTGCTGCATCTGCATCATCAGGATATTCTGAAGGAGATGCAGCAACAGGAGATGCAGCAGCAGGAGATGCAACCACAGAATGTGGCAGCAGATTCAGCTGCAGGAGATGCAGCCGTAAGAGATGCAGCAGGATTTTCAGCAGGAGATAGAGCAGAAGGAGATGCAGCAGGAGATGCAGTAGCAGATGCAGCAGAAGGAAGTGTAGCAACAGAAGATATAGGAGGATATGCAGCAGCAGTAGATGAAACAGATCATAAAGCAGCAGGATATGCAGAAGCAGGAGAATCAGCAGCAGGGGATGGAGCATCAGATTCAGCAGCAAATTCAGCAGGAAATGTAGCAACAGTAGATGCAGAAGCAGGATATGTAGCAGGAGATGCATCAGCAGGCAATGTGCCAGCAGAGGCAGCAGCAGAAGTTGCAGCGGGAGATATAGAAAAAAAAGAGGGAGCAGGAGCAGCCCCTATTACTTGATGTCCTCCTGCATCTACTGATGCTGCATCTGCTGCTTCATCTCCTGCTTCTGTATCTCCTGATGCATCCTCTGCTCATGCATCTGTGGATGCATCTCCTGATCAACCATTTCCCGTAGCATCTGCTGCTCCACCCCCTGCTGCATCTCTTTCTGCTCCATCTGGTGCATCTGCTGTTGCATATGCTGCTGCTTCAAATACTGCTGCATCTCCTGCTGCTGCATCTCCTTCTGATGTTTCTGCTGAATCTACCACTCAATATGCATCTCCTGCTGCATGTCCTGCTGCTGCATCTCCTGCTTCATATCCTACTGCATCTCCTCCTGCAGCATATCTTGCTGCATTTCCTACTGCAGCATCATCTGCTGCTCTATCTCCTGCTGCTTCATCTCCTGATGCATCCTCTGCTCATGCATCTGCAGATGCATCATCTGCTCCTCTATCTCCTGCTGCTTCATCTCCTGATGCATCCTCTGCTCATGCATCTACAGATGCATCTCCTGATGCACAATTTCCCGTTGCATCTGCTTCTCCATCCCCTGCTGCATCTCTTTCTGCTCCATCTGGTGCATCTGCTGTTGCATATGCTGCTGCTTCAAATACTGCTGCATCTCCGGCTGCTGCATCTCCTTCTGATGTTTCTGCTGAATCTACCACTTAATATGCATCTCCTGCTGCATGTCCTGCTGCTGCATCTCCTGCTTCATATCCTACTGCATCTCCTCCTGCAGCATATCTTGCTGCATTTCCTACTGCGGCATCATCTGCTGCTCTATCTCCTGCTGCTTCATCTCCTGATGCATCCTCTGCTCATGCATCTGCAGATGCATCATCTGCTCCTCTATCTCCTGCTGCTTCATCTCCTGATGCATCCTCTGCTCATGCATATACAGATGCATCTCCTGATGCACAATTTCCCGTTGCATCTGCTTCTCCATCCCCTGCTGCATCTCTTTCTGCTCCATCTGGTGCATCTGCTGTTGCATATGCTGCTGCTTCATCTACTGCTGCATCTCCGGCTAAATCTCCTGCTGCTGCATCTCCTTCTGAATTTTCTGCTGAATCTACTCCTGAATATGCATCCCCGATTTTCATCTCTTGCTGCATCTGCTGCTGAATCTTTTTCTGCAGAATCTCCTGCTGCATCTCCTGCTACAATTCCTGCTGATGTCTTTCCTGCTGCAGCTCCTACTACATCCCCTGCTGCTGAATCTCTTTGTATATCTCCTGCTGCATTTTCTACTGAATCTCCTACTGCCTTTTCTACTGAATCTCCTGCTGCAGAATCTCCTACAGAATTTCCTGCTGCACAATCTGCTAATGCATTTCCTGCAGGTGCATGTCATGCTGTATCTCCTGATGCTGCATCTCCTTCTGCTGAATCTCTTGCCTCTTCATCTCCTGCTACTGCAACTCCTGCTGAATCTGCTGCTGCCTCTGGTGCGGCTGCATCTTCTTTTCCTGCATCTCCTGCTGCTGCATCTCCGGCTGATTTCCTGCTGCATTTCCTTCTCTTGAATCTCCTGCTGCATATCCTGGTTCATCACCTGCTGAATATGCATCTCCTGCTACATCTCCTGCTGATACACCTCATGCAGCTGCATCTGCTGCTGCATACCCTGCTGCATCTGCTGTTGTCAAATATCTTACTGTTGCATATGCTACTGAATTTCCAGCTGCATCTCCTGCTGATGCAATTCCTGCTGCATCTCATCTTGCATCCTTTCCTGCTGCATCAGCTTTTGCTTCTGGTGTTGCTACATCTCCAGCTGCGTCTGATGCTTCATCTGCTTCTGTATCTCCTGCAGCATATGGTTCTGCATCTTCTGCTGCATATGGTTCTGTATCTTCTGCTACATATGGTGCTGCATCTGCTGCTGCTTCTGCTGCTGGTGCATCTCCTGCCTCATATCCTGCTGCTGTGTCTCCTGCTGATGTATGTATTGCTGTAACTCCTGCTTCTGCATCTACATCTGCATCTCCGGCTCCAGCATCTGCTGCATCTATTGCTGCTGCACATCTTATTCATCTCCTTATGCTGCATATACTGCTGCATCAGGTGCTGTTTTTCCTGTTCCATCTCATCCTGCTGCATATTGTGCTGTATCTACTCCTCCTGCATCTCCTGCTGCTGCATGTCCTTCTGCTACATCTCCTTCTGCATCTCCTGCTACAGCATATCCTGCTGTATCTGCTGATTCTGCATCTCCTGATACATCCCCTGCTGCTTCATCTCATCCTGCTGCATCTCATGCTGCATCTCTTGCTGCTGTATCTCCTGCTGTTTCATATCCTGCTACTGCATCTCTTATTGAATCTCCTGCTGCTTCATCTCTTGATCCATGTCCTTCTGCTGCACCTCTTTTCTGCATCTCCTTTTGCTTCGTCTGCTGCTGCCTCTCCTGCTGTATCTCATGTTGCATTTCTATTGAAGCATCTCCTGTGTCATCTCCTTCTGCTGCATATCTTGCTGCTTCATCTCGTTCTGCATCTCCTGCTGCATCTCCTTCTGCATCTCCTGCTGCATCTCCTTCTGCATCACCTGCTGCATCTCCTTCTGCATCACCTGCAGATGCATCTCCTGCTGTATCTCGTGCTCCTCCATATTCATCTGCATTTCCTGCTGCAGCTATTTATGAATCTACTACTGCGGCATCTGCTGAATTTGCTGCTGCATCTGCTCCTGCTTCATCTACTCCTGCATCTCCTGCTAAATCTCCTGCTGCTGCATCTTCTTCTGATGTTCCTGCTGAATCTACTGCTGAATATGCATCTCCTGCTGCATCTCCTGCTGCTGCATCTCCTGCTTCATATCCTACTGCATCTCCTCCTGCAGCATATCTTGATGCATTTCCTTCTGCTGCATCTCCTGCTGCATCATCTGCTGCAGCATCTTCTGCTGCTACATCTCCTAATGAATCAGCATTTCATGATGCATCTGCTGCTGCATCTATTGCTGCTGCATATGCTGCCTCTGAAGCTGCAGCTGCATCACCTGCTGTTTCATCAACTGCTGCATTAACTCCTGCTGCATATTCTGCTGCATTTCCTGATGCTGCATCTCCTTATTCTGCTGCTCCATTTCCTGCTGTTTAATGTACTGTTGCATCTCCTGCTACATTTGCTGCTGCTGCATCTCCTTCTACTTGATGTCTTCCTGCATTTCCTGCTGCTGCATCTCCTGCTGCATCTCCTGCTGCTGTATAGCCTGCTTCTGCATCTCCTGCTGCTTCATCTCCTGCTCTTGCATCTCCTTCTGCTGAATCTCCTCCTGAATCTCTGGTGGTATCTCGTGCTGCTGCATATCCTGCTACATCTCATGATATATCTCCTTCTGAATATGCATCTCCTGCTGCTTCTCCTGCTGCTGAATCTCACGCTGCTGCATCTTCTCCTGCTGAATCTTCTGCTGCTCCGTCTGCTGCATCATCTCCTCTTTCTCCATAACCTGCTGTATCTCCTGTTGCTGCATCATATCTTTCTGCTGCATATGCTGAAGAATCTCTTCCTACTGCATCTTCTGCTGAATCTTCATTTCCTGCTGCATCTGCTTATGCATCTTGTGCTGCTGCTGCTGCATCTCCTGCAGCTTCTGCTTCGGCTGCATCAGTTGCTGCTGAATATCCTGATGAATCTCCTGTGGCATCTAATGCTTCTACATATGAATCTCCTGCTGCTGAATCTCCTGATGCCTCTGCTGCTGCTTCATCTCCTACAGCTGCATCACCTTCTGCATGTGCTGCTGCAGCATCTCCTTCTGCTGCATCTCCTGTTGCTGCATCTGCTACTGCTGCACCTGCTGCAACAGCTGCTTCTGCATCTCCTGCTGCTGCATCTCCGTCTGAATCTCTTGGTGCTGCATTTCCTGCTGATGCATATTCTACTTCAACTCCTGCTGCTGCACCACCTTCTGCATCTATTCCTGCTGTATTTCCCGCTTCTGCATCTCCTGCTGCTGCATCTCCGTCTGAATCTCTTGGTGATGCATCTCCTGCTGATGCATGTCCTGCTGCATCTCCTACTACTGCATCTGCTTCTTCTGCATCTCCAGCTCCAGCATCTCCTGCTGAATCAATTGCTGCTGCATCCCTTATTCACCTCCTACTACTGCATATACTGCTGCATCTGGTGCTGCTGTACCTCCTCCTGCTGCATATCCACTTGAATACCCTTCTTCTGCATCTCCCGCTCAATCTCCTCCTTCTGCATCTCCTGTCCCATCTCCTCCTGCAGCATCTCCTGTTCCATCTTTTCCTGCTGCATCTCCTGCTGAATATCCTGCTTTCTCTCCTGCTACTGCATCTCCTGCTACATCCCCTTCTGCATCTCCTGCTACAGCATCTCCTGCTGTATCTTCTGCTTCTGCATCTCCTGATACATCCCCTGCTGCTTCATCCCATCCTGCTGCATCGCATGCAGCATCTCCTGCTGCTATATCTACTGGTGTTTCATATCCTGCTACTGCATCTCCTAATGAATCTCCTGCTGCTTCATCTCTTGATCCATGTCCTGCTGCTGCATCTCCTGTTTCTGCATCTCCTTTTGCTTCGTCTGCTGCTGCATCTTCTGCTGTATCTCATGTTGCACCTTCTATGGAAGCATCTCCTGCGTCATCTCCTTCTGCTGCATATCTTCCTGCTTCATCTCGTTCTGCATCTCCTGCTGCATCTCCTTGAGCGTCACCTGCTGCATCTCCTTCTGCATCAGCTGCAGATGCATCTCCTGCTGTATATCCTGCTCCTGCATATTCATCTGCATTTCATGCTGCACCTCTTTATGATTCTATTACTACTGCACCTGCTTCTGCATCTGATGGTGCATCTGTTGCTGCATATGATGCTACTTTCTCTTTTGCTGCATTTACTGCGGCTGCATCTCCTGCTATATTTCCTTCTGCTGCATCTTCTTCACTTCATCTATTAATCTGCACCTCCTGCTGCTGCATCTCCTCCTTCTGCATCTCCGGCTGAATCGCCTGTAACATCTCCTGCTTCTTCATCTCCTTCTGCTACATCTCCTAGTGCATATGATGCTGCTGCATCTCCTGTTACTTCTGCTGCTGCTGCATTCCCTGATTCGGCAACTCCTTCTGCATCTCCTCCTACGACATCCCCTGCTGCGGCATTTCCGGCTGAATCTCCTGATGCTGCAACTGCTCCTGCATCTCCTCCTACTACATCCCCTGATGCTGCATTTCCTGCTACATCTCCTGATGCTGCAACTCCTTCTCCATCTCCTACTGCATCTCATTTCTTAATGCATGTCCTGCTGCATTTCCTGTTGAAACGTCTCCTGCTCTATCTCCTCCGTTATACCTTTCCACATTTGCTGCCTCATTTCCTTATGCACCTGCTGATGCCCCTCGTGCTGCTGCATCTCCTGCTTCATCTTCAACTGATGCATCTGTGGCTTCATCACATGATATGTCATCTCCTGCTGCATCTGCTTATGTATTTCCTGATGGAGTATCTGCTGACCTAGAATCTACTGCTGCATTTCCTGCTGCATCTGCTGCTGCTCTGCTGCTGCTTCATCTCCTGCCAAAACTCCTGCTACATATCCTGCTGCTGCATCTCCTTAATGCATCTCATGGTAATGCTTCATCTCCTGTTGCTACTTTTCTTGCTGCATCTTCTGCTGCTGCATCTCCCGCCGATGGGTCTGATGCAGCATCTCTTGCTCTTGCATCTCCTGCTGCATCTCCTGCTGCTGCATTACCTGCTCTATATCCACCTGCTGCATCTCCTGCTACTGCATATCCTGCTTCTCTATATACTGCTGCCTTTCCTGCTGCTGCATCTCCTGCTGCTGAATCTCATTCTGCATCTCCTTCTGAATCTCCTGCTGCTCTATTACCTTCTGCATCGACTCCGGCTGCATCTCCTACTGCTTCATATCCTGTTCTTGCATCTCCTTCTGCTGAATCTCCTCCTGAATCTCCGGTGGCATCACATGCTGTTACATATCCTGCTACATCTCATGACGTATCTCCTTCCGAATATGCATCTCCTTCTGCCTTTCCTGCTGCTGAATCTCCTGCTGCTGCGTCTACTGCATCATCTCCTCTTTCTCCATAACCTGCTGTATCTCCTGTTGCTGCATCATATCATGCTGCTGCAGATGCTGAAGAATCTCTTCCTACTGCATCTTCTGCTGAATCGTCATTTCCTGCTGCATCTGCTTCTGCATCTCCTGCTGCTGCTGCATCTCCTGCTGCTTTTCCTTTTGAATATCCATCACCTGATGCATCTCCACCTGCTGCCACTCCTACTGCTGCGTTTGCTTCTGCATCTCCTGCTGCACCTCCTGCTGCTGAATCTCCTTATGCCGCGTCTGCTGCTGAATATCCTTTGTCTGCTGCTGCATCTCCTGCTGCTGAATCTTCTGCTGCATCTGCTGCTACATCTCCTACTGCTGCATCACCTTCTGCATGTGCTGCTGCAGCATCTCCTTCTGCTTCATCTCCTGTTGCTTCATCTGCTGGTGCTGCACCTGCTGCAACAACTGCTTCTGCATCTCCTGCTGCTGCACCTCCTGCTGCATATCTGTCTTAATCTCATGGTGCTGCATTTCCTGCTGATGCATTTCCTGCTGCTGCATCTGCTGCTGCTGCATCTCCTGCTTCATCTCCTGCTGCTGCATCTGCTGATACTGCATGTGCTGCTGCACCTCCTGCTGTATCTCTTGGTGTTGCATCTTCTGCTGTTGCAGCTCCTTCTTTATCTCATTATGACTTAACTGCCACTTTTGAGGTGCTTTAGGGAAATCTAATAACGCCCACAGGGAAGATGCTAGCACGGAATGCTGCTGCTTCTGAATGTCTTCTCTTAAAGCGCTTTCACTGCAAAGCGAGACTTGTAAGAAGTTTGAGTATACACTTGTGTACTTTAATATCAGAACGGCTATTAAAGCGTCACTTGAAAATAGTAGAGCGTTCAGCACAAATACTGCAGGGAATAAGCTATGATGAAATGCTGGCTCTTGTTAGAGTCTTCTCTGGAAGCGCTTTCACTGAGAGGTGCACAACACAATTAACACTGCTTTTAAGTGTAGTTTAAAGAATAGTGACATAACAGCGACTAATAATGAGCTTTAGGAAAAGTGACTAAAACAGCGAAGGCGTTAGCACGGAATGCTGCTGATTCTGAATGTCATCTCTTATATATAAGCACTTTCACTGGAAAGCGAGACCTGTCGAACTTTCAGTCTAGGCTAGTGGACGATAACATCAGCAAGGCTATTGAGGCATCACGTCAAGATTTTAGAGATTTCTGCTCAAGTACCTCACGGAAGCTGCTACCATCAAATTCTGGCTCTCATTAGGATCTTTTCATGAAGCGCTTTCACTGTCAGCCGCAAAGCAGGAAAAACGCAACCTTTTTGCGGAGGCTGGTTATTAGCGACTTAATAACGCCTAACAACGCACTTTAGGAAAAGAGAATATCTCCAGCACGGAAGATGTTAGCATGGAATGCTTCTGCTTGTGGATGTATTCTCTTAGAGCACTTTCACTGCAAAACACAACTTGTAGAACTTTCCGTCTAGACTAGTGAACAGTAACATCAGCATGGCTAGTAAGGCTTCACCTGAAGATTTGAAAGCGTTTAGCAGAAATACCCCTGAAAGTTCTACAAGTCGTGCTCTGCAATGAAAGCTCTCTAAGAGAATACATCCACAAGCAGAAGCATTCCATGCTAGCATCTTCCCTGCTGGAGATATGAATTTGTACTACAACGCCGTAATAGACGGTGTTAAGTCCCTATTCACTAGCCTATACTAATACTTTCGTGTTGGCAGCTTGCAGTGAAAGCGCTTCCAGAGAAGAATCTAACGAGAGCCACCATTTGATGCTAGCAACTTCCCGAGGGTAGTTCTGTTGAACGCTTTCAAATCTTCATGTGAAGCTTTACTAGATATGCTGGTGTTACAGTTCACTAGCCTAGATGGAAAGTTCGATAAATCTTGGTTTGCAATGATTGCGCTCTAAGAGAAGACATACAGAAGCAGAAGCATTCCATGCTAACATCTTCCCTGCTGGAGATATTCTCTTTTCCTAAAAAGCGTTATCAGGCGTTATTAAGTCGCTAATAACCAGCCTACTCGAAAACGTTGCATTTTTCGTGCTTTGCGGCTGGCAGTGACAGCGTTTCATGAAAGGATCCTAACGAGAGCCAGAATTTGATGGTAGCAGCTTCCCTGCGGTACTTGTGCTGAACGATCTCAACTCTTGAAATGAGGCTTTAATAGCCATTCTGATCTTACAGTTCATAAGCCTAGAGTGAAAGTTCTACAAGTCGTCTTTTGCAGTAACAGCGCTATAAGAGAAAACATTAATAAGCGGTGTAGTTTCAGGCCAGCATCTGCACTGCCTGAAATACTATAAGCGTCTTAACAGGCGCAGTTATGTCACAATTCATTACCCTAAACTAAACTGTGTTAGTCATGCTTCACAGCTTGCAGTGAAAGCGCTCTAAGAGAAGACATTCAGTAGCAGCAGTATTCCACGTTAGCATCTTCACTGCGTCAGTTACTCACTTAGCAGAAAGCACCTTCATAAGTCACAATTCAGTACCCTATACTAAAACGTTCTGTTAGTCATGCTTTGCAGCTTGCAGTGGAAGCATTTCCAGAGAAGACTCTAACGAGAGCCAGCATTTCATCGTAACTTCTTCCCTGCGGTATTTGTGCTGAACGCTCTGCTATTTTAAAGTGACCTTTAATAGCCGTTCTGATATTAAAGTACACAAGCGTATACTCAAACTTCTTACAAGTCTTGCTTTGCAGTGAAAGCGCTTTAAGAGAAGACATTCAGAAGCAGCAGCACTCCATGCTAGTATCTTCCCTGTGGGCGTTGTTAGATTTCCCTTAAGTGCCTCAATAGTGGCAGTTAAGTCATAATGAGATGAAGCAGGAATTGCAACAGCAGAAGATGCAGCACAAAGAGATACAGCAGGAGGTGCAGCAGCACATGTAGTACCAGCAGATGCAGCAGCAGGAGTTGAAACAGCATGAGTTGAAGCAGGAAATGCAGCAGGAGGAGTTGCAGTAGGAGGAGATAGAGCACGACATATCATGTGATGAAGCCACAGATGCATCAGTTGAAGATGAAGCAGGAGATGCAGCAGCACGAGGGGCATCAGCAGGTGCATGAGGTAATGAGGCAGCAAATGTAGAAAGGTATAACGGAAGAGATAGAGCAGGAGATGTTTCAACAGGAAATGCAGCAGGACATGCATTAAGAAATGAGATGCAGTAGGAGATGGAGAAGGAGTTGCAGCATCAGGAGATGAAGAAGGAAATGCAGCATCAGGGGATGTAGTAGTAGGAGATGCAGGAGCAGTTGCAGCATCAGGAGATTCAGCCGGAAATGCAGCAGCAGGGGAGGTCGTAGCAGGAGATGCAGAAAGAGTTGCAGAATCAGGGAATGCAGCAGCAGTAGAAGTAACAGGAGATGCAGCAGCAGTAGAAGTAACAGGAGATGCAGCATCATCATATGCACTAGTAGATCTGGCAGCAGGAGCTGAAGAAGCAGGAGATGTTACAGGCGATTCAGCCGGAGATGCAGAAGGAGGAGATGCAGCAGCAGGAGGTGCAGATTAATAGATGAAGAGAAGAAGATGCAGCAGAAGAAAATATAGCGGGAGATGCAGCCTCAGTAAATGCAGCAAGAGAGAAAGTAGCATCAGATGCAGCATCAGATGCAGCTGCAGGAGATGCAGCAGCAGGAGATCTATCAGGAGATGCAGCAGTAGATGAAGCAGCAGCAGATGCAGCAGCAAATTCAGCAGATGCAGAAGTAGTAGATTCAGAAAGAGCTGCAGCAGGAAATGCAGATGACTATGCAGGAGCAGGAGATACAGCAGGAGATGCATCTGCAGGTGACGCTCAAGGAGATGCAGCAGGAGATGCAGAACGAGATGAAGCAGCAAGATATGCAGCAGAAGGAGATGACGCAGGAGGTGCTTCAATATAAAGTGCAACATGAGAATGAGCAGGAGATGTAGTAGCAGACGAAGCAAAAGGAGATGCAGAAAAAGGAGATGCAGCAGCAGGATATGGATCAAGAGATGAAGCAGCATGAGATTCATTTGGAGATGCAGTAGCAGGATATGAAACAGCAGGATATATAGCAGCATGAGATGCAGCAAGATGAGACGAAGTAGCAGGGGATGTATCAGGAGATGCAGAAACAGCAGCTACAGCAGGAGATGCTGTAGCAGGAGATGCAGAAGGAGATGTAGCAGAAGGAGATGCAGCAGCAGGAGATGAAGCAGGAGATTCAGCAGGAGATGCAGCAGGAGAAGATGGGACAGGAGATGCAGAAGGAGGAGATGAAGCGAGAGATGCAGCAGGAGGGTATGCAAGTGAAAATGCAGCAGGAGGAGGTACAGAAGCACCAGAAGCAGCAGTATATGCAGCAGTAAGAGATGAATAAGAGATGCAGCAGCAATTGATGCAGCAGGAGATGCTGGAGCCAGAGATGCAGAAGAAATAGATGCAGAAGCAGGAGATGAAGCAGAATATGCATCAGCAGGAGATGCAGTACCAAGAAATTCAGACGGAGATGCAGCAGCAGGAGATGCAGAAGCAGATGTTGTAGCAGGTGCAGCACCAGCAGATGCAGCAACAGGAGGTGCAGCAGAAGATGCTGCAGCAGCATATGCAGTAGGTGATGCAGCTGTAGGAGATGCAGCAGCAGCTGAGGCATCAGGAGATTCAGCAGCAGGAGATTCTGCATGATATGTAGAAGCATAAGATGCCGCAGGAGATTGATCAGGAGATTGAGCAGCAACTGATGAAGCAGCAGGAGAAGCAGCAGGAGCTGCAGCAGCAGCAGATGCAGATACAGGAGGAAATGAAGATTCAGCAGAAGATGCAGTAGGAAGAGACTCTTCAACATATGCAGCAGCATGATATGCAGCAACAGGAGATAGCGCATGATATGGAGAAAGAGGAGATGATGCAGCAGACGCAACAGCAGGAGATGCAGCAGGAGGAGATGCAGCAGCAGGAGATTCAGCAGCAGGAGAAGCAGCAGGAGATGCATATTCAGAAGGAGATACGTCAGGAGATGTAGCAGGATATGTGGCAGCATGAGATGCCACAGGAGATTCAGGAGGAGATTCAGCAGAAGGAGATGCAAGAACAGGATATGAAGCAGCAGGAGATGCAGATTTAGAAGAGATTCAGAAGAAGGAGATGCAGAAGCAGATGCAGTAAGAATGAATGCAGTAGTAGGACATGCAGCAGGAGTCGATGCAGAAGGTAATAGAGCAGCAGGAGATTCAGAAGAAGGAGATGCAGAAAGAGATTCAGTAGCAGGAGATGCAGCAGCAGGAAAGGCAGCAGTACATACAGAAGCAAGATATGCAGCAGGTGGAGATGCAGTAGGAGGAGATAGAGCATGTAATGCAGCAGCAAGAGATGCAGCAGGAGATGCAAGAGCAAGAGATGCTGCATCAGACCCATCAGCAGGAGATGCAGCAGTAGAAGATGCAGCAGGAAATTCAGCAGCAGTAGGTGCAGCAGGAGATGGAGTAGCAGGAGATGAAGCATTATCATGAGATGTATTAGGAGATGCAGCAGCAGGATATGTAGCAGGAGATTTGACAGGAGATGAAGCAGCAGCAGAGTAGCAGCAGATGCAGCAGAAGATGCAGGATCAGCAGATACTGCAGCAGGAAATACTGCAGCAGATGCAGCAGGAGATGACATATCAGGTGATGAAGCCACAGATGCATCAGCTGAAGATGAAGCAGGAGATGCAGCAGCAGGAGGTGCATCAGCAGATGCACCAGGAGTTGAGGCAGCAAACGTAGAAAGTTATAACGTACACGTAGAAGCAGATGCAGCAGCAGCTAATTCAGCAGGAGATGCAGCAGTAGGAGATGCAGAAGCAGATGCAGCAAAAAATGCAGATTGAGCAGGAGAAGCAATAGGAAGAGAATCTTCAGCAGATGCAGAAGGGTGTGCAGGATGACGAGATGTAGCAGGACATAGACCAGCAGCAGATGCATTAGCAGATGAAGCAGGAAATGCAGCAAGAGATGCAGCAGCATAGGTGTAGCCGCAGATGCATCAGAAGCAGATGCAACAGGAGATGCAGCAGCAGCAGATTCCGCAGGAGATGCTGCAGCAGAAGATGCAGAAGGATTTGCAGCATCAGGAGACTCAGCAGGAAATGCAGCAGCATGGGATGTAGTAGCAGGAGACACAGAAGGAGATGCAGAAGGAGATGCAGCATCAGGAGATGCAGCAGGGAATGCCGCAGCAGCAGAAGTAACAGGAGATGCAGCAGCAACATATGCACTAGGAGATGTAGCAGCAGGAGATGAAAAAGTAGAAGCTTCTACAGGCGATTCAGCCGGAGATGCAGAAGGAGGAGATGCAGCAGCAGGATGTGCAGAGTAATAGATGAAGTAAAGAAGATGCAGCAGAAGGAAATATAGCAGGAGATGCAGCCGCAGTAAATGCAGCAAGAGAGAAAGTATCATCAGATGCAGCATCAGATGTAGCATCAGAGGCAGTAGCAGGAGATGCAGCAGCAGGAGATCTATCAGGAGATGCAGCAGTAGATGAAGCAGCAGCAGATGCAGCAGCAAATTCAGCAGATGCAGCAGTAGTAGAATCATAAAGAGCTGCAGCAGGAAATGCAGGTGACTATGTAGGAGCAGGAGATACAGCAGGAAATGCATCTGCAAGTTATATAGAGGAGATGCAGCAGGTGACAATGAAGGAGATGCAGCAGGAGATGCAGAACGAGATGAAGCAGGAAGATATGCAGCAGAAAAGGATGATGCAGGAATGCTTCAATAGAAGGTGCAACATGAGATACAGCAGGAGATGCAGCAGCAGACGAAGCAAAAGGAGATGCAGTAACAGGAGATGCAGCAGCAGGATATGAAACAGCAGGAGATATAGCAGCAGGAGATGCAGCCTGAGATGCAGCAGGATGAGATGAAGCAGAAGGGGATGTATCAGGAGATGCAGAAGCAGCAGATACAGCAGGATATGCTGTAGCAGGAGAGGCAGAAAAAGATGTAGCAGAAGGAGATGCAGCAACAGGAAATTCAGCAGGAGATGCAGCAGGAGGTGATGCAACAGGAAATGAATCAGGAGGAGGTACAGCAACATCAGATGCAGCAGTATATGCAGCAGAAGGAGATGAATAAGACGTGCAGCAGCAATTGATGCAGCAGGAGATGCTGGAGCCGGAGATGCAGAAGAAGTAGATGCAGAAGCAGGAGATGCAGCAGGACATGCATCAGCAGTAGATACACCAGCAGGATATGAGGCAGGAGATGCACAAGCAGCAGAAGCAGCAGCAGATGCAGCAGCAAAGGATGCAGGATGAGATGCAGCAAGAATTCCATCAGCACGAGATGCTGCTGGAAATTCAGTAGGATATGATACAGCAAGCCATTTGGCAACAGCAGATGCAGCAGGATATGCAGCTGCAGATGCAGCTGCATGAGGTGTATCAGCAGAAGAAGTAGCAGGAGAGGCATATTCAGCAGGTGATGCACCAGGATATGCAGCAGGAGATTCAAGAGAAGGAAATGCAGCAGGAAATCAGCCGGAGATGCAGCAGCTGGAGATGCAGGAAAAGAAGATGCAGGCGAACCAGATGCAGCAGCAGGTTCAGCAGGAGTTGCAGCAGCTGGAGATGAAGAGGCAGGAGATTCAGCAGCAGGAGATGCAGCATCAGGAGATTCAGCAGGAGATGCATCAGCAGGAAATGCATCAGCAGATTCTGCAGTAGGAAATTCCGTAGGAGATTGTGCAGCAGGAGATTCAGTAGATAATGGAGCAGGAGATGCAGCAGGAGATATAGAAGGAGATTCAGCAGCAGGGGATGCAGTAGGAGATGCAGCAGGAGATACATCAGCAGGAATTGTAGCAGGAGATGCTGGAGGATATTCTGAATAAGATGATTCAGTAGGAGATGCATCAGGAGATGAAATAGCAACATATACATCAGCAGTTACAGCAGGAATTGCAGCAGGAGATTCAGCAGGAGATGTAGGAGCAGGAGATGCAGCCGCAGTAGCCTTCAACAGGATATGCAGCTGAAATGCAGAAGAACTAGATGCATCAGTAGAAGACTGAGCATCAAATGCAGCAGGAAATGGAGATGCTTCTGCAGATGCAGATGCAGATGCATGAGCAGAGGATGCAGCAGCAGGAGGTGCAGGAGGACACCAAATGGCAGGAGATGTAGAAGCAGGAATTGTAGCAGAAGATACAGCAGTACATGGATCAGCAGCAGATGCAGCAGCAGATTAAGGAGATGAAGTAGCCAGAAATTCAGCAGAAGATGCAGCAAGAGGAGATGCATCAGTAGGAGATGCAGGCAGCTGACGAAAGAGGAGATGCAGATTCAGCAGCAGATGAAGTAACAGGAGATGCAGCAGCAGATGAAGTAGCAGGAGTTGCAGCAATATCTGACGCAGCACCAGATGCAGCAGCATATACTGAAGATGTAGTAACAGGAGATTAAGCAGGAGATCCAGCAGGGAGAGATGCAGCAGGATATGCAGAAAAGATAAAGCAGAAAGAGATGTATCAGGAAATACAGCAGCAGGATATGCATCAGCAGGAAATGCAGCAGAGCATGCACTAGCAGAAGATGCAGCAGGAGATGCAGCCGGAGATACAGAAGGAGATTCAGCAGCAGGAGATATAGTAGGAGATGCAGAAGGAGATAAATCAGCAGGAATTGTAGCAGGAGATGCTGGAGGAGATTCTGCAGAAGATAATTCAGCAGGAGATGCAGCAAGAGATGAAATAGCAACATAGGCATCAGCAGTTACAGCAGGAAGTGCAGCAGGAGATTCAGCAGGAGATGTAGCAACAGGAGATGCAGCCGCAGATGCCTTCAACAGGATATGCAGCTGAAATGCAGAAGCACTAGATGCATCCGTAGAAGATTGAGCAGCAGATGCAGCAGGAAATGGAGATGCTTCTGCAGATGAATCCGCAGATGCATCCGCAGAGGATGCAGCAGGAAATGAAGCAGCAGGCTATACAACAGCAAGAAATTAAGTAGCAGATGCAACAGCAGTAGATGCAGGAGGACATCAAGAAGAAGGAGATCCAGAAGAAGCAAATGTAGCAGGAGATGCAGCAGTCCATGAAGCAGCAGGAGATGCACCAGTCCATGAAGCATCAGGAAATGCAGCAGCAGATTAAGGAGATTCAGCAGTACATGAAGCATCAGGAAATGGAGCAGCAGATTAAGGAGCAGCAGGATATGCAGCAGAATATGCAGCAGGAGGTAATACAGCAGGTGACGCAGCAGCAGGTGATGCAGATGCAGATGCAGAGGCAACAGATGCAGCAGTAATAGATGCAGCACAGATGCATCATGAGATGCTGATTCAGTAGGAGATGTAGCAGCAGAAGATGCTGCAGCAGGAGATGAAGCAGGAGATGCAGTAGCAGGAGATGCAGCAGGGGATGAATATTCAGAAGTAGATTCAGCAGAATATTCAGAACAAGATACAGCAACAGGAGAGTTTGCAGGAGATGCAGCAGTAGATGAAGCAGCAGCATATGCAACAG
Source organism: Clamator glandarius (assembly GCA_033459285.1). Taxonomy (NCBI): domain Eukaryota; kingdom Metazoa; phylum Chordata; class Aves; order Cuculiformes; family Cuculidae; genus Clamator; species Clamator glandarius. Next base: position 642,590 of record JAUNZM010000509.1, on the reverse strand, counting down.
CAGATGCACCAGATGGAGCAGAAGAGATGCAGAAGGGGATGGAGCAGCAGATGCAATGGGAAATGGTGCATCAGGAGATGCATCCGTAGATGCATGAGCAGAGGATGCATCAGGAAATGTAGCAGCAGGAGATAGAAGAGCAGGTGATACCGCAGGAGATGCAACACCAGAAGATGCAGCACCAAGAGATGCAGCAGGAGATGCAGCAGCACATGCCGTATCAGCAGATGCAGCAGTAGATGAAGCAGCAGATGCAGCAGCAAGAGAAGCAGCAGCAGGAAATACAAAAGGAATAGATGCAGAATGTAATGCAGCAGCAGGAGTTGAAGCAGAATATGCATCAGCATGAAATGCAGCACCAGGAGATTCAGACGGAGATGCATCAGGAGGTGCAGCAGCAGGAGATGCAGAAGCAGATGTGGCAGCAGGTGCAGCACCAGCAGATGCAGCAACAGGATATGCAGCAGAAGGAGATGCTACAGCAGCACATGCTGAAGGTGATGTAGATGTAGGAGATGCAGCTGCAGCAGATGCAGCAGGAGATTCAGCAGCAGGAGATTCAGCATGATATGTAGAAGCATTAGATGCCACAGGAAATTCATCAGAAGATTCAGCAGCAACTAATGCAGCAGCAGGAGAAGCAGCAGGAGATGCAGCAGCAGCAGGAGATGCAGAAGCAGATGCAGCAGGAAATGAAGATTCATCAGAAGATGGAGTAAGAAGAGATTCTTCAACATATGCAGCAGCATGATATGATGCAGCAACAGGAGATACAGCAAGTTATGGAGAAAGAGGAGATGATGCAGAAGACGCAGCAGCAGCCGACGCAGTAGGATGAGATGCAGTAGGAGGAGACAGAGCATGTAGTACAGCAGCAGGAGATTCAGCAGGAGATGCAAGAGCAAGAGATGCTGCATCAGACCCAACAGCAGGAGATGTAGCAGCAGAAGATGCAGCAGGAAATGCAGCAGCAGTAGGTGCAGCAGGAGATGCAGTAGCAGGAGATGAAGCATTATCATGAGATGCATTAGGAGGTGCAGCAGCAGGAGATGCAGCCGGGGATGCATGTTCTGCAGTAGACTCAGCAGAAACTTCAGAAGGAGATGAAGGAGGAGATTTAACAGGAGATGCAGCAGTAGATGAAGCAGCAGCATATGCAACAGCAGATGCACCAGATGGAGCAGAAAGAGATGCAGCAGGGGATGGAGCAGCAGATGCAATGGGTAATGACGCATGAGGAGATGCATCCGCAGATGCATGAGCAGAGGATGCATCAGGAGATGTAGCAGAAGGAGATACAGGATGCCGCAGGAGATGCAGCAGGAGATGCAACACCAGAAGATGCAGCACCAAGAGATGCAGCAGGAGATGCATATTCAGAAGGAGATATATCAGGAGATGTAGAAGAATATGTAGCAGCAAGAGATACCACCAGAGATTCAGGAGGAGAAGATGCAGCAACAGGAGATTCAGCAGCATGAGATTCAGCAGCAGGAGAAGCAGCAGGAGATGCATATTCAGAAGGAGATATATCAGGAGATGTAGCAGGATATGTAGCAGCACGAGATACCACCAGAGATTCAGGAGGAGATTCAGCAGAAGGAGATGCAAGAGCAGGAGATGAAGCAGTAGGAGATGCAGCAACAGATGCAGCAGCAGGAAATGCAGGAAGACATCAAGTAGAAGGAGATGCAGCAGCAGCAAAAGTAGCAGGAGATGCAACACTACATTAAACAGCAGGAAATGGAGCAGCAGAATAAGGAGATGCAGCATCAGGAAATGCAGCAGAATATGCAGCAGGAGGTAATGCAGCAGGTGATGATGCAGCAGGTGATGCAGCTGCAGAGGCATCATGAGATGCTGATTCAGTAGGAGATGTAGCAGCAGAAGATGCTGCAGAAGATGATGCAGCGGGAGATGCAGCAGAAGGAAATGCAGCAAGATATGCTGCAGGAGGAGATGCAGTAGGATATGAAGATGGAGATGCAGCAGCAGGAGATGCAGCAGGGCATGCATATTCAGCAGTAGATTCAGCAGGAACATCAGAAGAAGATGCAGCAGCAGGAGATGCAGCAGGAGATGCAGGAGTAGATGAAGCAGCAGCAGATGCAGCAGCAAATTCAGCAGATGCCACAGTAGTAGATTCATAAATATCTGCAGCAGGAAATGCAGATGAATATGGAGGAGCACGAGATTCAGCAGGAGATGCATCTGCAGGTGATGCAGAAGGAGATGCAGCAGGTGACGCTCAAGGAGATGCAGCAGGAGATGCAAAACGGGATGAAGCAGCAAGATATGCAGCAGAAGGAGATGACACAGGAGATGCTTCAATAGAAGGTTCAACATTGGATACATTAGGAGATGCAGCAACAGACGAAGCAAAAGGAGTTGCAGAAACAGGAGATGCAGCAGCAGGACATGGATCAAGAGATGAGACAGCAGGAGATTCATTAAGAGATGCAGTAGCAGGATATGAAACAGCAGGAGCTACAGCAGCAGGAGAGGCAGCATGAAATGCAGCAGGATGAGATGAAGCAGCAGGGGATGTATCAGGAGATGCAGAATCAGCAGATACAGCAGGAGATGCAGCAGCAGGAGATGCAGCACAATATGCAGCAGGAGGAGATGGAACAGGAGATGCAGTAGGAGGAGATACAGCAGCACCAGATGCAGCAGTATATGCAACAAAAGGAGATGAATATGATGTAGCAGCAATTGATGCAGTAGGAGATGCTGGAGCAGGAGATGCAGAAGAAGTAGATGGAGAAGCAGGAGATGCAGCAGGATATGCATCAGCAGGAGATACAGCAAAACATGCATCAGCAGGAGACACAGCAGCAGAATATGAGGCAGGAGATGCACCAGCAACAGAAACAGCAGCAGATGGAGCACCATATGCAGAAGCATCACCAGAAGCAGCAGCAGATGCAGCAGCAAAGGATGCAGGATGAGATGCAGCAGGAATTGCATCAGCAGGAGATGCTGCTGGAAATTCAGTAGGATATGAAACAGCAAGAGATTTGGCAACAGCAGATGCAGCAGGATATGCAGCAGCCGATGCAGCTGCATGAGGTGTATCAGCAGGAGATGTAGCAGGAGATGCATATTCAGCAGGTGATGCACCAGGATATGCAGCAGGAGATTCAAGAGAAGGAAATGCAGCAGGAAATCAGCCGGAGATGCAGCAGCAGGAGATGCAGGAAAAGAAGATGCAGCCGCACCAGAGACAGCAGCAGATTCAGCAGGAGTTGCAGCAGCTGAAGATGAAGAGGCAGGAGATTCAGCAGGAGGAGATGCAGCATCAGGAGATTCAGCAGGAGATGCATCAGCAGGAAATGCATCAGCAGATTGTGCAGCAGGAAATTCCGTAGGAGATTCTGCAGCAGGAGATTCACTAGAAAAGGCAGCAGGAGATTCACTAGAAAATGCAGCAGGAGATATAGAAGGAAATTCAGCAGCAGGGGATGTAGTAGGAGATGCAGCAGGAGATGTAGAAGGAGATTCAGCAGCAGGGGATGTAGTAGGAGATGCAGCAGGAGATTCTGCAGAAGATTCAGCAGGAGATGCAGCAGCAGCAGATGCAGCCACAGATGCCTTCAACAGGATATGTAGATGAAATGCAGAAGCACTAGATGAATCCTTAGAAGATTGAGCAGCAAATGCAGTAGGAAATGGAGATGCTTCTGCAGATGCAACCACAGATGCATCCACAGAAGATGCAGCAAGAGATGAAGCAGTAGACTATACAGCAGCAGGAGATGAAGTAGCAGATGCAGAAGCAGGAGATGCAGGAGGACTTCAAGTAGAAGGAGATGCAGCAGCAGCAAATATAGCAGGAGATGCAGCAGTACAGAAGCATCAGGAAATGGAGCAGCAAATAAAGCAGCAGCAGGAAATGCAGCAGAATATGAAGCAGGAGGTGATGCAGCTGTAGCTGCAGAGGCAGCAGATGCGGCAGAAATAGATGCAGCAGCAGATGCATAGGGAGATGCAGATTCAGTAGGAGATGTAGCAGCAGCAGATGATGCAGCAGATGATGCAGCAGGAGATGCAGCAGAAGGAAATGCATCAAGATATGCTGCAGAAGGAGATGCAGTAGGATATGAAGCAGGAGATGCAGCAGCAGGAGAGGCAGCAGGGGATGCATATTCAGCGGTAGATTCAGCAGAAACTTCAGAAGGAGATGAAGAAGCAGGAGATTTAGCCGGAGATGCAGCAGTAGATGAAGCAGCAGCATATTCAACAGCAGATGCACCAGATGGAGTAGAAAGAGATGCAGCAGAGGGTGGAGCAGGAGATGCTACGGGAAATGGTTGATCAGGAGATGCATCCACAGATGCATGAGCAGAGGATGCATCAGGAGATGTAGCAGCAGGAGATACAGAAGCAGGAGATGAAGCAGCAGATGCAGCATCAGTAGATGCAGGAGGACATCAAGTAATAGGGGCTGCTAATGCTTCCTCATTTTTTTCTATATCTCCCGCTGCAACTTCTGCTGCTCCCTTGCTGTCGCATTGCTGGCTTATGCATCTCCTGCTACATATTCTTCTTCTGCATCTACTGTTCCTACATTTCCTGCTGAATTTGCTGCTGAATCTGATGCTGCATCCCCTGCTGCTGATTCTCCTGCTTCTGCATATCCTGCTGCTTTATGGTCTATTTCATCTACTGCTGCTGCATATCCTGCTACATCTTCTGCTGCTACACTTCCTTCTGCTACATCTGCTACTGCATCTCCTGCTGCATCTCCTTCTGCTCTATCTCCTGCTGAAAATACTGCTGCATCTCCTACTGCATCTCCTGCTGCATCTCCTTCTGCTCTATCTCCTGCTGAAAATCCTGCTGCATCTCCTACGACTGCATCTCCTGCAGCTGAATCTGCTGCCACTGTGCTGTGGTTGCATCTCCTGCTGCTGCATCTCCTGTTGCTGCATCTCCTTCAGAATATCCTGATGATGCAGATGCAGCAGCTGGAGCAGCAGGAGATGCAGAAGGAGATGCAGCAGGAGATGCCCCAGCAGGAGATGGAGCAGGGGATACAGCAGCGTGCCAAGCAACAGTAGATGCAGAAGCAATATATGCAGCAAAAGGAGATGAAGCAGGATAGGAAGCATCAGGAGACTAAGCAAGAGGAGATGCATTAGGAGATTCCGCAGCAGGCTATGCAGCAGCAGTAGATGCAACAGAGAATGGAGTAGCACGAGATTCAGCAGTAGGAGATGGCTCAGGAGATGCAGCTGCAGGAGATGCACCGGGAGGCGAATCTACAGCAGATGCAGCAAAAGATGCAGGAGATTCGGCAGCAGGTGATGCAGCAGGTGATGCAGCAGCAGGAGATGTGGTATGAGATGCAGAAGCAGGAAATGCAGCAGAAGGAAATGCAGCAAAAGGAGATGCAGCAGGAGTTGCAGCAGAAGGAGATGCAGTAGTATAAAATGCATCAGGAAATGAATCAGCAGTTGCAGCTGCAGAAGATGCAGCATCAGCAACTGCAGCTGAAAATGCAGCAGTAGGAAATGCAGCAGAGTTTACAGCAGCAGTAGATGCAGAAGCAGGAGATCCTGCAAGAAAGCACCATCATTAGATGTATCCGCAGATGCAACACAAGGATATGGAGCAGGAGATGCGGCCGCAAGAGATGGAGCAGGAGATGCAGCTGCAAGAGATGCAGCAGTAGATGCAGAAGGAGATGCAGTAGCAGGAGATGTAGCAGCAGGATATGCAGCAAGAGACTGAACAAGAGGAGATGTATCCTGAGATGCAGCAGCAGGAAATGCAGAGGGAGATGTAGAAGCAGACGAAGCAGCATGAGATGCAGCAGCAAGATAGGCATCAGAAGGAGATAAAACAGGAGATGCAAAAGTAGGAGATTAAGCGACAGGAGATGCATTAGGAGATGCAGTAGCAGCAGATACAGCATCAGGAGATTCAGCTGCAGTAGATGCAGGAGCAGATTCAGAAGCAGATTCCGTATGAGATGCAGCAGCAGGAGATTGATAAGCAAAAGATATAGCAGCAGGAGATGCAGCAGCAGGAAATTCAGGAGGAGATGCAGCAGCAGAAGCAGCAGGTAATGCAGCAGCAGTAGATGAAGTAGGCTTAGGAGCAGCTGTAGATGCAGCAGGGTATGCAAGAGCAGGAGATTCAGCAGCAGGAGATGAAGCAGGGGAGATGCATCCTGAGATGAATCTGCTGATGCATCAGAGGAAGTTGCAGAAGGAGATGCAGCAGCAGGAGGTTCAGCAGAGGATGCAGCAGCAACAGATGCAGGTGGAGATCCAGGAGGAGGACATAGAGAAGCAGGAGATGCAGCAGCACATGCAGCAGCAGATGCAGGAGATGAAGCAGTAGGAGAAGCATCAGGAGGAGATTCAGCAGGAGATGCATCAGGAGGTGCATCAGCAGGAGATGCAGCATTAGGAGATGTACCAGTGGATGCAGCAGCAGGAGATGCATCAGGGGATTCAGTAGAAGGCGATGCAGCAGCAGATGCAGCAGAAGTGAATTTAGCAGCAGAAGATGCAGCAGTGTATGCAGCAGCAGCAGCAGATGGAGCATCAGGTGATGCAGAAGGACATGAATAAATCAGAAGATGAAGCAACAGGAGATGCAGCAGTAGATTAATCTACAGCAGATGCACCAAAAGATGCAAGAGATGCAGCAGCAGGAGATGCAGCTGGAGATGCAGCAGCAGTAGATAGAGCAAGATATACAGAAGCAGGAGATGCATCAGCGGGAGATGTGGCATGAGAGGCAGAAGAAGAAGATCCTGCAGCAGATGTAGTAGCATATGCAGCACCAACAGATGCAGCAGCAGGAGATGCAGGAAGCAGACGAAAGAGGAGATGCAGATTCAGCAGGAGATGAAGTAACAGGAGATGCAGCAGCAGATGAAGTAGCCCGAGTTGTAGCAGCAGTTGCAATAGCAGGAGATGCAGCAATACGTAAAGAAGCACCAGATGCAGCAGCATATGCTGAAGATGTAGTAGGAGGAGATTAAGTAGGAGGAGATTAAGCAGGAGATCCAGCAGGAAGAGATGCAGTAGGATATGCAGAAAAAGATAAAGCAGAAAGAGATGCATCAGGAAATACAGTAGCAGGATATGCATCAGCAGATTGTGCAGCAGAACATGCACTAGCAGAAGATGCAGCAGGAGATGCAGCAGGAGATGTAGAAGGAGATTCAGCAGCAGGGGATGTAGTAAGAGGTGCAGCAGGAGATACATCAGCAGGAATTGTAGCAGGAGATGCTGGAAGAGATTCTGCAGAAGATAATTCAGCAGGAGATGCCACAGGAGATGAAATAGCAACATAGGCATCAGCAGTTACAGCAGGAAGTGCAGCAGGAGATTCAGCAGGAGATGTAGCAGCAGGAGATGCAGCCTCAGATGCCTTCAACAGGATATGCAGCTGAAATGCAGAAGCACTGGATGCATTTGTAGAAGATTGAGCAGCAGATGCAGCAGGAAATGGAGATGCTTCTGCAGATGCATCCGCAGATGCATCCGAAGAGGATGCAGCAGGATATGAATCCGCAGGCTATACAGCAGCATGAGATGAAGCAGCAGATGCAGCAGCAGGAGATGCAGGAGGACATCAAGTAGAATGAGATGCAGCAGCAGCAAATGTAGCAGGAGATGCAGCAGTACATGAAGCATCAGGAAATGGAGCAGCAGATTAAGCAGCAGCAGGAAATGCAGCAGAATATGCAGCAGGAGGTAATGCAGCAGGTGATGCATCAACAGGTGATGCAGCTGCAGCTGCAGAGGCAGCAGTGCAGCAGTAATAGATGCAGCAGCAGATGCATCAGGAGATGCAGATTCAGTATGAGATGATGCAGCAGAAGATGCTGCAGCAGATCATGCAGCAGGAGATGCAGCCGGAGATGTAGCAAGAGGATATGCACCATGATATACAGAAGCAGGAGATGCAACAAAAGATGAAACTGGAGGAGATGCAGTAGGAAAGGCAGCAGAGGAGATGCAGCAGAATCTACTCCTGCATCTCCTGCTGCTGCCTCTCCTCCTGCTAAATCTCCTCCTGCATCAGATGATGCATTTTCTGCATCTCCTGCGACCGCATCTGCTGGTGCATCTCCTGCTTCTCTATCTTCAGCTACATCTCCTGCTGAATCACATGGTGCCTCTCCTGCTGCCTCATCTCCTGCTTCTGCATATTCTTTTGCATGTCTTGCTGCCACATCTCCTGCTTCTGTCTCTCCTGCTCCTGCAATTCTGCTGCTGCATCTCCTGCTCCTGCATTTCCTGCTCCTGCTTCTCATGCATCTGCTGCTGCATCTTCTGCAGCATCTTCTATTGCTTCAACTCCAGACGCTGCATCTCCTGCTGCATCTGCTGGTACTGCATCTTATCCTGCCACATCTCCTGCTCCATTTTCTTGCGCATCTGCTGCTGTTGCTGCTGTATCTTCTGCTGCTGCATCTCCTGCTGATGCGTCTGCTGTTGCATCTCCTTCTGCATCTCCTACTGCTGCATCTTCTTCTCTGCAGATCCTGAGGCTTCATCTCTTGCTGCAGAATCTCCTGCTGAATCCGCTCCTCATCTTTTGCGACTGTATCTCTTGCTGCATCTCCTGCTGCTGCATCTCCTGCTACAGAATCTCTGTCTGCATGTTCTGCTTCTTCATCTCCTGCTACTAGGTCTGCTGCATCATCTCCTCCTGCCTCTTCGCCTACAGCATCTCCTTCTGTATCTCGTGCTACATCTCATGAAGCTGTACCTGCTGAAGCATCTCTTCCTGCTGCATCTCCTGATGAATAGGCATCTATTGATGCATCTGCTGCTGCTTCATCTCCTGCTGCTGCAGCTCCTACTGAATCTGCTGTAGAATATCTTCCTGCATCTGCAGCGGCTGCATCTCTTGCTGCTGCATCATCTACTGATGCATCTCCTGCATAATCTCCGCCTGCTGCATCTCTTGCTTCTGCATCATCTCCTGCTGCATCTCCTGATTCATCTCCTACTGCTGCATCTGCAGTATTTTTTCCTGCATCTGCTGCTGCTTCATATACTGCTTCATCTCCTACTACTGCACCTCCTTCTGCATCTCCTGCTGCTGCAGCTCCTACTGCATCTCCTGCTGAATCTAATCCTACCACATCTCCTGCTGCATCTCCTGCTGCTGCATAAATTGCTGCATCTTTTGCAGCTGCATTTCTTGCAGCTGCATTTACAGATGCATCACCTGATGCTGCATCTCCACCTGCTGCATCTCCTGTTGCTGAACTCCTGCTGATGCATCTTCTGCTGATGCATAACCTGCTGCATCTCTGACTGCTGCATCTCCTGCTGCTGAATCTCCTGCTGATGCATCTGCTTGTGCTGCATACACTGCTGCATATTCTGCTGCTAAGTTCACTTCTGCTGCATCTGCTGCTGCATCGCCTTCTACTGAATCCCCTGATGCATCTCCTGCTGCTGCATCCACTGGTACATCTCCTAATGCTGCATCTCCTGCTGATGCACCTCCTGATGCATCTCCTGCTCAATCTCCTCCTGATGCTTCTCCTACTGCTTCATCTCCTGCATCTGCTGCTGCATGTGCTGCTGCATCTCCTGCTTCTCTATGTCCTCCTCCTGGATCTCCACCTGCATCTATTGCTGCTGCATCCTCTGCTGAACCTCCTGCTGCTGCATCTCCTTCTGCAACTTCCTCTGATGCATCAGCAGATTCATCTCAGGATGCATCTCCCCTGCTTCATCTCCTGCTGCTGAATCTCCTGCTCTTGCATACCCTGCTGCATCTACAGCTGCTCCTAAGCCTACTTCATCTACTGCTGCTGCATTACCTGCTGCTTCTGCTGCTGCATCTCCTCCTGAATTTCCTGCTGCTGCATCTCCTGCTGCTATAACTTTTGCTTATCAATCTCCTGCTGCTGCATCTCATACGGAATCTGCTTCTGAATCTGCTCCTGCATCTACTGCAGCTGAATCTTCTGATGCTGTATCTGCTGCTACTGCATCTCCTAATGCATCTCCTGTCGCTTAATCTCCTGCTTTTGCATCTCCTGTTTTATCTCCTTCTGATGCCTATCTTGCTGCTGCATCTCATGCTGCTTCGTCTGCTTCTACATCTCCCTCTGCATTTCCTGCTGCTGCATCTCAGGATACATCTCCTCATGTTCAGTCTCTTGCTGCATATCCTGCTGCTACATCTCCTGCTACAGCATCTCCTTCTGCATCTCCTGCTGCATCTCTTGCAGCTGCATCTCCTGCTCCGTCTCTTGCAGCTGCATCTCCTTCTCCATCTCTTGCAGCTGAATCTCCTGCTCCATATCCTCCTGTTGCATCTGTGGATTCATCTTATGATGGTGCTTTCTTGCTGGATATCTTACTTGTGCATCTCCTGCTGCTGCAAACTCTGCTGCATCTCCTGCAGCTGCATCTCCTGTGCCATCTCCTACTGCTGAATCTCGTGCTGCTCCATTCTCTGCTGCATCTACTGCTTCTGCATCGCCTGCTGTGGAATCTCCTAATGCATCTCCTCTTGCTTAGTCTCCTGATGCTTCCTATCCTGCTTCATCTCCTTTTGCTGCATATATTGCTGCTGCATCTACTGCTGCTTGGCACGCTGCTGTATCCCTTGCTCCATCTCCTGCTGGGGTATCTCCTGCTGCATCTCCTTCTGCATCTCCTGCTGCTCCTGCTGCTGCATCTGCATCATCAGGATATTCTGAAGGAGATGCAGCAACAGGAGATGCAGCAGCAGGAGATGCAACCACAGAATGTGGCAGCAGATTCAGCTGCAGGAGATGCAGCCGTAAGAGATGCAGCAGGATTTTCAGCAGGAGATAGAGCAGAAAGAGATGCAGCAGGAGATGCAGTAGCAGATGCAGCAGAAGGAAGTGTAGCAGCAGAAGATGTAGGAGGATATGCAGCAGCAGTAGATGAAACAGACCATAAAGCAGCAGGATATGCAGAAGCAGGTGAATCAGCAGCAGGGGATGCAGCATCAGATTCAGCAGCAAATTCAGCAGGAAATGTAGGAACAGTAGATGCAGAAGAAGGATATGTAGCAGGAGATGCATAAGCCAGCAATGCGCCAGCAGAGGCAGCAGCAGAATATGCAGCGGGAGATATAGAAAAAAATGAGGAAGCAGGAGCAGCCCCTATTACTTGATGTCCTCCTGCATCTACTGATGCTGCATCTGCTGCTTCATCTCCTCCTTCTGTATCTCCTGCTGCTACATCTCCTGATGCATCCTCTGCTCATGCATCTGTGGATGCATCTCTTGTTCAACCATTTCCCGTAGCATCTCCTGCTCCACTCCCTGCTGCATCTCTTTCTACTCCATCTGGTGCATCTGCTGTTGCATATGCTGCTGCTTCATCTACTGCTGCATCTCCGGCTAAATCTCCTCCTGCTGCATCTCCTTCTGAAGTTTCTGCTGAATCTACCACTCAATATGCATCTCCTGCTGCATCTCCTGCTGCTGCATCTACTGCTTCATATCCTACTGCATCTCCTCCTGCAGCATATCTTGCTGCATTTCCAACTGTGGCATCATCTGCTCCTCTATCTCCTGCTGCTTCATCTCCTGCTTCTGTATCTCCTGCTGCTACATCTCCTGATGCATCCTCTGCTCATGCATCTGCAGATGCATCTCCTGATGCACAATTTCCCATTGCATCTGCTGCTCCATCCCCTGCTGCATCTCTTTCTGCTCCATCTGGTGCATCTGCTGTTGCATCTCCTTCTGAATTTTCTGCTGAATCTACTGCTGAATATGCATCCCAGGTTTTCATCTCCTGCTGCATCTCCTGCTGAATCTTCTTCTGCAGAATCTCCTGCTGCATCTCCTGCTACAATTCCTGCTGATGTATTTCCTGCTGCAGCTCCTACTACATCCCCTGCTGCTGAATTTCCTTCTATATGTCCTGCTGCATTTTCTAGTGAATCTCCTGCTGCCTTTTCTACTGAATGTCCTGCTGCAGAATCTCCTACGTAATTTCCTGCTGCAGAATCTGCTGATGCATTTCCTGCTGATGTATCTCCTGCTGAATCTCCTGCTGCTGCAACTCCTGATGAATCTGCTGCTGTCTCTGGTGCGGCTGCATCTTCTTTTCCTGCATCTCCTGCTGCTGCATCTCTGGCTGATTTCCTGCTGCATTTCCTTCTCTTGAATCTCCTGCTGCATATCCTGGTTCATCACCTGCTGAATATGCATCTCCTGCTACATCTCCTGCTGATAGACCTCATGCAGCTGCATCTGCTGCTGCATACCCTGCTGCATCTGCTGTTGTCAAATATCTTACTGTTGCATATCCTACTGAATTTCCAGCAGCATCTCCTACTAATGCAATTCCTGCTGCATCTCATCTTGCATCCTTTCCTGCTGCATCAGCTTTTGCTTCTGGTGTTGCTACATCTCCAGCTGCGTCTGATGCTTCATCTGCTTCTGTATCTCCTGCAGCATATGGTTCTGCATCTTCTGCTACATATGGTGCTGCATCTGCTGCTGCTTCTGCTGCTGGTGCATCTCCTGCCTCATATCCTGCTGCTGTGTCTCCTGCTGATGTATGTATTGCTGTAACTCCTGCTTCTGCATCTACATCTGCATCTCCGGCTCCAGCATCTGCTGCATCTATTGCTGCTGCACATCTTATTCATCTCCTTATGCTGCATATACTGCTGCATCAGGTGCTGTTTTTCCTGTTCCATCTCATCCTGCTGCATATTGTGCTGTATCTACTCCTCCTGCATCTCCTGCTGCTGCATGTCCTTCTGCTACATCTCCTTCTGCATCTCCTGCTACAGCATATCCTGCTGTATCTGCTGATTCTGCATCTCCTGATACATCCCCTGCTGCTTCATCTCATCCTGCTGCATCTCATGCTGCATCTCTTGCTGCTATATCTCCTGCTGTTTCATATCCTGCTACTACATCTCTTATTGAATCTCCTGCTGCTTCATCTCTTGATCCATGTCCTTCTGCTGCACCTCGTTTCTGCATCTCCTTTTGCTTCGTCTGCTGCTGCCTCTCCTGCTGTATCTCATGTTGCATTTCTATTGAAGCATCTCCTGTGTCATCTCCTTCTGCTGCATATCTTGCTGCTTCATCTCGTTCTGCATCTCCTGCTGCATCTCCTTCTGCATCACCTGCTGCATCTCCTTCTGCATCACCTGCAGATGCATCTCCTGCTGTATCTCGTGCTCCTGCATATTCATCTGCATTTCCTGCTGCAGATATTTATGAATCTACTACTGTGGCATCTGCTGAATTTGCTGCTGCATCTGCTCCTGCTTCATCTACTCCTGCATCTCCTGCTAAATCTCCTGCTGCTGCATCTTCTTCTGATGTTCCTGCTGAATCTACTGCTGAATATGCATCTCCTGCTGCATCTCCTGCTGCTGCATCTCCATCTTCATATCCTACTGCATCTCCTCCTGCAGCATTTCTTGCTGAATTTCCTTCTGCTGCATCTCTTGCTGCATCATCTGCTGCAGCATCTTCTGCTGCTACATCTCCTAATGAATCAGCATTTCATGATGCATCTGCTGCTGCATCTATTGCTGCTGCATATGCTGCCTCTGAAGCTGCAGCTGCATCACCTGCTGTTTCATCAACTGCTGCATTAACTCCTGCTGCATATTCTGCTGCATTTCCTGATGCTGCATCTCCTTATTCTGCTGCTCCATTTCCTGCTGTTTAATGTACTGTTGCATCTCCTGCTACATTTGCTGCTGCTGCATGTCCTTCTACTTGATGTCTTCCTGCATTTTCTGCTGCGGCATCTCCTGCTGCATCTCCTGCTGCTGTATAGCCTGCTTCTACATCTCCTGCTGCTTCATCTCCTGCTCTTGCATCTCCTTCTGCTGAATCTCCTCCTGAATCTCTGGTGGTATCTCGTGCTGCTGCATATCCTGCTACATCTCATGATATATCTCCTTCTGAATATGCATTTCCTGCTGCTTCTCCTGCTGCTGAATCTCATGCTGCTGCATCTTCTCCTGCTGAATCTTCTGCTGCTGCGTCTGCTGCATCATCTCCTCTTTCTCCATAACCTGCTGTATCTCCTGTTGCTGCATCATATCTTGCTGCTGCATATGTTGAAGTATCTCTTCCTACTGCATCTTCTGCTGAATCTTCATTTCCTGCTGCATCTGCTTCTGCATCTCCTGCTGCTGCTGCTGCATCTCCTGCAGCTTCTGCTTCGGCTGCATCAGTTGCTGCTGAATATCCTGATGAATCTCCTGTGGCATCTAATGCTTCTACATATCATGCTGAATCTCCTAATGCATCTCCACCTGCTGCCACTTTTACTGCTGCGTTTGCTTCTGCATCTCCTGCTGCACCTCCAGCTGCTGAATCTCCTTTATCTGCTGCTGAATCTCCTGCTGCAGCATCTCCTTCTACTGCATCTGCTACTTCTGCATCTCCTGCTGCTGCATCTCCTGCTGCATCTCCGTCTGAATTTCTTGGTGCTGCATTTCCTGCTGATGCATATTCTGCTTCAACTCCTGCTGCTGCATTACCTTCTGCATCTATTCCTCTTGTATTTCCGGCTGCTGCATCTACTGATACTGCCTGTGATGCTGCATCTCCTGCTGCATCTCTTGGTGCTGCATCTTCTGGTGTTGCATCTGCTGCTGCATCTCCTTCGGCATCCTGTATCTCCTGCTGCTACATCTCCTGATGCATCCTCTGCTCATGCATCTGCGGATGCATCTTTGAGGCATCATTTCCCGTTGCATCTGCTGCTCCATCCCCTGCTGCATCTTTTTCTGCTCTATCTGGTGCATCTGCTCTTGCATATGCTGCTGCTTCATCTACGGCTGCATTTCTGGCTAAATCTCCTTCTGCTGCATGTCCTTCTGAAGTTTCTGCTGAATCTCCTGCTGAACATGCATCCCCGGCTGCATCTCCTGCTGCTGCATCTCCTGCTGCATCTCCTGCTGCAGCATCTCTTGCTGCTTTTCATTCTGCTGCATCTCCTTCTGCTACATCTCCTGCTGCATCATCTGCTGCAGCACCTTCTGCTGCACCATCTCCTGCTGAATCTGCATCTCCTGATGCATCTGCTGCTGCATCTATTGCTGCTACATCTGCTGCCTCTGCAGCTGAAGCTGCATCACCTGCTGCTTCATCACCTGCTGCATTACCTCCTGCTTCTTAATCTGCTGCTCCATTTCCTGATGCTTCATGTACTGCTGCATCTCCTTAATCAGCTGCTCCAACTTCAGATGCTTCATGTACTGCTGCATCTCCTGCTAAACTTGCTGCTGCTGCATCTCCTTCTACTTGATGTCGTACTGCATCTCCTACTGCTGCATCTGCTGCAGCATCTCCTGCTGCTGTATAGCCTGCGGATTCATATCCTGCTGCATCCTCTGCGGATGCATCTGCGGATGTATCTGCAGAAGCATCTCCATTTCCTGCTTCATCTGCTGCTCAATCTTCTATGGATGCATCTAGTTCTTCTGCATTTCAGCTGCATATCCTGTTGAAGGCATCTGCGGCTGCATCTCCTGCTGCTACATCTCCTGCTGAATCTCCTGCTGCATCTCCTGCTGCACTTCCTGCTGTAACTGCTGATGCCTATGTTACTATTTCATCTCCTGCGGCATCTCCTGCTGAATCTTATTCTGCAGAATTTCCTCCAACAACTCCTGCTACAATTCCTGCTGAGGTATCTCCTGCTGAATGTCCTACTGCATCCCCTGCTGCTCAGTCTCCTTCTATATCTCCTGCTGCATCTCCTGCTGCATTTTCTACTGAATCTACTGCTGCTGAATCTCCTACGAAATTTCCTGCTGCAGAATCTGCTGATGCATTTCCTGCTGATGCATCTTATGCTCAATCTCCTGATAATGCATCTTTTTTACTGCATATCCTGCTGCTGCATACCTGCTGCCTCATCTCGTTCTGCTACGTCTCCTTCTGTATCTCCTGCTACAGCATCTCCTGCTCTATCTGCTGAATTTGCTGCTGCATCTGCTGCTGCTTCATCTACTGCTACATCTCCTGATAGGTCTCCTGCTGCTGCATCTGCTGTTGCATACTCTCCCACAGCATCTGCTGCTGCATCAACTGATACTTTCTCTCTTGCTGCCTTTATTGCGGCTGCATCTCCTGCTATATTTCCTTCTGCTGCATCTTCTTTACTTCATCTATTACTCTGCACCTCCTGCTGCTGCATCTCCTCCTTCTGCACCTCCGGCTGAATCGCCTGTAGCAGCTCCTACTTTTTCATCTCCTGCTGCTACATCTCCTAGTGCATATGTTGGTGCTGCATCTCCTGTTACTTCTGCTGCTGCGGCATTCCCTGCTGCATCTCCTGATGCTGCATCTCCTTCTGCATCTCCTTCTGTGTCTCCTGCTACTACATCCCCTGCTGCTGCATTTCCTGCTGAGTCTCCTGATGCTGCAACTCCTTCTGCATCTTCTGCCGATGCATCTCATGCAGAATCTGCTGCTGCTGCATCTCCTGTTGCATCTGCTTCTGATGCACCTGTGGCTACATCTCTGCTGCTGCATCAATTGCTGCAATTCCTGCTTCAAATGCTGATGCATCTGCTGCTGGTCTATGTCCTGCTACATCTCGTCATCCTGCACATCCTGCTGCATCTGCTGAAGATTCTCTTCCTATTGCTTCTCCTGCTGAATCTGCATTTCCTGCTGCATCTGCTTCTGCATCTCCTGCTGATGCATCTCCTGCTGAATTAGCTGCTGCTGCATCTCCTTCTACAAGTAGGTTATAACTTTCTATGTTTGCTGCCTCATCTCCTGATGCATCTGCTGATGCATCTCCTGCTGATGCATTTCCTGCTTCATCTTCAACTGATGCATCTGTGGCTTCATCACCTCATATGTCATCTCCTGCTGCATCTGCTGCAGTATTTCCTGATGCAGTATCTGATGATCCTGCATCTACTGCTGAATTTCCTGCTGCATCTGCTGATGCTCTGCTGCTGCTTCATCTCCTGCCAAATCTCCTGCTACATATCCTGCTGCTGCACCTCCTAATGCATCTCATGATAATGCTTCATCTCCTGCTACTGCATCTCCTGCTGCACCTACTGCTGCTGAATTTCATGCTGTATCTTCTGCTGCTGCATCTCCTGCTGATGGGTCTGATGCAGCATCTCTTGCTCTTGCATCTCCTGCTGCATCTCTTGCTGCTGCATTACCTGCTCTATCCGCTCCTACTGCATCTCCTCCTGCTGCATATCCTGCTTCTCTATATAGTTCTGCCTTTCCTGCTGCTGCATCTCCTGCTGCTGAATCTCTGCATCTCCTTCTTCTGATTCTCCTGCTGCTCTATTACTTTCTGCATCGATTCCTGCTGCATGTCCTGCTGCTGCATCGGCTTTTGCTGCATCTGGTTCTGTATCTCCTGCTGATGCATCTCCTGCTCTTGCATCTCCTAATGAAACTCAGGCGGCATCTCATTCTGCTACCTATCCTGCTACATCTCCTGACGTATCTCCTTCTGAATCTGAATTTCCTGCTGCTTCTTTTGCAGTTGAATCTCCTGCTGCTGCATCTTCTGCTGCTGAATCTCCTGCTGCTGCGTCTGCTACATCATCTCCTATTTATAACCTGCTGTATCTCCTGTTGCTGCATCATAACATGCTGCTGCATATCTTGAAGAATCTCTTCCTACTGCATCTTCTGCTGAATCTTCATTTCCTGCTGCATCTGCTTCTGCATCTCCTGCTGCTGCTGCATCTCCTACTGCTTCTCCTGCTGCTGCATCAGCTGCTGCTGAATCTCCTGATGAATCTCCTGCTGCATCCCCTTCTGAATATGCATCTCCTCAGGCATCTCCACCTGCTGCCACTCCTACTGCTGCGTTTGCTTCTGCATCTCCAGCTGAACCTCCAGCTGATGAATCTCCTGATGCCGTGTCTGCTACTGAATATCCTTTGTCTGCTGCTGAATCTCCTGCTGCTGAATCTCCTGCTGCATCTGCTGCCGCTGCATCTCCTACTGCTGCATCACCTTCTGCATGTGCTGCTGCAGAATCTCCTAATGCTGCATCTCCTGTTGCTGCATCTGCTGGTGCTGCACCTGCTGCAACATCTTTTGCATCTCCTGCTGCTGCACCTCGTGCTGCATCTTCATCTGAATCTCTTGGTGCTGCATTTCCTGCTGATGCATATTCTCCTTCAGCTCCTGCTGCTGCATTACCTTCAGCTGCATTTTCTACTGAATCTCCTGCTGATTTTTCTACTGAATCTCCTGCTGCACAATTTCCTACGGAATTTCCTGCTGCACAGTTTTCTGATGCATTTCCTGCTGATGCATTTCCTGCTGAATCTCCTGCCTCTTCATCTCCTTCTGCTGAATATCCTGCCTCTTCATCTCTTGCTGCTGCAATTCCTGCTGAGTCTGCTGCTGCCTCTGGTGCGGCTGCATCTTTTTTTACTGCATCTCCCGCTGCTGCATCTCCGGCTGATTTCCTGCTGCATGTCCTTCTCTTGAATCTCCTGCTGCATATCCTGGTGCATCACCTGCTGAATATGCATTTCCTGCTACATCTCCTGCTGATACACCTCATGCAGCTGCAGCTGCTGCTGCATATCCTGCTGCATCTGCTGTTGCCAAATCTCTTGCTGCTGCATATCCTACTGAATTTACAGCAGCATCTCCTGCTGATGCAATTCCTGCTGCATCTCATCCTGCATCCTTTGCTGCTGCATCTGCTGCTGCTTCTGGTGATGCTACATCTCCAGCTGCATCTGCTGCTGTATCTCTTCCTGCATATGGTTCTGCATCTTCTGGTGCATATGGTTCTGCATCTTCTTCTGCATATGCTGCTGCTTCTCCTGCTGCTGCATCAGTCCCTGCTGAATCTCCAGATGAATCTCCTTTATCATCTCCTTCTGAATATGCATCTCCTGATGCATCTCCACCTGCTGCCACTCCTACTGCTGCGTTTGCTTCTGCATCTCCTGCTGCACCTCCTGCTGCTGTATCTCCTTATGCCGTGTCTGCTACTGAATATCCTTTGCCTGCTGCTGAAGCTCCCGCCTCTTCATCTCCTGGTGCTGCTTCTACTGCATCTGCTGTGGCTGCATCATCTTCTACTGCGTCTCCTGCTACTGCGTCTCATTATTCTGAATCTCCTGCTACTCTATTACCTTCTGCATCGACTCCTGCTGCATGTTCTGCTGCTGCATAGACTCCTGCTGCATCTGCTTCTGCATCTCCTGCTGATGCATCTCCTGCTTCATATCCTACTGCATCTCCTGCAGCATATCTTGCTGCATTTCCTCTTGCAGCATATCTTGCTGCATTTCATTCTGCTGCATCTCCTGCTTCATCATCTTCTGCAGCATCTTCTGCTGCTACATCTCCTACAGAAAGAGCATCTCCTGATGCATCTGCTGCTGCATCTATTGCTGCTGCCTCTATTGCTGCTGCCTCTGCTGCCGCTGCAGCTGCAGCTGCATCTCCTGCTGATGCATCACCTGCTGCATTACCTCCTGCTGCATATTCTGCTGCATGTCCTGCCGGTGCTTAATCTACTGCTCCATTTCCTGATGCTTCAAAGACTGCTGCATCTACTGCTAGATTTGCTGCTGCTGCATCTCCTTCTACTTGATGTCCTTCTGCACCTCCTGCTGCTGCATCTGCTGCTTCATCTCCTGCTGCAACCTCTGCGGATGCATCTGAGGATGCATCTGCACAAGCATCTCCATTTCCTGCTGCATCTGCTGCTCAATCTTCTACGGATGCATCTAGTGCTTCTGCATTTCATGTGCATATCTTGTTGAAGGCATCTGAGGCTGCATCTCCTGCTGCTACATCTCCTGCTGAATCTCCTGCTGCACTTCCTGCTGTAACTGCTGATGCATATGATACTATATCATCTCCTGCTGCATCTCCTGCTGAATCTTCTTCTTCAGAATCTCCTCCTACATTTCCTGCTACAATTCCTGCTGATGTATCTCCTGCTGCACCTCCTACTACATCCCCTGCTGCTAAATCTCCTTCTATATTTCCGTCTGCATCTCCTCCTGACTTTTCTACTGAATCTCCTGCTGCAGAATCTCCTACGGAATTTTCTGCTGCAGAATCTGCTGATGCATTTCCTGCTGATGCATCTCTTGCTGAAGCTCCTGATGCTGCATCTCCTCCTGCTGAATCTCTTGCCTCTTCATCTCCAGCTGCTGCAACTCCTGCTGAATCTGCTGTTGTCTGTGGTGCGGCTGCATCTTCTTTTACCGCACCTCCAGCTGCTGCATCTCCGGCTGATTTCCTGCTGCATTTCCTTCTCTTGAATCTCCTGCTGCATATCCTGGTGCATCACCTGCTGAATATGCATCTCCTGCTACATCTCCTGCTGATACACCTCATAGAGCTGCATCTGCTGCTGCATATCCTGCTGCATCTGCTGTTGCCAAATCTCTTGCTGCTGCATATCCTACTGAATTTCCAGAAGCATCTCCTGCTGATGCATGTCCTGCTGCATCTCCTGCTTCTGCATCTACTTCTTCTGCATCTCCAGCTCCTGCATCTCCTGCGGCATCAATTGCTACTGCATATCTTATTCATCTCCTTCTGCTGCATATACTGCTGCATCTGATGTTGCTGTACCGCCTCCTGATTCATCTCCTCTTGTATCTCTTCCTGCTGCATCTCCTGCTGAATCTCCTCCTTCTGCATCTCCTAACCCATCTCCTCATGTTGCATCACCTGCTGCATCTCCTGCTGCTGCATCTCCTGCTGCTGCATCTCCTTCTGCATCTTCTGATACATCCCCTGCTGCTTAATCTCATTCTGCTGCATCTCAGGCTGCATCTCCTTCTACTTTAGCTCCTGCTCTTTCATATCCTGCTTCTGCATCTCCAAATGAATCTCCAGCAGCTTCATCTCTTGATCCATGTCCTGCTGCTGCATCTCCTGTTTCTCCATCTCCTTTTGCTTCGTCTGCTGCTGCATCTCCTGCTGTATCTCATGTTGCATGTTCTATTGAATCATCTCCTGCATCATCTTTCTGCTGCATATCTTGCTGCTTCATCTAGTTCTGCATCTCCTGCTGCATCTCCTTGAGCACCACCTGCTGCATCTCCTTCTGTATCACGTACAGATGCATCTCCTGCTCTATCTCCTGCTCCTGCATAGTCATCTGCATTTCCTGCTGCAGCTCTTTATGAATCTACTACTTCTGCATCTGCTGAATTTACTGCTGCATCTCCTGATAGATCTCCTGCTGCTGCATCTCCTGCTACTGCATCTGATGCTGCATCTGATGCTACTTTCTCTCTTGCTGCATTTACTGCGGCTGCATCTCCTGCTATATTTCCTTCTGCTGCATCTTCTTCACTTCATCTACTACTCTGCACCTCCTGCTGCTGCATCTCCTCCTTCTGCATCTCCGACTGAATCGCCTGTTGCATCTCCTGCTTCTTCATCTCCTGCTGCTACATCTCCTAGTGCATAGGATGCTGCTGCATCTCCTGTTACTTCTGCTGCTGCTGCATTCCCTGCTGCATCTCCTGATGCTGCAGCTCCTTCTGCATCTCCTTCTGTGTCTGCTGCTACTACATCCCCTGCTGCTGCATTTCCTGCTGAGTCTCCTGATGCTGCAACTCCTTCTGCATCTTCTGCCGATGCATCTCATGCAGAATCTGCTGCTGCTGCATCTCCTGTTGCATCTGCTTCTGATGCATCTGCGGCTACATCTCTGCTGCTGCATCAATTGCTGCAATTCCTGCTTCAAATGCTGATGCATCTGCTGCTGGTCTATGTCCTGCTACATCTCGTCATCCTGCACATCCTGCTGCATCTGCTGAAGATTCTCTTCCTATTGATTCTCCTGCTGAATCTGCATTTCCTGCTGCATCTGCTTCTGCATCTCCTGCTGATGCATCTCCTGCTGAATTAGCTGCTGCTGCATCTGCTTCTACATGTACGTTATAACTTTCTACGTTTCCTGCCTCATCTCCTGTTGCATCTGCTGATGTGCCTCTGGCTGCTGCATCTCCTGCTTCATCTTCAGCTGCTGCATCTGTGGCTTCATCACCTCATATGTCATCTCCTGCTGCATCCGCTGCAGTATTTCCTGCTGCAGTATCTGATGATCCTGTATCTACTGCTGCATTTTATGCTGCATCTGCTGCTGCTCTGCTGCTGCTTCATCTCCTGCCAAATCTCCTGCTACATATCCTGCTGCTGCACCTCCTAATGCATCTCATAATAATGCTTCATCTCCTGTTATTGCATCTCCTGTTTCACCTACTGCTGCTGCATTTCCTGCTGCATCTTCTGCTGCTGCATCTCCTGCTGATGGGTCTGATGCAGCATCTCTTGCTCTTGCATCTCCTGCTGCATCTTTTGCTGCTGCATTACCTGCTCTATATCCTCCTACTGCATCTCCTGCTGCTGCATATCCTGTTTCTGTATATACTGCTGCCTTTCCTGCTGCTGTATCTCCTGCTGCTGAATCGACTCCTGCTGCATCTGCTTCTGCATCTCCTTCTTCTGAATCTCCTGCTAAATCTGCATCTCCTGCTGCTTCATCTCCTGCTTTTGCATCTCCTTCTGCTGAATCTCCGGCGGCATCTCATGATGTTACATATGCTGCTACATCTCCTGACGTATCTCCTTCTAAATATGCATCTCCTGCTGCTTCTCCTGCTGCAGAATTTCCTTCTGCTGAATCTCCTGCTGCTGCATCTCCTGCTGTTGAATCGCCTGCTGCTGCGTCTGCTGCATCATCTCCTCTTTCTCCATATTTTGCTGTATCTCCAGTTGCTGCATCATATCATGTAGCTGCATATTTTGAAGAATCTCTTCCTACTGTATCTTCTCCTGAATCTTCATTTCCTGCTGCATCTGCTTCTGCATCTCCTTCTGCTGCATCTCCTGTTGCTGCATCTGCTGGTGCTGCACATGCTGCAACATCTGCTTCTGAATCCCCTGCTGCTGCATCTGCTGCTGCATCTCCATCTGAATCTCTTGGTGCGGCATTTCCTGCTGCTGCATATTTTGCTTCAACTCCTGCTGCTGCATTACACTCTGCATCTATTCCTGTTGTATTTCCTGCTGCTGCATCTCCTGCTGCTGAATTTGATGCTTCATCTCCTACTGCTGCATCTGCTGATATTCCATGTGCTGCTGCATCTCTTGGTGCTGCATCTTCTGGTGTTGCATCTCCTGCTGCATCTCCTGCGGCATCACCTGCTCCTGTATCTCCTGCTGCTACATCTCCTGATGCATCCTCTGCTCATGCATCGGCGGATACATCTCCTGAGGCACCATTTCATGTTGCATCTGCTGCTCCATCCCCTTCTGCATCTCTTTCTGCTCCATCTGGTGCATCTGCTGTTGCATATGCTTCTGCTTCGTCGACTGCTACATCTCCTGCTTTATCTCCAGCTGCTGCATCAGTTCTGCTGAATCTCCTGATGAATCTCCTGTGGAATCTCTTGCTTCTACATATCATGCTGAATCTCCTGCTGCTGAATCAAATGATGCCTCTGCTGCTGCTGCATCTCCTACAGCCGCATCTCCTGCTGATGCATGTCCTGCTGCATCTCCTGCTTCTGCATCTACTTCTTCTGCAGCTCCGGCTCCAGCATCTCCTGCTGAATCAATTGCTGCTGCATCCCTTACTTATCTCCTACTGCTGCATATACTGCTGCATCTGGTGCTGCTGTACCTCCTCCTGCTGCATTTCCTCTTGCATACCCTCCTGCTGCATCTCCCGATTAATCTCCTCTTTCTGCATCTCCTGTCCCATCTCCTCCTGCTGCATCTCCTGCTGAATCTTCTGCTTCATCTCCTGCTGCTGCATCTCCTTCTGCATCTCCTGCTGCTGCATCTCCTGCTGTAGCTGCTGTTTCTGCATCTCCTGTTACTTCTCCTGCTGCTGCACCTCCTGCTGCATATCCTTCTGCTACATCTCCTGCTACAGCATCTCCTGCTGTATCTTCTGCTTCTGCATCTCCAGATATATCCCCTGCTGCTTCTTCTCATCCTGCTGAATATCATGCTGCATCTCCTGCTGTTTCATATCCTGCTTCTGCATCTCCAAATCAATCTCCTGCCGCTTCATCTCTTGATCCATGTCCTGCTGCTGCATCTCCTGTTTCTCCATCTCCTTTTGCTTTGTCTGCTGCTACATCTCCTGCTGTATCTCATGTTGCACCTTCTATTGAAGCATCTCCTGCGTCATCTCCTTCTGCTGCATATCTTGTTGCTTCATCTCGTTCTGCATCTCCTGCTGCATCTCCTTGAGCGTCACCTGCTGCTTCTCCTTCTGCATCACCTGCAGATGCATCTCCTGTTGTATCTCGTGCTCCTGCATATTCATCTGCATTTCCTGCTGCAGCTCTTTATCAATCTACTACTGTTGCATCTGCTGAATTTGCTGCTGCATCTGCTGCTGCTTCATCTACTGCTGCATCTCCTGATAGATCTCCTGCTGCTGCATCTCCTGCTGCTGCAGCTGCTGCTGCATCTGATGCTGCATCAGCTGCTACTTACTCTCTTCCTGCATTTACTGCGGCTGCATCTCCTGCTATATTTCCTTCTGCTGCATCTTCTTCACTTCATCTATTACTCTGCACATCGTTCTGCTGCATCTCCTCCTTCTGCATGTCCGGCTGAATCACCTATTGCATCTCCTGCTTCTTCATCTCCTGCTGCTACATTTACTAGTGCATATGATGATGCTGCATCTCCTGTTACTTCTGCTGCTGCTGCATTCCCTGATTCTGCAACTCCTTCTGCATCTCCTGCTACGACATCTCCTGCTGCTGCATTTCCGGCTGAATCTCCTGATGCTGCAACTGCTCCTGCATCTCCTCCTACTACATCCCCTGATGCTGCATTTCCTTCTTCATCTCCTGATGCTGCAAATCCTTCTCCATCTCCTACTGCATCTCATTTCTTAATGCATGTCCTGCTGCATTTCCTGTTGAAACGTCTCCTGCTCTATCTCTTCCTTTATACCTTCTAGATTTCCTGCCTCATTTCCTCATGCACCTGCTGATGCCCCTCGTGCTGCTGCATCTCTTGCTTCATCTTCAACTGATGCATCTCTGGCTTCATCACCTAATATGTCATCTCCTGCTGCATCTGCTTATGTATTTCCTGATGGTGTATCTGCTGACGTAGAATCTACTGCTGCATCTGCTGCTGCTTCATCTCCTGCCAAAACTCCTGCTACATATCCTGCTGCTGCATCTTTAATGCATCTCATGCTAATGCTTCATCTCCTGTTGCTGCTTTTCTTGCTGCATCTTCTGCTGCTGCATCTCCTGCTGATGGGTCTGATGCTGCATCTCTTGCTCTTGCATCTCCTGCTGCATCTCTTGCTGCTGCATTACCTGCTCTATCTCCTCCTACTGTGTTTCCTGCTGCTGCATATCATGCTTCTGTATATACTGCTGCCTTTCCTGCTGCTGCATCTCCTGCTGCTGAATCTCTTTCTGCATATCATTCTCCTGAATTTCCTGCTGCTCTGTTACCTTCTGAATCGACTCCGGCTGCAGATCCTGCTAATGCATCTCCTGCTCCTGCATCTCCTTCTGCTGAATCTCCTCCTGAATCTCCGGCGGCATCTCATGCTGTAAACATATCCTGCTACATCTCCTGACGTATCTCCTTCTGAACATGCATCTCCTGCTGCTTCTCCTGCTGCTGAATCTACTGCTGCTGCGTCTGACGCATCATCGCCTCTTTCTCCATAACCTGCTGTATCTCCTGTTGCTGCATCATGTCATGCTGCTGCACATGTTGAAGAATCTCTTCCTACTGCATCTTCTGCTGAATCTTCATTTCCTGCTGCATCTGCTTCTGCATCTCCTGCTTCATCTCCTGCTGCTTCTCCTTCTGAATATGCATCTCCTGATGCATCTCCACCTGCTGCCACTCCTACTGCTGCGTTTTTTTCTGCATCTCCTGCTGCACCTCCTGCTGCTGAATCTCCTGATGCCGTGTCTGCTGCTGAATATCCTTTGTCTAATACTGCATCTCCTGTTGCTTCATCTGCTGGTGCTGCACCTGCTGCAACATCTGCTTCTGCATCTCCTGCTGCTGCACCTCCTGCTGCATCTCCATCTTAATCTCATGGTGCTGCATTTCCTGCTGATGCATATTCTGCTTCAACTCCTGCTGCTTCAACTCCTGCTGCTGAATCTCCTTCTGCTGCATCTGCTGATACTGCATGTGCTGCTGCAGTTCCTGCTGTATCTCTTGGTGCTGCATCTTCTGCTGTTGCATCTACTGCTTCATCTCATTATGGCTAACGTGAGCCAGTATTGGATGGTAGCAGCTTTCCTGCGGTACTTATGGCGAATGCTCTGAAATTTTGACTTGACACCTTCATAGCTATTTTGATGTTTCCGTTCAAAAACCAAGAATGAACGTTCTGCAAGTCTCCCTTTCCAGTGAAAGCGCTGTAAGAGAAGACATTCAGAAGCAGCAGCATTCCGTGCTAACATCTTCGCAGTTAGACCGTTCACTAGCCTAGACGGAAAGTTAGATAGATCTTGGTTTGCACTATTGCGCTTTAAGAGAAGACATTCAGAAGCACAAGCAGTCATTCTGATCTGACAGTACACAAGACTAGACTGAAAGTTGTACAAGTCGTGCTCTGCAGTGAAAGTGCTCTAAGAGAATACATCCGCAAGCATAAGCATTCCATGCTAACATCTTCCCTGCTGGAGATATTCTATTTTCCTAAAGAGCGTTGTTAGGAGTTATTAAGTAGCTAATAACTAGCCTCCACGAAAACGTTGCGTTTTTCCGGCTTTGGGCTGACAGTAAAAGCGCTTCATGAAAAGAACCTAACGAGAGCCAGAATTTGATGGTGGCATCTTCCGTGAGGCACTTGAGCAGAAATCTCTAAAATCTTGACGTGATGCCTCAATAGCCATGCTGATGTTACCGTTCACTAGCCTAGACTGAAAGTTCGACAAGTCGTGCTTTGTTGTTGTATCGTTTTAAGATAACACGTTTATAAGCGGAATCATTCTGTCCTAACATCGTCCTTGCTGGAGATATTAATTCCAACGATAGCGAAGTAATAGGCGTTTTAAAGTCACTACTAACCAGACTAAACTAAAGCATTCTTTTAGTTGTGTTTGCAACTTGCAGTGAAAGCCTTTCCAGGAAGACTCTAACTTGAGCCAGTATTGGGTGGTAGCAGCTTTCCTGCGGTACTTATGCTGAATGCTCTGAAATTTTGACGTGACGCCTTCATAGCTATTTTGATGTTACCGTTCAAAAATCGAGAAAGAAAGTTCTACAAGTCTCCCTTTCCAGTGAAAGCGCTGTAAGAGAAGACATTCAGAAGCAGCAGCATTCCGTGCTAACATCTTCGCAATTAGACCGTTCACTAGCCTAGGCGGAAAGTTAGATAAATCTTGGTTTGCATGATTGCGCTCTAAGAGAAGACATTCAGAAGCACAAGCAGTCATTCTGATCTGACGGTACACAAGACTAGACGGAAAGTTCTACAAGTCGTGCTCTGCAATAAAAGTGCTCTAAGAGAAGACATACAGAAGCTAAAGCATTCCATGCTAACATCTTCCCTGCACGAGATATTCTCTTTTCCTAAAGAGCACTGTTAGGAGTTATTAAGTCGCTAATAACTAGCCTACGCGAAAACCTTGCGTTTTTCGTGCTTTGCGGCTGGCAGTGACAGCGCTTCATGAAAGGATCCTAACGAGAGCCAGATTTGATGGTAGCAGCTTCCGTGAGGTACTTGAGCAGAAATCTCTAAAATCGTGAAGTGATGCCTCAATAGCCTTGCTGATGTTACCGTTCACTAGCCTAGACTGAAAGTTCGACAAGTCTCGCTTTCCAGTGAAAGTGCTATAAGAGACCACATTCAGAAGCAGCAGCATTCCGTGCTAACGTCTTCACTGTTGGAGATAGTCACTTTTCCTAAAGCTCGTTATTAGTGGCTGTTATGTCACTATTCTTTAACCTACACTTAAACGCAATGTTAATCGTGTTTTTCACCTCTCAGTGAAAGTGCTTCCAGAGAAGATTCGAATGACAGAAACCATTTGATGCTAGCAACTTCCCAAGGGTATTTCTGTTGATCTCTTTCTAATCTTCAAGTGAAGCTTTACTAGCCTTGCTGATGTTACCATTCACTAGCCTAGACGGAGAGTTCGATAAATCTTGGTTTGCAGTGATTGCGCTCTAAGAGAAGACATTCAGAAGTAGAAGCATTCCATGCTAACATCTTCCCTGCTGGAGATATTCACTTTTCCTCAAGCGCCTTATTAGGAGCTATTAAGTCTCTATTCATTTGCCAACACAAGAACGTTGCGTTAGTCATTCTCTGCATCTTGCAGAGAAATCTCTTCCATAGAAGACGCTAACGAAAGCCAACTTTTGATGGTAACACCTTTCCTGTTTACTTGTTCCGAATGCTCTGAAATTTTGAAGTAACGCCTTCGTAGCCATTCTGGTCTTACAGTACACATGACTAGACTGAAAGTTCTACAAGTCGTGCTCTGCAGTGATAGCGCTCTAAGAGAATACATCCACAAGCAGAAGCATTCCATGCTAGCATCTTCCCTGCTGGAGATATGAATTTGTACTACAACGCCGTAATAGACGGTGTTAAGTCCCTATTCACTAGCCTACGCTAAAAAGTCCCTATTCACTAGCCTATACTAATACTTTCGTGTTGGCAGCTTGCAGTGAAAGCGCTTCCAGAGAAGAATCTAACGAGAGCCACCATTTGATGCTAGCAACTTCCCGAGGGTAGTTCTGCCAAACGCTTTCAAATCTTCAAGTGAAGCCTTACTAGATATGCCGATGTTACAGTTCACTAGCCTAGACGGAAAGTTCGATAAATCTTGGTTTGCAGTGATTGCACTCTAAGAGAAGACATACAGAAGCAGAAGCATTCCATGCTAACATCTTCCCTGCACGAGATATTCTCTTTTCCTAAAAAGCATTATTAGGCGTTATTAAGTCGCTAATAACTAGCCTACGCGAAAACGTTGAGTTTTTCGTGCTTTGCGGCTGGCAGTGACAGCGCTTCATGAAAGGATCCTAACGAGAGCCAAAATTTGATGGTAGCAGCTTCCCTGCAGTACTTGTGCTGAACGATCTCAACTCTTGAAATGAGGCTTTAATAGCCATTCTGATCTTACAGTTCATAAGCCTAGAGTGAAAGTTCTACAAGTCGTCTTTTCAAGTAACAGCGCTATGAGAGAAAATATTAATAAGCGGTGTAGTTTCAGGCCAGCATCTGCACTGCCTGAAATTCTTACTTTTCCATAAGCGCATTAACAGGCGCAGTTAAGTCACAATTTATTACCCTAAACTAAAATGTGTTAGTCGTGCTTCACAGCTTGCAGTGAAAGCGCTATAAGAGAAGACTCTAACGAGAACCAGCATTTGATGGTAGAAGCTTCCCTGCGGTACTTGTGCTGAACGCTCGGAAATTTTGAAGCGACACTTTACTAGCTGACGATATATTTCAGAAGACTAGCATGAAACTTCTAGAAGTCGTACTTTGCAGTGAAAGTGCTATAAGAGAAGACATTCAGAAGCAGCAGCATTCCATACTACCATCTTCCCTGCAGCCGATGTTCACTATTCCTAAAGCTCGTTATTTGGCGAAGTAAAGTAACTGTTCTGTACCCTATACTAAAATTTTGTGTTAGTCGTGCTTTGCAGCTTGCAGTGAAAGCGCTTCCAGAGAAGACTAACGAGAGCCAGCATGTGATTGTAGCAGCTTCCCTGCCGTACTTGTGCTGAACGATTTGAAATTTTGAAGTGACGCTTTAATACCCATTCTGATGTTACAGGACACGAGCCTAGACTGAAAGTTCTACAAGTCTTTCTTAGCAGTGAAAGCGCTATAAGAGAAGACATTCAGAAGCAGCAGCATTCCATGCTACCATTTTCCATACGGGCTTTACTCACTTTTCCTAAAGCTCTTCAATAGTTAATTCACAATTCCGTAATCAATACTAAACGTGTTGTTAGACGTGCTTTGCAGCTTGCAGTGAAAGCGCTTCAAGAGAAGATTCTAACGAGAGCTAGCATTTGATGGAAGCAGCGCACTTGCGGTAATTTATCTAAACGTCTTCAGATTTTGCAGTGATGCTTTAATAGCCATTCTGATGATGCAGTACACGAGCCAAGACTGAAAGTTCTACAAGTCTTGCCTTGCAGTGAAAGCTCATCCAGAGAAGAATTATATGATTTTCAATATTTGATCGTAGCATCTTCCCTGCGGTATTTGCGCTGAACACTCTGATATTTTGAAGCGACGCTTTCATAGCCATTCTGGTGTTGCAGTACATAAGAACAGACTAAAAGTTCAACAAGTCTTGCCTTGCAGTGAAAGCGCTAAATATTTTGAAGTGATGCTTTAATAGCCATTCTGATGTTGCAGTGTACAAACCTAGACATAGTGTCAGTTAAGTAATAATGAGATGAAGCAGTAGATGCAACATCAGATGATGCAGCACCAAGAGATACAGCAGGAAATGCAGCAGCACATGCAGTATCAGCAGATGCAGCAGCAGGAGATGCAGCAGCCGGAAATACAACAGGAATAGATGCAGAAAGTAATGCAGCAGCAGAAGTTGAAGCAGAATATGCATCAGCAGGAAATACTGCACCAAAAGATTCAGACAGAGATGCAGCAGGAGGTGCAGCAGCAGGAGATGCTGAAGAAGATGTTGCAGCAGGTGCAGCACCAGCAGATGCAGCAACAGGAGATGCACCAGAAGGAGATGCTGCAACAGCACATGCAAAAGGTGATGCAGCTGTAGGAGATGCAGCAGCAGGAGATGCAACAGGAGATTCAGCAGCAGGAAATTCAGCAGCAGGAGATTCAGCTGTATAAGTTGCAGCAGCAGTAGATTCAGCAGCAGGAGAAGCAGCCGTATCAGACGTAGCAGCAGTAGATTCAGCAGCAGGTGAAGCAGAAGGAGATGCATATTCAGAAGGAGATATGTCAGTAGATGTAGCAGAATATGTTTACAGCATGAGATGCCTCCAGAGATTCAGGAAGAGATTCAGCAGAAGGAGATGCAAGAGCAGGAGATGCATTAGCAACACCTGCAGCCGGAGTCGATGCAGAAGGTAATAGAGCAGCAGGAGATTCAGAAGAATGATATGCAGAAAGAGATTCAGCAGCAGGAGATGCAGCAGCAGGAAAGGCAGCAGTATATACAGAAGCAGGATATGCAGCAGCAGGAGATGCAGTCGGAGGAGATAGAGCAGGTAATGCAGCAGCAAGAGATGGAGCAGGAGATGCAAGAGCAAGAGATGCTGCATCAGACTCATCGGCAGGATACGCAGCAAGAAAAGCAGCAATAGGAGATGAAGCATTACCATGAGATGCATTAAGAGATGCAGCAGCAGGATATGTAGCAGGAGTTTTGGCAGGAGATGAAGCAGCAGCAGATGCAGCAGCAGATGCAGCAGGAAATGCAGCAGTAGATTCTAGGTCAGCAGATACTCCATCAGGAAATACATAAGCAGATGCAGCAGGAGATGACATATCATGTGATGAAGCCACAGATGCATCAGTTGAAGATGAAGCAGGAGATGCAGCAGCACGAGGGGCATCAGCAGGTGCATAAGGAAATGAGGCAGCAAATGTAGAAAGGTATAACGGAGGAGATAGAGCAGGAGACGTTTCAACAGGAAATGCAGCAGGACATGCATTAAGAAATGAGATGCAGTAGGAGATGGAGAAGGAGTTGCAGCATCAGGAGATGTAGCAGGAAATGCAGCATCAGGGGATGTAGGAGGAGGAGATGAAGGAGCAGTTGCAACATCAGGAGATTCAGCTGGAAATGCAGCAGCAGGGGATGTCGTAGCAGGAGATGCAGAAGGAGTTGCAGAATCAGGGAATGCAGCAGCAGCAGAAGTAACAGGAGATGCAGCATCATCATACCCACTAGTAGATGTAGCAGCAGGAGCTGAAGAATCAGGAGATGCTACAGGCGATTCAGCCGGAGTGATGCAGAAGGAGATGAAGCAGGTGACGCTCAAGGAGATGCAGCAGGAGATGCAGAACGAGATGAAGCAGCAAGATATGCAGCAGAAGGAAATCACGCAGGAGATGCTTCAATAGAAGGTGCAACATGAGATACAGCAGGAGATGTAGCAGCAGACAAAGCAAAAGGAGATGGAGAAACAGGAGATGCAGCAGCAGGACATGGATCAAGAGATGAAGCAGCAGGAGATTCATTAGGAGATGCAGAGGTAGGATATGAAACAGCAGGAGCTATAGCAGCAGGAGATGCAGCATGAGATACAGCAGGATTAGAAGAAGCAGCAGAGGATGTATCAGGAGATGCAGAAGCAGAAGATAGTGCAGGAGATGCAGCAGCACAGAAATAACAGGAGATGCAGAAACAGCAGCTACAGCAGGAGATGCTGTAGCAGGAGATGCAGAAGGAGATGTAGCAGAAAGAGATGCAGCAGCAGGAGATGAAGAAGGAGATTCAGCAGGAGATGCAGCAGGAGGAGATGGGACAGGAGATGCAGAAGGAGGAGATTAAGCGGGAGATGCAGCAGGAGGGTATGCAAGAGGAAATGCAGCAGGAGGAGGTACAGCAGCACCAAATGCAGCAGTATAGGCAGCAGTAGGAGATGAGTAAGGGATGCAGCAGCAATTGATTCAGCAGGAGATGCTGGAGCCGGAGCTGCAGAAGAAGTAGATGCAGAAGCAGGAGATGCAGCAGGACATGCATCAGCAGGAGATGCAGCAAGAGATTCAGACGGAGATGCAGCAGCAGGAGATGCAGAAGCAGGAAATACAACAGGAATAGATGCAGAAGCATATGCAGCAGCAGGAGTTGAAGCAGAATATGCATCAGCAGGAAATGCAGCACCAAGAGATTCAGATGGAGATGCAGCAGCAGGAGATGCAGAAGCAGATGCTGCAGCAGGTGCAGCACCAGCAGATGCAGCAACAAAAGATGCAGCAGAAGGAGATGCTGCAGCAGCACATGCAGAAAGTGATGCAGCTGTAGGAGATGCAGCAGCAGCAGAGGCATCAGGAGATTCAGCAGCAGGAGATTCAGCATGATATGTAGAAGCATGAGATTCTACAGGAGATTCATCAGGAGATTCAGCAGCAACTGATGCAGCAGCTGGAGATAAAGCATGAGATGCAGCAGTAGATTAAGCAAAAGCATATGCAACAGCAGATGCACCAGATGGAGCAGAAAGTGATGCAGAAGGGGATGGAGCAGCAGATGCAACGGGAAATGGTGCATCAGGAGATGCATCCGCGGATGCATGAGCAAAGGATGCATCAGGAGATGTAGCAGCAGAAGATACAGGAGTAGGAGATGCCGCAGGAGATGCAAGACCAGAAGATGCAGAACCAAGTGATGCAGCAGGAGATGCAACAGCACATGCAGTATCAGCAGATGCAGCAGCAGGATATGAAGCAGCCGGAAATACAACAGGAATAGATGCAGAAGGCAATGCAGCAGCAGGAGTTGAAGCAGAATATGCAGCAGCAGGAAATGCAGCACGCACCAAGAGATTCAGCCTGAGATGCAGCAGGAGGTGCAGCAGCAGGAGATGCAGAAGCAGATGTTGCAGCATGTGCAGCACCAGCAGATGCAGCAACAAGAGATGCAGCAGAAGGAGATGTTGCAGCAGCACATGCAAAAAGTGATGCAGCTATAAAAGATGCAGCAGCAGCAGATGCAGCAAGAGATTCAGCAGCAGGAGATTCAGCAGCAGGAGATTCAGCATGATATGTAGAAGAATGAGATGCCGCAGGAGATTCAGGAGGAGATTCAGCAGAAGGAGATGCAAGAGCAGGAGATGCAGAAGCAGATGCAGCAGGAGGAGATGCAGCAGGAGGAGATGCAGCAGCAGGACATGCAGCTGGAGTCGATGCAGAAGGTAATAGAGCAGCAGGAGATTCAGAAGGAGACACAGTAGCAGGAGACACAGTAGAAGATGATGCAGCCGCAGCAGATGCAGTAGAAGCAGCACCAGGAGATGAAGAGGCAGGAGATTCAGCAGGAGATGCAACAGCAGGAAACGTAGCAGGAGATTCTGCAGCAGGAAACGCCATAAGAGAGTCTGCAGCAGGAGATTCAGCGGAAGATTCAGCAGAAGATGCAGTAAGAGATATAGAAGGAGATTCAGCAGCAGGTGATGTAGTAGGAGATGCAGCAGGAGATACATCAGCAGGAGTTGCCGGAGGAGATTCTGCAGAAGAAGATTCCGCAGGAGATAGAGTAGGAGATGCATCAGGAGGTGAAGTAGCAACATATGCATCAGAGGTTACAGCAGGAAGGGCAAGAGGAGATTCAGCAGGTGATGTAGCGGCAGGTGATGTAGCAGCAGGAGATGCAGCCGCAGATGCCTTCAGGAGTAAATGCAAAAGGACTAGATGCATCAGTAGAAGATTGAGGAGCAGATGCAGCAGGAAATGGAGATACTTCTGAAGATGCATCCGCAGATGCATGAGCAGGGGATGCATCAGGAGATGTAGCAGCAGGAGATACAGGAGTAGGTGATGCCACAGGAGATGCAGCAGGAGATGCAACACCAGAAGATGCAGCACCAATAGATGCAGCAGGAAATGCAGCAGCACATGCAGTATCAGCAAATGCAGCAGCAGGAGATGCAGCAGCCGGAAATACAACAGGAATAGATGCAGAAAGTAATGCAGCAGCAGGAGTTGAAGCAGAATATGCAGCCGCAGGAAATACTGCACCAAAAGATTCAGACAGAGATGCACCAGGAGGTGCAGCAGCAGGATATACAGAAGCAGATGTTGCAGCATGTGCAGCACCAGCAGATGCAGCAACAAGAGATGCAGCAGAAGGAGATGCTGCAACAGCACATGCAAAAGGTGATGCAGCTGTAGGAGATGCAGCAGCAGCAGATGCAGCAGGAGATTCAGCAGCAGGAAATTCAGCAGCAGGAGATTCAGCAGGAGAGAAAGGATATTCATCAGCAGACAAAGGATATTCAGCAGCAGGAGGTGCAGCAAAAGATGCAGAAGCAAACGCAGCAGTAGGAGTGGCAGCAGGTGGAGATGCATATTCAGAAGGAGATGCAAAAAGAGATTCATCTGGAGATTCAGCCGGAACTGATGCAGCAGCAGGAGAAGCAGCACCATATGCAGCAGAAGATGCAGACCATATGCAGCAAGAGATACAGCAACAGATGCAGTTGGAGATGTAGCATCACCAGAAGCAGCAACAGATGCAGCAGCAAAGGATGCAGGATGAGATGCAGCAAGAATTGCATCAGCAGGAGATGCTGCTGGAAATTCAGTAGGATATGCAGCAGCAAGAGATTTGGCAACAGCAGATGCAGCAGGATATGCAGCAGCAGCTGCAGCTGCATGAGGTGTATCAGTAGGAGATGTAGCAGGAGATGCATATTCAGCAGGTTATGCACCAGGATATGCAGCAGGAGATTCAACAGAAGGACATGCAGCAGGAAATCAGCTGGAGATGCAGCAGCAGGAGATGCAGGAAAAGAAGATGCAGCCGCAACAGAGGCAGCAGCAGACTCAGCAGGAATTGCAGCAGCAGGACATGAAGAGGCAGGAGATTCAGCAGAAGGAGATGAAGAGGGAAAAGATTCAGCAGGAAATGCATCAGCAGGAAATGCATTTAGAAGATTGTGCAGCAGGAAATTCTGTAGGATATTGTGCAGCAGGAGATTCAGTAGAAAAATCAACAGGAGATTCAATAGAAAATGCAGCTGAAGGTAATGCAGCAGCAGGAGCTGAAGGAGAATATGCATCAGCAGGAAATGCAGCACGAAAAGATTCAGACGAAGATGCAGCACGAGGTGCAGCAGCAGGAGATGCAAAAGAAGATTTTGCAGCAGGTGCAGCACTAGCAGATGCAGCAACAGGAGATGCAGCATTAGGAGATTCTGCAGCAGCACATGCAGAAGGTGATGCAGCAGCAATTGATGCAGCAGGAGATTCAGCAGCAGGAGATTCAGCAGCAGGCAAGGGATATTCAGTAGCAGACACGGCATCAGGAGATTCAGTAGCTGGAGGTGCAGCTGGAAATGCAGAAGCAAACGCAGCATTAGGAGTGGCAGCAGGTGGAGATGCCTGAGGAGATGCATATTCAGAAGGGTATGCAGCATAAGATTCATCAGGAGATTCAGCAGCAGCTGATGCAGCAGCAGGAGAAGCAGCAGCAGAAGATGTAGCACCAAGTGATGCAGCAGGAGATGCAACAGCACATGCAGTATGAGCACATGCAGCAGCACGAGATGAAGCAGCCAGAAATACAACAGGAATAGATGCAGAAGGTAATGCAGCAGCAGGAGTTGAAGCAGAATATGAAGAATCAGGAAATGCAGCACCAAGAGATTCAGACAGAGATGCAGCCAGAGGTGCAGCAGCAGGAGATGCAGAAGCAGATGTTGCAGCAGGTGCAGCACCAGCAGATGCAGCAACAAGAGATGCAGCAGAAGGAGATGCTGCAGCAGCACATGCAAAAGGTGATGCAGCTATAAAAGATGCAGCAGCAGCAGATGCAGCAGGAGATTCAGCAGCAGGAGATTTGCATGATATATAGAAGCATGAGAGCCCGCAGGAGATTCATCAGGAGATTCATCAGCAACAGCAGAAGATGCAGGAGGAAGAGATTCTTCAACATATGCAGCAGCATGATATGTTGAAGCAACTGGAGATAAAGCAGGATATGGAGAAAGAGGAGATGATGCAGAAGACGCAGCAGCAGCAGACGCAGCAGGAGGAGATGCAGCAGCAGCAGATTCAGCAGGAGGAGATTCAGCAGCAGGAGAAGCATATATATAGAAGGAGATACGTCAGGATATGTAGCAGGGTATGTAGCAGCATGAGATGCCGCCGGAGATTCAGGACGAGATTCAGCAGAAGGAGATGCAAGAGTAGGAGATGAAGCAGCAGGAGATGCAGAAGCAGATGCAGCGGGAGATGCAGATTTAGCAGGAGACGCATCAGCAGGAGATGCAGAAGAAGATGCAGCAGGAGTCGATGCAGCAGCAGGACATGCAGCAGGAGTCGACGCAGAAGGTAATAGAGCAGCAGGAGATTCAGAAGAAGGAGACGCAGTAGCAGGAGACGCAGTAGCAGATGATGCAGCCGCAGCAGATGCAGTAGAAGCAGCACCAGGTGATGAAGAGGCAGGAGATTCAGCAGGAGATGCATCAGCAGTAAACGTAGCAGGAGATTCTGCAGCAGGAAACACTGTAGGAGAGTCTGCAGCAGGAGATTCAGCGGAAGATTCAGCAGAAGATGCAGCAGGAGATATAGAAGGAGATTCAGCAGCAGGAGATGTAGTAGGAGATGCAGCAGGAGATACATCAGCAGGAGTTGCAGGAGGAGATTCTGCAGAAGAAGATTCAGCAGGAGATACAGCAGGAGATGCATCAGGAGATGAAGTAGCAACATATGCATCAGAGGTTACAGCAGGAAGGGCAACAGGAGATTCACCAGGTGATATAGCAGGAGGAGATGCGGCCACAGATGCCTTCAGGAGGAAATGCAGAAGCACTAGATACATCAGTAGAAGATTGAGCAGCAGATGCAGCAGGAAATGTAGATACTTCTGCAGATGCATCTGCAGATGCATGACCAGAGGATGCATCAGGAGATATAGCAGCAGGAGATACGGGATGCAGCAGGAGATGCAGCAGGAGATGCAACACCAGAAGATGCAGCACCAAGAGATGCAGCAGGAGATGAAGCAGCACATGCAGTATCAGCAGATGCAGCAGCCGGAAATACAACAGGAATAGATGCAGAAGGTAATGCAGCAGCACGAGTTGAAGCAGAATATGCATCAGCAGGAAATGCAGCAGCAAGAAATTCAGACGGAGATGCAGCAGGAGATGCAGCAGCAGGAGATTCAGCAGCAGATAAAGGATATTCAGTAGCAGAGACGGCATCAGGAGATTCAGCAGCTGGAGGTGCAGCTGGAGATGCAGAAGCAAATGCAGCAGTAGGAGTGGCAGCAGGTGGAGATGCATTAGGAGATTCAGCATGATATGTAGAAGCATTAGATGCCACATGAGATTCATCAGGAGATTCAGCAGCAACTGATGCAGCAGCAGGAGAAGCAGCAGGAGATGCAGAAGCAGATGCAGCAGGAAATAGAGATTCAGGAGAAGATGCAGTAGGAAGAGATTCTTCAACATATGCAGCAGCATGATATGATGCAGCAACAGGAGATACAGCAGGTTATGGAGAAAGAGGAGATGATGCAGCAGACGCAGCAGCAGGAGATTCAGCAGCAGGAGATGCAGCAGCAGGAGATTCAGCAGCAGTAGAAGCAGCAAGAGATCCATATTCAGAAGGATATACGTCAGGAGATGTAGCAAGATATGAAGTGGCATGAGATGCCACCAGAGATTCAGGAGGTGATTGAGCAGAAGGAGATGCAAGAGCAGGAGATGAAGCAGCAGGAGATGCACAAGCAGGCTATACAGCAGCTGGAGATGAAGCAGCAGATGCAGCAGCAGGAGATGCAGGAGGACATCAAATAGAAGGAGATGCAGCAGCAGCAGATGTAGCAGGAGATGCAGCAGTCCATGAAGCAGCAGGCTATACAGCAGCTGGAGATTCAGCAGCAGATGCAGCAGCAGGAGATGCAGCAGTACATGAAGCATCAGGAAATGGAGCAGCAGATTAAGCAGCAGCAGGAAATGCAGCAGAATATTCAGCAGAAGGTAATGCAGCAGGTGATGCAGCAGCAGGTGATGCAGCAGCAGGTGATGCAGCTGCAGAGGCAGCAGTGCAGCACTAAGAGATGCAGCAGATGCAGCAGGAGATGCAGATTCAGTATGAGATGATGCAGCAGAAGTTGCTGCAGCAGATGATGCAGCAGGAGATGCAGCTGGAGATGTAGCACGAGGATATGCACCATGATATACAGCAGCAGGAGATGCAACAAAGGATGAAACAGAAGGAGATGCAGTAGGAGAGGCAGCAGAGGAGTTGCAGCAGAATCTACTGCTACATCTCCTGCTGCTGCCTCTCCTCCTGCTAAATCTCCTCCTGCTAAACCTCCTCCTGCATCAGCTGATGCATTTCCTGCATCTCCTGCGGCTGCATCTGCTGCTGCATCTCCTGCTTCTCTATCTTCTGATGCATCTCCTGCTGAATCACATGGCGCCTCTCCTGCTGCTGCATCTCCTGCTTCTGCATATTCTTTTGCATGTCTTGCTGCCACATCTCCTGCTTCTGCCTCTCCTACTCCTGCATCTCTGCTGCTGCATCTCCTGCTGCTGCATTTCCTGCTTATGCTTCTCCTGATGCATCTACTGCTGCATCTTCTGCAGCATCTTCTAGTGCTTCAACTCCAGATGCTGCATCTCCTGCTGCACCTGCTGGTACTGCATCTTATCCTGCCGCATCTCCTGCTCCGTTTTCTTGCGCATCTGCTGCTGCTGTTGCTGTATCTTCTGCTGCTGCATCTCCTGCTGATGCGTCTGCTGTTGCATCTCCTGCTGCATCTCCTACTGCTGCATCTTCTTCTCTGCAGATCCTGAGGCTTCATCTCTTGCTGCAGAATCTCCTGCTGAATCCGCTGCTCATCTCTTGCGACTGTATCTCCTGCTGCATCTCATGCTGCTGCATCTCCTGCTGCAGAATCTCCGGCTGCATATTCTGCTGCTGCATCTCCTGCTACTGGGTCTGCTGCATCATCTCCTCCTGCCTCTTCTCCTACAGCATCTCCTTCTGTATCTCGTGCTACATCTCATGAAGCTGTACCTGCTGAAGCATCTCTTCCTGCTGCATCTCCTGATGAATAGGCATCTATTAATGCATCTGCTGCTGTTCATCTACTGCTGCTGCAGCTCCTACTGAATCTGCTGTTGAATATCTTCCTGCATCTGCAGCGGCTGCATCTCCTGCTGCTGCATCATCTACTGATGCATCTCCTGCATAATCTCCTGCTGCTGCATCTCTTGCTTCTGCATCATCTCCTGCTGCATCTCCTCATTCATCTCCTACTGCTGCATCTGCTGCTGCTTCATATACTGCTTCATCTCCTACTACTGCATCTCCTTCTGCTTCTCATTCTGCATCTCCTGATGCTACAGCTCCATCTGCATCATCTCCTACTGCATCTCCTGCTGCTGAATCTCCTGCTGCATCTCCTGATTCATCTCCTACTGCTGCATCTGAAGTATTTTTGCTGCATCTGCTGCTGCTTCATATACTGCTTCATCTCCTACTACTGCATTTCCTGCTGCATCTCCTGCTGCTGCAGCTCCTACTGCATCTCCTGCTGAATCTAATCCTACCACATCTCCTGCTACATCTCCTCCTGCTGCATAAACTGCTGCGTGTCCTCTTGCTGCATCTCCTGCCGCTGCATTTACTGATGCATCTCCTGATGCTGCGTCTCCAACTGCTGCATCTCCTGCTGCTGAACTCCTGCTGATGCATCTTCTGCTGATGCATAACCTGCTGCGTCTCTGACTGCTGCATATCCTGCTGCTGAATCTCCAGCTGCTGCATCTGCTGGTGCTTTATATTCTACTGCATCTGCTGCAGGATCTTCATCTTCTGCCTCTCATGCCACATCTCCCGCTGATGCATCTCCTGCTTCTGTATATCTTGCTCAATCTACTGCCGCTGCATCTCCAGCTGCATCTCCTGCTGCTGCATCTCTTGCATCTTTTGGTGCATCTGCTGTAGATTAATCTACTGCTGCATTTCCTATTGCTTCATCTTCTGATTTTTTCATGTCCTTCTGCATCACCTGATGCTCCATCTGCTGCTGCTGCATACACTGCTGCATCTTCTGCTGCTAAATTCACTTCTGCTGCATCTGCTGCTGCATCACCTTCTACTGAATCCCCTGATGCATCTCCTGCTGCTGCATTCACTGGTACATCTCCTAATGCTGCATCTCCTGCTGATGCACCTCCTGATGCATCTTATGCTGAATCTCCTCCTGCTGCTTCTCCTACTGCTTCATCTCCTGCATCTGCTGCTGCATGTGCTGCTGCCTCTCCTGCTTCTCTATGTCCTCCTCCTGCATCTCCACCTGCATCTATTGCTGCTGCATCCTCTGCTGAACCTCCTGCTGCTGCATCTCCTTCTGCAACTTCCTCTGATGCATCAGCAGATTCATTTGATGATGCATCTCCCCTGCTTCATCTCCTGATGCTGAATCTCCTGCTCTTGCATACCCTGCTGCATCTACAGCTGCTTCTAAGCCTACTTCATCTACTGCTGCATTACCTGCTGCTTCTGCTGCTGCATCTCCTCCTGAATTTCCTGCTGCTGCATCTCCTGCTGCTATATCTTTTGCTTATCGATCTCCTGCTGCTGCATCTCTTACGGAATCTGTTTCTGAATATGCTCCTGCATCTACTGCAGCTGAATCTCCTAATGCTGTATCTGCTGCTACTGCATCTCCTAATGCATCTCCTGTAGCTTAATCTCCTGCTTTTGCATCTCCTATTTTATCTCCTTCTGATGCCTATCTTGCTGCTGCATCTGCTGTTGCTTCGTCTGCTTCTACATCTCCCTCTGCATTTCCTGCTGGTGTATCTCAGGATGCATCTCCTCTTGCTCAGTCTCTTGCTGCATATCCTGCTGCTACATCTCCTGCTAATGCATCTCCTTCTACTGCATCTCGTTCTGCATCTCTTGCTGCATCTCTTGCAGCTGCATCTCCTGATATATCTCTTGCGGCTGCATCTCCTGCTCCATATCCTTCTGTTCCATCTGCGGATTCATCTTATGATGGTGCTTTCTTGCTGGATCTCCTGCTTCTGCATCTCCTGGTACTGCAAACTCTGCTGCATCTCCTGCTGCTGCATTTCCAGCTGCAGTTGCTTCTGCTGCATCTCCTGTGGCTGAAAATGCTGATGCATTTCCTGATGCATTTTCTACTGCTGCATCTCCTTCTACTGCAACTCCTGATGCATCTCCTTTTGCTGCAATTCCTACTGCTGCATTTCCTCCTCCTGCATCTGATACTTCATCTCCTGCTGCTGCATCTCCTGCTGCATCTGCTGCTGAATCGCCTGCTGAATCTCCTGCTTCTGCATCTCATACCACATCACCTGCTGCATCTCCTGCTTCTGCATATCTCGTTCAATCTCCTGCTGCTGCATCACCTGCTGCATCACCTGCTGCTTAATCTCCTGCATCTTTTGCTGCATCTGCTGTAGATTCGCCTCCTGGTGCATCTCCTGCTGCTGCACCTCCTGCTGATGGATGTCCTCGTGCATCTCCTGATGCTGCATCTGCTGCTGCATCTCCTGCAACTGCATCTCCTGTGCCATCTCCTACTGCTGAATCTCGTCCTGCTCCATTCTCTGCTGCATCTACTGCTGCTGCATAGCCTGCGGTGGAATCTCCTAATGCATCTCCTCTTGCTTAGTCTCCTGATGCTTCCTATCTTGCTTCATCTCCTTTTGCTGCATATATTGCTGCTGCATCTACTGCTGCTTGGCACGCTGCTGTATCCCCTGCTCCATCTCCTGCTGGGGCATCTCCTGCTGCATCTCCTTCTGCGTCTCCTGCTGCTCCAGCTGCTGCATCTGCATCATCAGGATATTCTGAAGGAGATGCAGCAACAGGAGATGCAGCAGCAGGAGATGCAACCACAGCACTCTGGCAGCAGATTCAGCTGCAGGAGATGCAGCCGTAGGAGATGCAGCA